>JBBDGP010002858.1:0-387117 GCA_037952835.1 Lithobates septentrionalis | reverse complement strand
TATTTGCTCAGCGGTTTTTCAAAAGCTATTTTTAGCGGGGGGGAACACGTTTAATGATTTTTTTTTTTTTTTTTATACAGAAAACGAATCTCATAGTGATGGAGTATGGACAGCATGTAATGCACCATTTACTGATAGTTTTTTTATGATGTGGGTGTACCGACACTTTAAAGCACATCCTGGCAAAATTTTATATATATATATATATATATATATTTATTAGTGTGTATAAAGAAACACAAAGTTGTCAGATGTGTATATGGTTGATTGCTTGTCTTGTTGCATTTGAGTCACATTAACCCCCGCTCTCCTTCTTCCAGCATGCCAATGAAGATGTGGAGCGGATGCTGCTAGCAAACAAGTGTGACATGGAGGAGAAGAGGGTGGTGCCCAAAGCAAAGGGAGAGCAGGTGAGTGAATGGCGTCGGCCCTGGTCGGTAGCGGATACCAGTGTATTCATGGCTGAGTACGGCAGATCTTCTTGTAGGTGCTAAACCTTACCTTTTTCGCAATAGACTACCTTCCGAGACTACAATTCCGATTACATATAATTGAATGAGAGACTATGCAGGTTTGATCAGAAAGTCTGTGACTCCACTGAGCCTTCCCCTCACTTCCTGTTCAGGTGACTTTCTATTCAGTGAGGGGAAAGATCCCCAACTAATACACAGACAGCAACAAATACCAAACACAGGATCCATGCTAAATTAAAACAAATTACTTTAACCGGTTTTCATTATCTGTCTTAAAGCAGAAGTAAATGGCTAAGCAGTGTTGGATGTTTTGCATGCCTTGTTAATGCCCTTCCTCAACAATGCAATTGCCACGGTCTCCCCCATTGCCAGTGCTTCCTTACCTATGTCTTCCAGTCTCAGACACTTGGGCCATCTTGATTGGCCGAGATGACTTGACTCCAATGTGTGCACACTAGTATTGTGCCAGGAGTTACTTTGTCCCGGCACATTTCCACATGCAAACTACTTAGTGCTGGTATTTGCTCCGGGTGTGTACACGGGAGTCGCTCATGCTAATTATTTTGTCACGGTATGGAATTGCACTGGCTATGTACATGGGAGTCACACACGCAAATTACTTTGTCCTGGCATGGAATTGCACTGCGTATGTACACTGAGCTGCACAGGAGTTGTTTAGTCCCGGCACAGCTGTGCACTGACCTGCTCATCTGCATCAGAATCACTTTCTCAGCTAGGGTTGCACCGATACTAGTATCTGTGCCGATACCGAGCATTTGCACCAGTACTTGTACTTGTGCAAATGCTCCGATGCCTAATCCGATACCTGTTGTATAGGGCCTGGCATCATAAGCTTAGCGGAAGGGCTGGGCAGCCTCAGATTGGTGCGGCTGTGGGGGCAGTTACGGGCACTGATCACCCTGTATAGCTTTCAATAAGGCAGCTGACAGCCGCTTCTCCTCCTCTCCCACCTGTGGCTGTCAGCTGCTTTATTGAAAGCTATACAGGGGGGATTGGTGCCTGTAACTGCCCCCACCGCCACACCATTCACCCCCAACTGTCCCGGGTCCTCCTCTGGGTCCTCCCCCTCACCGCCTTATCCTCGATGTGTCAGGATGGAGAGCTGAGGAAGGAGCTGGTATGTCATTTACCGGCTCCTTCCTTTTCTGAATGCACAGTCAGTGATCACTGAATCTGTCCATTCATAACTGAGCAACGTAAACTATGTTCATGATGCTTCAGTTTATGAATGAACAGGAGCCTCTGTCTCCTGTCCATCTTCAGTGCATCTGAGGCTGCAGAGAAAGGGACTGGGGAATCGGTGTCCTCAGTCCCTCTCCCTGTCTTAAAGGGGAGATGTCAGGGGTCTGTTTAGACCTCATCAAAGCAACGCCCCCACAGGGTTAATTAAATTATTACAATTCTTTCCTTTTTTTTTAAGGTTAAATTGTAAAAATAATAGAAAATAATCAAACTGACACCGTCCACACTAAAAAAAAAAAAGCATTGTAAAACAAAATAACAAAACAAATATAAATTTAAAAAATATTTTTTAAAAATTGTAATAAAACTAAAAAAAACAAAAATAAAAATTACGCCTCATCAGTGCCACATAGTGGTGCCGCCTATTCATGTCCATCAGTGCTGCATATTAGTGCCACTGTTGCATATTAAAGTATCAGTATCGGCGAGTACTTGAAATAAAGTATCAGTACTTGTACTCTGTCTTATGGTGGTATCTGTGCAACCCTAGTCTGAGCACAGAATTGTGCCAGATATGTACACTAAGTTGTGCACGGCAGTTACTTCACCCTGGTATGAATTAGTGGCAGGTATATATGCAGCTCGTTTTGCACAGAGTGGCACCGAACCTGGTCTTCTGGGGTCCCCCCCCCCCCTCCCGCAAGGACTCAACACCTTCATGCGAGCTCCCTCGCATGGTGTTGAGTGCTTGCGGGCGCGCTCCTATGATACAGCAGGTGGCCATAGCTGCTCACTGTATCACTCGGAAAATTTAAAATGAAATGGTTGTTAAACTTAAGTTTTTTTATAATTCTTTTGCATAATGTGAAAAATAATACAGCAAGTAACTAGATACCTAACATGTTATGCTTTAAAATTGAGCACGCTCCTGGAATGGCACCAAACATCAGTACTTAAAAATCTCCATAGGTGACGCTTTAAAAAAAATGTACGGGTTACCCGTTTAGAGTTAGAGGAGCTCTTGGGCTGTAATTGTTTCTCTCGCTCTAATGTTAGCGGCGATACCTCACGTGTGGTTTGAACGCTGTTTACATATGCGGGCGCGGCGTACGTATGCGTTCACTTCTGCGAGCACGAAGGGACAGGGCACTTAAAAAAAATTATTTTTTTTTTATTTAACTTTTGTTTTTTTTTTGACACTTTCCCTTTTTTTTTTTTTTATTCCTATTACAAGGAATGTAAACATCCCTTTGTAATAGGAATAGGGCATGACAGGTCCTCTTCACAGCAAGATCCGGGGTCTAAGTCGCCAGATCTCGCCTCTAGGCTGCAAAGACAGATAAAAAAAAAAAAAAAATTCAGCCTTCAGCCGTGGCAACGGCAGTGTTTACAACTGCCGAAGCTGGACGTGACCTCATAACATTGTGCCCAGCCTCCGAAAGCCATAGAGATGACCGGGGACCACATAGTAAACGGCTGACGCTGGCCGATTCTTTTTCTGGCTCGCAGGTGTCCCCACCTGGCGCCTGTAAAAGCAAGAGGCTGAACAGCCGCTATGACTGTTTTTGCGGGTGCAGGCAATCACCGGCAGAAAAAGAAGATATCTGAATGATGTCTGTATCTGCAGGCATCATTCAGGTATCCCCACTCAAAGTCTACGACGTCATACGACGACGTTGGGTGGGAAGTGGTTAGTTTGCATTTTGGCACCGGAATAGATTTGGGAATGCTGAGTTTGATAATGTAGAACGTTCCCCCATCTCAAACACTCGGTCCTTTTTATAATCGTCTGACATACTTCACGAGGGGGAGGGGGAGGCTGATATTCTGTATGTTTTTTATAGATGGTGTCATGGCGTCCCCTCTGGTCTCCGTCTTCCCATGTAAACATCGCAATGTGGACATCTTTGTATTGGCGTCAGTATTCTCCTCTGTCATTTATGAACAGAATTCCAGGAGCGCGTGGTTTACAGTGTGATAAATATTTACATAGCAGTGCCGGCTCACACGTCGGTCACAGCGCATACTGTGCGCACTGCTCTTGGGATTTGTCTGTACAGATCATCAGGGTGTTTGTTTTTGATTTACTTCTCCTAAAACTTAATGCTCCCACACCGTAAAGTCCTGCTTTAAGATACTCCATGCCCACTGAGCCACTGCAAGCCTAACTCAAGGAGCACAAGCACTTTAAATAGCTGCGGGCCAAGCTGGCCCAAATGAAAGATTCCTTTCCTAGATGATGCAGGAGCTGTCAGTGCTGTATAAACTGTATAATGGATCAGCTCCACCCAGTGTTCCGACAGCATTCTAGGACTTTCTATCTTGTTCCCGGAACAAAATCAAGTCACTCCGACTTTTTAGCCATTCATAAGCCTTGTATTTCTATTAATGAATACAAGGCTTCCTCTGGCTGAGTTTGGGAGGCAAAGGTCACCTTTATAACCACTTGCTGACCAGAATCAGTACATATTCTGTGGCTGTGCAACACGTGCAGGAAAAATCACGTATACAGTATCTCACAAAAGTGAGTACACCCCTCACATTTTTGTAAATATTTTATTCTATCTTTTCATGTGACAACACTGAAGAAATGACACTTTGCTACAATGTAAAGTAGTGAGTGTACAGCTTGTATAACAGTGTAAATTTGCTGTCGCCTCAAAATAACTCAACACACAGCCATTATTGTGAACATTTTCCCTCCCCGTTGTCATGTGACTCATTAGTATTACAAGGTTTCCCGTATAAGTGGGGAGCAGGTATGTTAAATTTGGTGTTATCGCTCTCTCTCTCATACTGGTCACTGAAAGTTCAACATGGCACCTCATGGCAAAGAGCTCTCTGAGGATCTGAAAAAAAGAATTGTTGCTCTACATAAAGATGACCTAGGCTATAAGAAGATTGCCAAGACCCTGAAACTGAGCTTCAGCACGGTGTCCAAGACCATACAGCGGTTTAACAGGACAGGCTCCACTCAGAACAGGCCTCGCTATGGTCGACCAAAGAAGTTGAGTGCACAGGCTCAGCGTCATATCCAGAGGTTATCTTTGGGAAATAGACGTATGAGTGCTGCCAGCATTGCTGCAGAGGTTGAAGGGGTGGGTGGTCAGCCTGTCGGTGCTCAGACCATACGCAGCACACTGCATCAAATTGGTCTGCATGGCTGTCGTCCCAGAAGGAAGCCTCTTCTAAAGATGATGCACAAAGTCCGCAAACAGTTTGCTAAAGACGAGCAGACTAAGGGCATGGATTACTGGAACCATGTCCTGTGGTCTGATGAGACCAAGATAAACTTATTTGCTTCAGATGGTGTCAAGCCTGTGTGGCGGCAACCAGGTGAGGAGTACAAAGACAAGTATGTCTTGCCTACAATCAAGCATGGTGGTGGGAGTGTCATGGTCTGGGGCTGCATGAGTGCTGCCAGTACTGGGGAGCTACAGTTCATTGAGGGAACTATGAATGCCAACATTCCGAGACTGAGCAGCAGGGCAGTATTCCAACATAATGACCCAAAACACACCTCCAAGATGACCACTGCCTTGCTAAAGAAGCTGAGGGTAAAGGTGATGGACTGGCCAAGCATGTCTCCAGACCTAAACCCTATTGAGCATCTGTGGGGCATCCTCATACAGAATGTGGAGGAGCACAAGGTCTCTAACATCCACCAGCTCCGTGATGTCGTCATGGAGGAGTGGAAGAGGACTCCAGTGGTAACCTGTGAAGCTCTGGTGACCTCCATGCCCAAGAGGGTTAAGGCAGTGCTGGAAAATAATGGCGGCCACACAAAATATTGACACTTTGGGCCCAATTTGGACATTTTCACTTAGGGGTGTACTCACTTTTGTTGCCAGCGGTTTAGACATTAATGGCTGGGTGTTGAGTTATTTTGAGGGGACAGCAAATTTACACTGTTATACAAGCTGTACACTCACTACTTTATATTGTAGCAAAGTGTCATTTCTTCAGTGTTGTCACATGAAAAGATAGAATAAAATATTTACAGAAATGAGTAAAACTTTTGTGAGATGTGTGTACGCAGTTTTGCCTGCTCCGGTTTAGGGGCTTGCTGCGAAAAAGTGGAGACACTGGGGTAGAAAATAGTGGCTGTTGCAATTTTTTTTTTTTTTTGATCAACTTGCTATCACAAGGGATAAACCACATTCCTTGTGATAGCTGGGACAGTGACAGGTACTATTTAGGGAGAGATTTTGGGTCTTTTAGACCCTGAACCTTCCTATGCCTTTCAAAGCAGACAAACCTAGATCAGTTTCTACACTGGCCAATAAAACCAGAAGTGACTACATCCTCATCTCTTCCAGCTTCATTCATCAGAGGGGGGGGAGGGACGGATGTTTCCTTCTGTCATCTGTCTGCAGGTGGCCCCACGATGTGTAGTGGTCCCGGCTTTCCGGGTGGAACAGGAGTGCCTGGGAACTATGGTTTTAGTGGGTTATGGGGCCCCCCTGTTCCAAGTCCTGTAAAATGATCAAGTGGCTAATCGCCAGCTACAATGTTTGATACCAGGATCATGGCTGCAAGAGTAGTCAGTGCCCTTGCACAACCACCTCTCTCCTTACACATAGCAATTAGACACTCCTAGAAGAGTAAAAAGCTGTCTGTGCTGGTCCAGCTCCTACGCCCCTCCCTACATATCCTTTTATGTAACTGCCGGAGAAGTGAAGGAATACTGTAGAACAGGGATATGCAATTCGCGGACCTCCACCTGTTGCAAAATTGCAAGTCCCCTCATGCCTCTTGGTGTCATGCTTGTGGCTGTCAGTCTTGCAATGCCTCATGGGACTTGTAGTTCTGCAACAGCTGGAGGTCCACTAATTGCATATCCCTGCTGTGGCATATCACTTGAGTGATAGTTTAGAGTCTGATGGTAGCTGCAAAAATGGCAGCATCCAGCAGCAGTCTCTGGCCTCTTGCATGCCCCACACATCTTTTTTGGTTTTATGGGTAAACAAGCATAACATACATTCAATGCACATATCTTATGGGAAGATTGTTATTGAAACAAACGATTAGATTACCGGGGACCCTTTTAATCTTACTACTATGCCATTAAAAGCGTGATGTGACATTCAGATGTAAAACCATTTAGGAGGATAATACAATTCCTGAGTGTGATGAACATTGATGTGTGTAGAATACATCCCAGAATACCGATCACAGCGTCCCATCTCCGGATACACAGGCTTATTATCACTGTCTGGTCACATGATCGGCAGTGGGAAAGCTGCCAGTGACTGCACCAGGCTGCAGGGAGCAGCTCATGCAGTAGATGCAGACACTGATGGCTTTCTTCAGCTGTTTGCAGATCTTGTTGCTTCCTTCCAGCACAGTGCCAGGGACAAGTCAGCTTGGCTGTGTAATTAGACAACCCAGCCATTCATATCCTCAGCCTCCAGTGCAGTTTGTGTTTTACTCGCCACAGGGGCTCCCGAGCTGCAGTGTCATTTCAGTGCTTGCTAATGCCAGACTACGGCTTCATTCACACGTCCTATGCAGATCAATGCAGCGAAACACAAGGGAGCAGCTTTCTTTGTGGCCTGCACACCTCTTAGCGCTGCATCAAAATTCCACACGTCTACATTTTTAAGTCAGATTGGCTATTCCTAGGGAATAAAAAGAGGATTAGTAGTGGCCGCAGTCCTCAAATTTACTGCAGCAAGTTGACTTGACAGGTGGCATTTCAATTGCCATTTGGGGTCAACATGACCTCAACCAGGAGCCGGACACTTGGTTCGTTCTTGCAGCACCCATTAGAAATTGTCATTAGGCCAAAAAAAGGCAATCCAGAGGTGGCAAGATCATCTCCTAAATGCCTGACAGCAGCTGCTTAGCTGCACTCTGAAAAGCAATCCACCGCAAATCACCTTTCAGAGCTGCTGTGGACCTAGCTTAACCTGTTGGTGCCCAAAGATTACCAAAGCTAATTACATGCCCAGGTCGCATTTTGCAGCATCTGCATATGTTGGTTAATATAAGTAATTAACATATCCAGATCATTTTTATACAGATTTCTCGTCTATTGACACACAGCTCTCTTGTCGTATAACCGTTGAATTATGCTGCCACCTGCAGGAGTAGGATGTGAACTACAAAAAAAGCTCAACCGAAAGGCAGCCCCCCCAAGTTTCCTTTGATTAAAATTTGGTGGTATGTGCACATTTCATTCCTGGTGAGGTCTCTCATAATAATTGTTATACTTAATGTACGACTGTCAAAGCTTCATTTACCTAAAGCTGAATTCCATACATAGTTACATTTATCCAACTTGGACACATGTAGCTAGGTATGTACCATACCACTGGGATCCCTCTAGAACCCTCTAATAGGAACTTATACTCCAGTGATCTCCACTATCTTCCGGGTCCCACACTGAGCAGGTAATCTACTGTATTGTGAACAGTGGTTCTCTGAATGGCACTGCGCCGAGCGAGTGACCTCCTGTGTTCACAGTGCAGCTGCTCAGCATAGGACCTGGAAGCAAGCAGAGATCACTGGTGTTTGACTACAGTGATTTCCAGCTTATAGAGCAGCCTTTCCCAACCTTTTTACCATAGAGGAACCCTTAAAATAATTGTCAGGTCTCAGGGAAACCTTACTAAAACCACTTCATTGCGGCTCATTGGGAGAAATGCCCTTTACAACATTGGGAAGAATGCTTCTTACGTTGGCGGCCAGTGGGAGGGATGCCCCCCATCTAGATGACCAAATCTAACAATAGCGAAATCATGCCTCTAAATGCCAGTTGGCATTGGCCCCAGAACTGTGCAGGGACCATCAAATGGGAGGTCAACCTGACGCAGCCCAGTGAGCCCGTAGCATCCCCTGGAGAAACCCTGGTTGAGTTTGACTGTTCTGTAGGGAACAGGCATGTATGATACATTCATAGTTGCAGAAGTCCAAGCTGGATCAATGTACCTATGTAAAAATATCCCATTCCTGGAATTCTTTACAGTCTGCAGGATGCCCTTTGTATTTCTCTGGTCTGTTTCCATGTTGAGTGTGGCTACATTGCTTTACAAGGTTCCATGGAGCTCTACCATAGCCACCCTTCTGAGTGCGCTTCTGCTGGGGGTGTGGGTGTGCATGCATTTTGTTCCACTAGGAGTGAGGGCGTTCATGCGACCATCATATGCTATCTACAGTGCATGCTGTTCAGGCCTGGATACGTTGTATATGCATGGTTATCATTAGGGATAAGGGACCATGTTCTACTGACCTGGTCAGCCTGAGATGAGGTGTGTTATCACACGGGGTTGAGAGACCATGTGCAGCCGATCGCATGTGCGATGTGATGTTTATGGTGCGTACTTGCCCCGACCGGAAGCGGCATTGAGCTGGGGCTTGGGTTGCTGTTATGACAAAACGAGATTGGGGACATTGTTTGAACAAGTACTCTGTTGTGGTTTTCCATGGTGGATGTGAATAATTTTTGTACTGTTTAATAAGTGAACGGGGGACTCACCATGAATCATCTTCTCTTCCACAGATTGCCCGGGAGCACGGAATTAGGTTTTTTGAGACTAGCGCAAAAGCAAACGTAAACATTGAGAAGGCATTCCTCACATTAGCAGAAGACATACTTCGAAAGGTACGAGATTCCTCATCTGTGTGTCCTGATTTTCATATCTCTTCAGATTTCAGACTTCCAATGGACCCGACCACAACTCAACACTGAAAGGCAGGGAAATGTGTAGCAATATATTCAATGGTACTGGTCACAACTTTCCAAATATCAGTCAGACTAGCAAAAGTGACATTTTTAACCACTTGCCTATCAGGGCATTTCTGACAGTTCTCTCTTACATGCAAAAATATATATATTTTTTTTTTTTGCTAGATGATTACTTAGGACCCCAAACATTATATATATATCTATATATCTATATCTATATCTATATATCTATATATCTATATATCTATATATCTATATATATATATATATATCATTTTTTAACAGAGGCCCTAGAGCAGGGACATGCAATTAGCGGACCTCCAGCTGTTGCAAAACTAAAAGTCCCCTCATGCCTCTGGGTTACATGCTTGTGGCTGTCAGTCTTGCTATGCCTCATGGGACTTGTAGTTCTGCAACAGCTGGAGGTCCGCTAATTGCATATCCCTGCCCTAGAGAATAAACTGATGAGCGTTGCAAATTTTTATGTCGCATACGAATTGCGCAGCGGTTTTTCCAAAGATAATTTTTTGATGTTACGCCGAGACCTCACCTTGTTTACTTTGCTGGACGACGTCCAGCCTGACTGTTCCTGGCCGACCCCTTTCTTTTGTTGGATTTAAGTCATGAAGGCTCAGCATCACACATGGGCGTTATCTAGGGTGGTCTTCATGCACAATACAGCTTGCCTAGGAACATCCTCTCCAGACTGATACCCACCCATCAAGGCATTTTGATATTTGCATACTGTTACTCATCCCAAGTGCCAGCCTATTGCTTGTATCAGGGCTAAAGGCTCGAGAGTGCTGTGATGTTTTCAGGAAGCTATGTACAGCACCATGCTGGCCTCTCCCACTAGCCATGATCTACCTTCAATGCTTAGAGAAGCACAGAGACCCAGCGATGATGTAACTGGGTCCAAAATAATGATAGCGGGAAAGGTTTTACCGTGTTTCCCCAAAAAGACCTACCCTGAAAATAAGACCTTGCGTTATTTTTCAGGCTGCAATATAAGCCCTACCCGGAAAATAAGCCCTAGTTTAAAATGCTTGTATAATCCTCTCTATTACAGTAATATATAATGTACAATGTGTGTTTCTGTAATATAATTGCGGGGAAGAGGGCTCCGGCGGGTCACAGAAGTGCAGAGCGGCACTATAACGAAGGTATTTGGCACAATTATGTTACAGAAACACACACATTGTACATTATATACTACTTTAATAGAGTGGATTATAGGATTTTACAAGCATTTTAACTCAGTTCACACTGGGGATTCCCGTCAGGCAGGGAGAGAGAGGGGGAGAGAAGACCTACCCCGAAAAAAGCCCTACTGTGTCTTTTGTTGCCAAAATTAATATAAGACCCAGGCTTATTTTCGGGGAAACACGGTATTTAAAAATGTCATCAGTTGGGGGGGTGAACCAAGAATGGCAAAAATATAAGCAAATGAAACCTCAGTGTATATGGGGCAAAGAAATGCAATAAAGAGGGTTTTAATTTAGGTTAGTATACACTTGAACCAGGAAAATTCTTTTAGTACAAATTTAAAAAATGCATGCAGTGCTCAAATGGTTTTAAAGGAAGAATTGAAAGTCCATTAGCTGCCTTCCAAGCCATTTGAAGGCTGTGATTACTGCAGTACTGACAGACCAGGGAGGTGACCAGACACTTCACAAATAATTGTCCACAAAATGTACAGAAATTGCCAGTTTGTAAAAGAAAATAAAGAATCCTGATATAACATGTAAATGCCGCATAATTTAGTGTTGCCCAGAATGACCCTTCATTGTCAGTCTGCCTCCTCTAGAATTTTCTAAACCTGTCCAAAAATTCTAAAGTCATTTCTAAATGGCAGCTCTGTTTGTGTACCCGACTTCCCCAGAAATCTCATCACTCGTGTGATTTTTCCTTTCTGCTCTACTCGGTTCTTAACTGAGCTACAAGACAACATTCATTCTTCGCCCTATGTTTTCTGGGGAGGATATAGCACAGTCGTCCCCAACCTTGTGGGCACCAGGGACCGGTTTCACGGCAGCCAATTTTCCCAGGGTCCGGGGGGTTTTGACAGGTACCCGCTCCCACTTCCGCCCGGATCGCCTAGCCCTAGGCAATTTGAAAGTTAAAATAGAAATTGCCCAAACCTTATAAAATTTTAACAATGTGTAAAACAAAAAAGGGTACTATTAAGGTGCCTTACCCCTTCATTTGTGCCAAATTTATAAATACTTAAAAAATTCCTTTAAAGTGATCGTGCTATTCCTCTGTGTAACTTAAATAAATATCACAGTGTATGGGTTTAGTTTAAATGTGCTCCACCTCTGTTACAACATAACAACCATGTTAAAAATGTCATTCAGTAACCTCCTATAGTATTAGTACCATAAAATTAAGGGCTAACAGTAACCATGTGAGGGTCTCCTTGTATCCCTTTTAAGTGCGGTACCAGAAGTGCACTGTGCATGAAGTGAAACAAAAGTGCATTGAACTATAAATACTAAAATACATATAGACTAAATTCATATGAGCAAATCCATAAAGACAAAAGTCCAAACCATTAGTATTCATATAAAAAGTACATCTGTGGGAAATGAAAGTCCCTGAAATAAAACCCAAACAGGGTAAAAGTCTTAATATTAGAAGAAAGGATGTTTAGGAACGTCAGGATCGATTAACATGCATTCACAGCTGTCCAAAGGGTGGCAATAGGTGACTCCTGTGCATATAGAAACCGGTGACTCCAAGTGCTCCCCCCCGTGCTCCCCCACTCACCAGATTCCGTCACCCTCAAAGGGGTATTAGGCAAGAGAGTGGGTGCCTCAGGATGATTGCCTCTGTTGGATGTCCCTCTACCGCTCTACTCATTCATAGGCTCCTTCTTGTGTACTGGTGGTGAGGATCCCCTTCTCAGAGTCTGGATGTTTCCACTTATTTCCACCTCCGTGCTGTTAAATCCTCCTCCACTTAATCCAGTTCCACTTGGTCTAAGCAAGCAAAAAGGTGGCTGCCACCTTTTTCTATATGCACAGGAGTCGCCTATTACCACCCTTTGGACAGCTGTGAATGCATGTTAATCGATCCTGACGTTCCTAAACATCCTTTCTTCTAATATTAAGACTCTTTTACCCTGTTTGGGTTTTATTTCAGGGACTTTCATTTCCCACAGATGTACTTTTTATATGAATACTAATGGTTTGGACTTTTGTCTTTATGGATTTGCTCATATGAATTTAGTCTATATGTATTTTAGTATTTATAGTTCAATGCACTTTTGTTTCACTTCATGCACAGTGCACTTCTGGTACCGCACTTAAAAGGGATACAAGGAGACCCTCACATGGTTACTGTTAGCCCTTAATTTTATGGCACTAATACTATAGGAGGTTACTGAATGACATTTTTAACATGGTTGTTATGTTGTAACAGAGGTGGAGCACATTTAAACTAAACCCAGACACTGTGATATTTATTTAAGTTACACAGAGGAATAGCACGATCACTTTAAAGGAATTTTTTAAGTATTTATAAATTTGGCACAAATGAAGGGGTAAGGCACCTTAATAGTACCCTTTTTTGTTTTCCACATATTGTTAACATTTTATAAGGTTTGGGCAATTTCTATTTTAATAGGGCAGCGCCAATTTCCCCATTTTCTTTTTCCAATACATCCAATTAACTCCTAATTAGGAATTAATTAAGGGGAGGCAGCAGCCCTTCCAATATCCTAAGCGCAGACTCTCAATTTACTAATCTGAAAGTTAACCCCCCTCTTTGCCCACAGCCATCAGTTACACATCATAGGTTCCACGAGGATGCTCCTCTTTAACCCTTGTGAGTGCATTTCTTATGTTTAATAAATGTTCTGGGTTTGACTTGCTAAACAATGCCAGTTGTGCGCTATCCACACCCCCCCCCCCCCCCCCCCCCCCCCCCATTTTTGGGGGAATGGGGGAAATGTGCCCATTCAGCCAAAAATCTGAGGTCAGGTCCTGATGTTGGATGAAAATACCTGGGTCACAGTCAGCGTTTTAGTTCTTTCCAAAGGTATTCGGTAGGGTTGAGGTCAGGGCTCTGTACAGGACACCTGAGATCTTCCACACCAAACTCCTCAAACCATGTCTTTATGCAGCTGACTTTGCAGCCAGGGGCACATTCTGAACAGAAAAGGTCCTTCACCATACTGTTACCACAGGGTTGGAAGAGCACAATTGTCTACAGTGTCTTTGTATGATGTAGTGTTAACAGCACCCTTCACTGGACACCTGAACTCAATCATTTGGAGGGGTTCACTTAACTTATGGCCATATAGGTATGTGTGATGGTCAGATGTTCACAGATTTTTGTCCATAGTGTATATCTGTCCCAGTGTGGGCCAACCTGTGTCTAATAATCCTTTGTCTTGTCTTGCAGACTCCAGTTAAAGAACCCAACAGTGAGAACGTAGATATCAGCAGCGGTGGTGGCGTGACAGGCTGGAAGAGCAAATGTTGTTGAACCCTTTTATTTGCATCGTTCACCATCCCCCCTTCCTCACCCTTTTCCCCTTCCTCCCCAACCACTTCTTGTCCTTGAAGCATAAACCACTCTGACCCCCCCCCCCCCCCCCCCATCCCCTCCAATTTAACCTTTGAATGTCACCACCTTCCTCCCAATATCATATTAACATCCTTCTCTCCATCTAAGCGAGTGCTTGCTGGTCTCATTCTTTTTCGGGTGTATAGAGAACGGAGGAAGACGCAGCTGAAAGTCAATAAACCATGTTTGTGACATTTTCTCATTTTAACGCTTTATCCTCCTCCCCTACCCCCCGTCACTACATTTTGGTTGTATCATGTCCCCTCTCGCGTTCTGTTGTCACTAAAAAAAAAAAAAAAAAAAAAATTTTTTTTTTTTTGAAGATGGAGGCACCTACAGCAATTACTGCTACTATTCTGGAAAATGAAATGTGTATCACAATAAAACTTAGAGTGAATCACACTTGCCATATCCATCTTGGCCGCAGGAGCAATTGGGCAGTTTGAGCACGCCAGCGTCTGTCACTGCATAGTGTAAATAAGTGACCGCGCCCGGGAAGAAGGGCATCTGTAGTGTGTTCTCGGATAGCCCACTTTTTAACTCAGATGACTTGTATGATGCAGTCTGTTAGTACTTGCAGAATCCTTAGGTTATAAACCAACCACTAAAATCTCATACAATCCTTAAATGACAACTTCACCCTTAGAACAGTTGCCTTTTAAGTAAAGCCCCACCCTCCTGAGCGCACTTTTGGGCACCTTCACTGTATGGCACTGCACGGAACCTCAAGGTCTTTGCTAAGAAAAGGTTCCAGCCTGTTTTTTTTTTTTTTTTTTTTTTTTTTTTCCTACTGGGCATCCAAGCAAAGGTTATGAATCGCCAGCTGGAGCCACTCTGTGAATTTGTTGTCCTTTAAAGCTGAATTCCAGGAGATACAAGTCTCTAGCAAGGTGCCTGCCACCTCATAGACCTTATCTTTTTTTATTCACAACTGACAGCTTTATTGTACTCCAGGAATATACCTTCTGGAGCTCCGATGCTGCTGCCTGTGGCTTCTGTGAATGCGCTGCAGGGGGGAGGGGTGGGCATAGCTGCTGTGTGTGCGCTGCTCTCCTTTCACAGCCGGAGTGTGTCCTTCAGGGCGTGCAATAAACCTGTATATAATATGCTCCAGGAGGAAGGATAACTTGCCAATGCTGCTCACTATGGTCTTAGTTCCTTCAAGAGCACAGCTGCTGCAACTGCTATGCCTGCCCTATCCCATCCTTCTGCCCATTCTCAAAAGCCTTTGTATTATGTGAACTCATTCACAAAATACAAAGGCTTCTGTGAATGGGCTGCAGAGGGTGAGGGGTGGGCATAGCTGCTGTGTGCTCTTCTCTTCTCTCACAGCCAGAGTGTGTCCTTCGGGGAGTGCAATAAATCTGTATATTGTGTTCCAGGAAGATAATTTCTAAGCTCCGATGTTGCTCACTGTAGTCTCGGTTCTTTCAAGAGCAGAGTAGCTGGAACTGCTATGCCTGCCCATTCTCAGAAGCCTTTGTATTATGTAAACTCGATCACAAAATACAAAGGTTTCTGTAAATGGGCTGCAGAGGGGGTGGGATTGCTGCTGTGTGTGCTTCTTTCCTCCCACCCGGAGTGTGTCCTCCCAGGGAGTGCAATAAACTTGTATGTTGTGCTCCAGTAAGATAACTTCTAAGCTCTGATGTTGCTCACTGTGGTCTCAGTTACTTCAAAAGCAGTGTCGCTAGAACTGCTATGCCTGCCCCCCCTCCTGCCCCTTCACAGAAGCCTGTTACATGTCGCACAGCTTTTTCAAAATACTTATAAAAGCAAATCACTCAGAGGAAGATGGTTACATCCCCCCAGGCTCTGGGGAGGCAATTAAGAGACGCCTAATGGTGGATTTGGCCAGGTGGACCTCAGAACTAATCACAGTACTTTATAACGAGGAATGTAGCATACTAGATCCAATTATAAGACAAAGGGGAGATCAGTGATGCAACTATACTGCCACAAACAACCCTATAATCCAGGACACCACAACTTGCCAAACGGGATACTGCCATCCTGATGCTGACATAAAAGGGAGGGGACTACTTCCTAATCTAATTTACATTTATAGTAACATTTTTGTAAACGGAAAGTACTGCCTTCATTTTGGAAGTTAATGCTTTGACAAACGATGAATGGGAAGGTGTGGATCATTGCAAAATGCTTGGGTTTTTAATATAGTTATTCAGCAGTGGTGTTCTACAATCTCTCAAGTTAATTGGCCCATGCAGTCTCATCCAGGTGTTATAAATATATTGGATCCTATGAGAGTCTACACCTACCTACATTTTTGACTTTTGATCAAGTTGGACCCTGCACTCCACAGGTCTCTGCAGCTCTGCTTCCCCTGCTGTGTCTCTGCAAGAAGAGAGAAGTTAATGTGGTTGGTTGTCCCCATCAACACAGACCTACCTTATTTCTGTTGTTTCCCATATATATGGTGTGCTTTTTTTTTTATGTGCAACGTATAAACTCATTCAGTCCGTCTGGCACCGACAACCATGCCATGTTCAAAGTCATCTAATCCCCCTTTCTTTCCCATTCTGATGCTCGATTTGAACTTCAGGAGGTCGTCTTCACCACGTCTAGATGCCTAAATGCATTGAGTTGCTGTCATGTGATTGACTGATTAGCAATTTGTGTTACCAAGTAATTGATCGGGTGTACCTAATAAAGTGGCCATGGAGGGTATATCAGGATGTGTTCTTGTTGCTAATAGCAATCCTTCCTTATCACATTCTACATAGTGGTCAGTATGCTGTTTGCACCCACTACTGCTAGATGTGTGCTTGAATGACCACAAAAGTGTGGTATGAGGCTGAACTCCAGGAAAGCCGCTAAATATGCAAATAAAACACATTAGGACATGAACTTGTTATGTAATAATGTAGTCAGCAGCTATAAATGCTGTAGCTGGTCCAGTAAACCAGCACTGTCCTCATCTCGGCTGGTTCTCCGCTGGTCTTTGGGTCTCTGGTGCTGGCATGTTTACTAAGGCCCGATTCGCACCTATGCAATTTTTAGTGCTTTTTGCAGATTTGTACTGCAGTTCATTTAACATGGTTTCCTATGGAACATGTTCTGTAGTGCAAAAAGCACTAAAAATGCATAGGTGTGAATCAAGCCTGAGGGAAGCTGGCTGTGAGCCGCACTGTGCTTTATGAATGGTCCTGCAGCTTTCTGGGACCTATGACATGTCCCAGAAGCCTTCCACTTGGATCGCCTAAGGCAGTGATGGCGAACCTTGGCACCACAGATGTTTTGGAACTATATTTCCCATCATGCTCATGTACACTGCAGCATGCATGAGCATTATGTGAAATGTAGTTCCAAAACATCTGGGGTGCCAAGATTTGCCATCACTGGCCTAGGGGATCTGAGCAGAAGTGAGGGGGGGCACCTCACTAGGTGAACAGCCTAAAGACAACTATTGCAGCCACCACATTGAAGGACTGGTAAACTGCATCATGTTGCATTTTAATTTTTGTGTTAGATGCACACCAAATTTGGTCCATCCTGAGCAAAGGAGACATTGGGGACAAACTGAAGCTTTCCAGCCCAAAGACAGTAATGGAAATAGATGGCATGTCCCCTACTACCCTGTTTCCCCGAAAATAAGACCTAGTGTGATTGTCGGTGATGGCTGCAATATAAGCCCTACCCCCCAAATAAGCCCTAGTTAAAGTCCTTGTAGGTCTTATTTTCAGGGTAGGGCTTATTTTTGGGGAAACAGGGTAGGGCTTATATTGCAGCCATCACTGTCAATCACGCTAGGTCTTCTTTTCGGGGAAACAGGGTATGTACTGTTATTGGACAATGATTTAAAGTAATTGTAAACCCTTACCCTCCCTGGTGGTACAATTTTTTTTTTTTTTTCAAATTTTTTGATGCTCAAAGCGGTACAATTGTTTTGCATGGAAATTTGGCGTTTTTATTTTGTAGGTCTGTAATTCTTCGGAATAACGCACTTAAATCTGTCCAAACAGGAGTCTAGTAGACTGCCCGGGTATAATAAAGTTTGAAGCACAAAATCATAAATTATAATATAACCAATAATAAAAATTATTCAATAATGTAATCAAATCAAACACACTGAAATTTGCAGATCACTATCGCTCAATTCTGCAAGTGAGTCTAATTTACTATCGCTGTTTTCTAGCTGGACTAAAGCTGCTTTTCATGTATGTAAAGGGACACTTTTTGGTTGCTATGGACAATCTCCAATTTCCAGGCAGAAAGAACAGTATATATAATATATATAAAACTGCATGTAGGGCATTGGACAAACCACTAGGGACAAAAGGGATGTAAAATAATTTTATACACTAATGTAATCTTAGATTACATTACTGTATGTTTTTTCACTTTTTGAATTTGGCGGCATTCTCAGTCCCCATGCGTCACAACGCTCGCAGGGAACGGAGCTCGGCACTGATGGATCCGGCGGAGGACAGAGCACACGCAGCAGGGAGACATCGCAGTATCCTGGGGACAAGGTAAGTAACTTTGCCTGGATCATGCGATGCGATCCCGAGTGTGGCTCGGGGTTACCGCTTTTGGTACTGAAAATTCACCCCGAGCCACACTCGGGATTACCGCTAAGAAGGTTAATGTTACCCAGTGAAGTGACTGACCTCAGGTGATACACAGATTAAACAAATCCTCTTACATAAGTTCTACCTGTTATATCTGCAGCAGTCTGTTCTCTACAGCTGTTCAAAGTGCAGAATTTATACTCCTTGTCTGAGCTTCCTGAAATCAGGAGCCAGGCAGCTAAACTTACACTCTGCAGAGCTCAGTAATGAGAGCGAATTGGTGGAAAAGGACGTGGGACCGGAGCTGAGGCTGTCAGTCAGAGACTGTGTGCTGGAGCTTCCTCTCACTTTTTTCTTTTTAACCTCTTGTCAAGAAAACCTGTCAGAAGTGACTTCTACCGCTAGCAGGGGAACAAGGCAGCTGACAGAAATTACACTTGGTGCTCTGGATTGGGACAAGTACACACAATGGGGGGGGGGGGGCTCAGTAGGCCAAAAACTGCAGGCAGCTGACAGATCGTGAACATGCCCCCTACTGTGACGGTTCTTTCCATTTTTCATATGAAAAGTTAGCTCTGGCAGCTCCCACCCTTCTTCCAGTACTGTGTTGCCTCCTGCTCTGCTCTACACCGGTTGTAAGGTAGGATAGGTATAGCCTCAAACGTGTGTGTGTGTGTTGGGGGGGGGGTAATTTGAAGGGGACAGAGAACACTACAGTGGGGGAGGGAATGATTCAAAGGGCACTACAGGGCAGGGTGGTGGTGATGCGAAGGGGGCAGATGATGCTACTGTGACACACTGGGGTAGATTTAATGAAACTGGAGCACTCAAAATCTGGTGCAGCTGTGCATGTATAGCCAATCAGCGTCTAACTTCAGTTTGTTCAATTGAGCTTTGGCAATAAAACCTGGAAGCAGATTGGTGTCTATGCAGAGCTGCACCAGATTTTGCACTATGCAGTTTTAGTAAATCACCCCCACTGTGTTCTTAATGCCATCTTTTGGGGCTTTAAAGTTTTTTTTTATATATATTTTTTTCTATTAAAGGGTAAAAAAAACCCTGGGGGGGGGGGGGGGGATATCATCGATTTCCTCTGTGTTCAGATAGATCTCAACCACTGGAAGGTAGGCCTACCCCTCCTCTAGAGGCATATGCTTTGTTCATATTTTGATGTCAGAGGTATGAAGTCAGGTACAGGACAAGTGTTTTGGGTATGCACTGCTCTTTGTCAAGCCTGCAGGTTTTAAAGTGGTTGTACACCCATTACAACCACTTTAACCTACAGGTAAGCCTAGATTAAGGCTTACCTGTAGGTGCAAGAAATATCTCCCAAACCTAAAAGGTTTGGGAGATATTTGCAGAAATAGTGGCACCGATGTCTACGCATGTGCCGTAGACATCAGGAGCACTGAGCGTGCCGTATCTAACGGCGATCATGCTGTTAGTGGTGGCACCAGTGCACATGCGTGGGACTGATGTCATCGCGGCTCTGGCCAGTCACAGCACCGGAGCCGCGATACCTGGAAGATAGATGGTGGCGTCGGAGGGGGTGAACAAAGGTCGCTTCGGGGGCTTCGATTTCAGGTAAGTAATTCATAATGAGCTAGTATGCTATGCATACTAGCACATTATGCCTTTGTCTTGCAGGGTGTATTTTTTTTTTTTTTTTTTTTTTTTTCAGAGGCTTTTCTTCCCCTTTAAACCACCAATGATAGGAAACCCACCATGACAAATAACCTGGAAGTATAATAGACACACTAAATAAAGATAGTAATATAAAAAGGTAATGTGGCGCTTACTAAAAGAGCAAATAATTATGACGTAACAATTATAATAATTCTTTGGAAGTTCCAAAGGGATAAATCCAAATGATATGTCCTTAAATTAATCTCTCATCCGAATTGTATAGACAAAGATTAGCAAACCAATGCTATAACAATGAATAATAATGAATAACAATATATAATGTCCACAAAAATTAATAATAAAGGAAGCTAGCCACTCCCAGACAAATAACAATTCAATGTTGCGTCCAGGCCATAGAAATGGAATAATATAAGGGTAAAAGATCACGGCATCAACAACATATAAATAGTGCAAAAATTAATAAAATATACATGTGCGAATAAATGATCTGGAAAAAAATCCAAGTTCAAATAGGCAATCTGTGCAAAATAGCAATATTGAAAAAATATAAAAAAAAAAAAAATCCAAGTGCAAATAAGCAATCTGTGCAAAGTAAATGCAGCAATAACTAATTGTGCAAAAACTACAATAGTGCAAATAAACAATCTGTGCAAGTGTAGCAAAAAACTGCAACGATAAATAAATTGTGCCAAAAATGTGCAGAAACTAACAGTATATATAGTGTCCAAGATATTCCAATGGAGTGCCCAAAAGTTATAAATAATAATCAGATGAATCAAATAAACGAGTGACACCGTCCAGCCAATCTCCAATGTGCGTGGTAATATTTCCCCCAGCCTCTCACCTCATATAAGAGAACAATGAGCCTTACTGGCTGATCCGTTCCCGGGCTCCCTCGGTGGCACCGCTCCTATGGATCTCTTTTTATACTGTGCCAGGTCTCCAAAGCGTGATGTAAACAGGTACCCAGCGCTGCCTGGACTAGTGGTAGCAGCTAACACAACAAACAGATCATTTTGTTATAATTACAAGAGTGTATAAGTGTAGCGCTAAAGTGTTTGAGTTGGTTAACATAACCCAGCCATTACTATTGAAAGGTGAATCACTAAATCTCGGTAAATCAAATTATATTGATCTACAAACCATGATTGCTAATGAAATACATAAAAAATTAGATCACAGGAAAATCGCAAAAAATAATACCACGTGTGATATGTGCTGTGTAAATTACTAGAAAATACATTAAAATCTCTTTTAAAAAAAATTGAATAAATAAGTCTGTGAAAAGATTTAAAGTACACTGTATATTAGGGAAATTGAAGATCCTAATCACCACATTGGCATCCAACATAATGGGTGAAAACTGAAGACACCAGTGCAGTAAAGCCACCACCAAGGCTTACCGGATGGTTTGAACTCAAAAGAACATACGTGCGGGAAGAGACCACGCTGTTTTTGCTGCTTGTCTGTGGATCCAGAAGTGAGAAGTTTCTGTGGTCAGTGAGTATGGAGACTGATTTCTTATGAGTTTTGGGACGCCCTGGGTTCCAATTACGAAGGATTCCTAAGACTCCATTCTGGTTGTTGGTTGATAACATAAGCCTGTTTGATTCAGAACGTACGTTGTTTTGAGTGCAAACCATCCGGTAAGCTTACATCTGCCTTGGTGGTGGCTTTACTGCACTGGTGTCTTCAGTTTTCACCCATTATGTTGGATGCCAATGCGGTGATTAGGATCTTCAATTTCCATAATATACACTGTGGACTTTAAATCTTTTCATGGACTTATTTATTCAATTTTTTTAAAGATTTTTTAATGCAATTTCTAGTGATTTCCTGTGATCTAATTTTTTATGTATTTCATTAGCAATCATGGTTTGTAGATTTATATAATTTGATTTACAGAGATTTTGTGATTCACCTTTCAATAGTAACGGTTGGGTTATGTTAACCAACTCAAACACCTTAGCGCTACACTTATACTCCCCGTTTCAGACTCTCAGCCAAATACTGTCAAGTACCGGTCAGTATTATGAAAAGGAAAGGGAGGACTCCATGGTGTAGTAATTAGATCAACAAATTTAATAAAAGGTAATACAGTTAATAGGATAAAAAAAACGGCGTGTATCATGTATTGCTCCCGATCTCGGCCGCGACCGGAAACGAACGTCACCCGACTCTTCTCTGACGCGTTGCGTCACTGTTCACGTCACTTTGGTTTGCCTGGATCCATATTATTCCAGGATCCAGGCAAACGGTACTTGACGGTATTTGGCTGAGAGTCTGAAACGCTTTGGAGATAAACCTGGCACAGTATAAAAAGAGATCCATAGGAGCGGTGCCACCGAGGGAGCCCAGGAACAGATCAGCCAGTGTGGATCAGTAAGTAAGGCTCATTGTTCTCTTATATGAGGTGAGAGGCTGGGGGAAATATTACCACGCGCATTGGAGATTGGCTGGACGGTGTCACTCGTTTATTTGATAAACTGCATCTCACATTTGAAGAGATTGTCACAATTGGATTGCACTGTGTATGGGACTTTTTTTTTCCACAATTTTTTGGATGTATTCACGAATTTTCATCTGATTATTATTTATAACTTTTGGGCACTCCATTGGAATATCTTGGACACTATATATACTGTTAGTTTCTGCACATTTTTGGCACAATTTATTTATTGTTGCAGTTTTTTTGCTACACTTGCACAGATTGTTTATTTGCACTTTTGTAGTTTTTGCACAATTAGTTATTGTTGCATTTACTTTGCACAGATTGCTTATTTGCACTTGGATTTTTTTTTTACATTTTTTTCAATATT
The DNA here is from genome assembly GCA_037952835.1 of Lithobates septentrionalis. Taxonomy (NCBI): domain Eukaryota; kingdom Metazoa; phylum Chordata; class Amphibia; order Anura; family Ranidae; genus Lithobates; species Lithobates septentrionalis. The sequence continues at coordinate 364,181 of JBBDGP010002858.1, read as the reverse complement.
GCTATTTTGCACAGATTGCCTATTTGCACTTGGATTTTTTTCCAGATCATTTATTCACACATGTATATTTTATTAATTTTTGCACTATTTATATGTTGTTGATGCCGTGATCTTTTACCCTTATTGCTATGGCCTGGACGCAACATTGAATTATTTGGCTGGGAGCGGCTAGCTTTCTTTATTAATTTTTGTGGACATTTTATATAGGGATGAGCTTCGAGTTCGAGTCGAACTCAAGTTGGACTCGAACATCGGCTGTTCGCCAGTTCACCGAACAGTGAACAATTTGGGGTGTTCGCGGCAAATTCGAATGCCGCGGAACACCCTTTAAAAGTCTATGGGAGAAATCAAAAGTGCTAATTTTAAAGGTTTATATTCATGGTATTGTCATAAAAAGTGTTTGGGGTCCTGGGTCCTGCCCCAGGGGACATGGATCAATGCAAAAAAAAGTTTTAAAAATGGCCGTTTTTTCGGGAGCAGTGATTTTAATAATGTTTAAAGTGAAACAATAAAAGTGTAATATCCCTTTAAATTTCGTACCTGGAGGTGTCTATAGTATGCCTGTAAAGGGGCGCATGTTTCCCGTGTTTAGAAAAGTCTGACCGCAAAATGACATTTCAAAGGAAAAAAAGACATTTAAAACTACTCGTGGCTATTAATGAATTGCCGGTCCGACAATACACATAAAAGTTCATTGATAAAAACGGCATGGGAATTCCCCACAGGGGAACCCCGAACCACAAAAAAAATGATGTGGGGGGTGCCCCTAAATTCCATACCAGGCCCCTCAGGTCTGGTATGAATATTAAGGGGAACCCCGGCCAAAATTTAAAAAAAAAAATGCGTGGGGTCCCCCCAAAAATCCATACCAGACCCTTATCCGAGCACGCAACCAGCCGCAGGAAAAGAGGGGGGCGAGAGAGCGCCCCCCCCTTCTGAACCGTACCAGGCCACATGCCCTCAACATTGGGTGGGTGCTTTGGGGTAGCCCCCCAAAACACCTTGTCCCCATGTTGGTGAGGACAAGGGCCTCATCCCCACAACCCTTGGCTGGTGGTTGTGGGGGTCTGCAGGTGGGGGGCTTATTGGAATCTGGAAGCCCCCTTTAACAAGGGGACCCCCAGATCCCAGCCCTTCCCCCTGTGTGAAATGGTAAGGGGGTACAAAAGTACCCCTACCATTTCACAAAAAAACTGTCAAAAATGTTAAAAATGACAAGACAGTTTTTGACAATTCCTTTATTTAAATGTTTCTTCTTTCTTCCTTCGGTTTCTTCCACCATCTTCTTCTGGTTCTTCCTCCGGTGTTCTCGTCCGGCATCTTCCTCCGCGGCGTCGGCTTCCCTTCTTCTCCTCGGGCCGCTCTGCATCCATGATGGCATGCAGGGAGGCTCCCGCTGTGTGACGTTCTTCTCTTCATCTTCATCATCTTCTCTTCATCATCATCATCATCTTCTCTTCATCATCATCATCATTATCTTCTCTTCATCATCATCATCATTATCTTCTTCTCTTCATCATCATCATCATTATCTTCTTCTCTTCGGGCCGCTCCGCATCCATGATGGCATGGAGGGAGGCTCCCGCTGTGTGACTCTTCTCTTCTGACGGTTCTTAAATAACGGGGGGCGAGGCCAACCGGTGACCCCACCCCCTTCTGACGCACAGGGACTTGACAGGACTTCCCTGTGGCATTCCCCGTGACGTCAGAGGGGGGCAGGGTCACCCGTTACGTAACCCCGCCCCCTCTGACATCACGGGGAATGCCACAGGGAAGTCCCCGTGCGTCTGAGGGGGGCGGGGTCACCGGGTACCTCTGCCCCCGTTATTTAAGAACCGTCAGAAGAGGAGAAGCGTCACACAGCAGGAGCCTCCCTCCATGCCATCATGGATGCGGAGCAGCCCGAAAAGAAGATGAAGAGAGAAGCGTCACACAGTGGGAGCCTCCCTCCATGCCATCATCGATGTGGAGCGGCCCGAGGAGAAGAAGGGAAGAAGATGCCGATGCCGCAGAGGAAGATGCCGGACGAGAACACCGGAGGAAGAACCAGAAGAAGATGGAGGAAGAAACCGACAGAAGAAAGAAAAAACATTTAAATAAAGGAATTGTCAAAAACTGTCCCTTGTCATTTTTAACATTTTTGACAGGTTTTTTTTGTGAAATGGTAGGGGTACTTTTTGTACCCCCCCTACCATTTCACACAGGGGGGAGGGCCGGGATCTGGGGGTCCCCTTGTTAAAGGGGGCTTCCAGATTACGATAAGCCCCCCACCCGCAGACCCCCACAACCACCGGCCAAGGGTTGTGGGGATGAGGTCCTTGTTCTCATCAACATGGGGACAAGGTGTTTTGGGGGCTACCCCAAAGTACCCTCCCAATGTTGAGGGCAGGTGACCTGGTACGGTTCAGGAGGGGGGGGCGCTCTCTCGTCCCCCCTCTTTTCCTGCGGCCTGCCAGGTTGCGTGCTCGGATAAGGGTCTGGTATAGATTTTGAGGGGGACCCCACGCCATTTTTTTTTTTTTTTTTAATTTTGGCCAGGGTTCCCCTTAATATCCATACCAGACCTGAAGGGCCATTCATTTGGATTTATCCCTTTGGAACTTCCAAAGAATTATTATTATAATTGTTACGTCATTATTTGCTCTTTTAGTAAGTGCCACATTACCTTTTTATATTACTATCTTTATCTAGTGTGAGAACACCCTTATGTTGGCAGCTACTTGGTTAGGTTTTATTTTTTCCCTGTGGTTTGCGCATTAGTTCCCCCCTTTATAATAAACACACTGCTGTCTGTCCGCTAATCCTGTCAGTCCAAAAATTTCATTTACAAAGTATCAATGTGTTCCACAATGTAGCAGAAGCCTTGTCTTTTGGGGCTCAGTAGGGTTTTTTTTTTTCTCTCTATTAAGGGTGAAATCCCCCGGGGGGATCGCCTCCATGTTGTTTAGGTAGATCTCAACTTCTGAAAGGTTACGTACCCCCCTCTTCTAGAGGCATATGCGGTGTTCATATTTGATGTCAGAGGTAGGAAGTCAGGTACAGGACAAGTGTCTTAGGTATCCACCACTCTTTGTCAAACCTGCAGGTTTTAAAACACCAATGATGGGAAACCCACGATGAAAAAAAAAAGAAAATATAATAAACACACCACTGTATGTCCTCGCATCACGTCAGTCTAGTACAGGGATATGCAATTAGCTGACCTCCAGCTGTTGCAGAACTACAAGTCCCATGAGGCATTACAAGACTCTGACAGCCACAAGCATGACACCCAGAGGCATGATGGGACTTGTAGTTTTGCAACAGCTGGAGGTCTGCTAATTGCATATCCTTGGTCTAGAAATTTAATTTACAAAGTATCAGTGTGTTCCACAATGTAGTAGATGATCCAAGCTAAGAGCCTAGAGACAATGTCCTCACTACGGAATCTCTCCCGTCATGTATATTTCACTTCTCTTCCTAATTATAAATGGAAATTGGTATAAATAAAATCTAAGGGCCCGTTCACATTCGGATGATAAGGAATCCCAAAATGCTCGTTTGGGGTGCCATTCATTCTGAATGACACCCCAGATGTGCGATTTTGTTGATTGTCATGTGACACACAGCAAAGCGTACGGGTGAAATCACACCTGACCAGGGCCCAAATTTGGTTCCTGAACTTCTTTAACATGACCATAGGGCAGCCCGTTCAAGTAAATTGGCTTCCCTATGTGCGACACGTGAAAACTGCTTTTACAATCGGGCCCAGGAACCCGCTTTCCCACTACACAATAGGTAAATGGGCTCTTGGGCTCTGTTCACATATCTGCTGTGCATTCCAGGAGAAAAATACAGAGTGATTTCTAAATGGCACCCATGCAATGCACAGAGTTGTGGTGCATTTGTTTGGCAAAATTGGAGTCAGCAGAGGCGGTGATGCCTCCTTACACCTTGTCCATAACCGCTGAAAAGTTCTCAAAATCTATTTGTGAACCTGGTTCCAAGTTTCTGCTTTGGAGATCCCGCCGGTAACAGCACTTCCTGTTACAGGCTGGCATTGCTAAGCCCCTGTCATGTCAGCTCTTTCAGGTGCTCATTGGCCTTAGCTGATAGACCTGATAAGCAACCCAATGGTTAACTGAAGGAGCTGCCTGACAACGCTGCTGCAAATTGCAATCCTGCAACAGGAAGTGCCGTTACTGGCGGAATCTCCAGATAAGAAACTTTGCAACAGGTTCCTTATGACTATTATATATAGAGTCATGATATTAACCACTTCAGCTCCGGAAGGTTTACCCCCCTTCATGACCAAGCTATTTTTTGCGATACGACACTGCATTAATTTAACTGACAATTGCGTGGTTGTGCGACGCTGAACCCAAATAAAAAATCGGTCATTTTTTTCCCCACAAATAGAGCTTTCTTTTGGTGGTATTTGATCACCTCTGCAGTTTTTATTTTTTGCACTATAAACAAAAAAAAAAGCGACAATTTTGAAAAAATATATATATTTTTTATTTTCTGCTATAAACCATATCCAATAATAAAAAAAAAAATGAATTCCTAATTAGATAATTCATTTAGGCCAATGTGTATTCTGCTACATATTTTTAGTAAAAGAAAAAAAAAAAAAATCAATAAGCATATATTATAAGGTTTGCACAAAAGTTATAGCATCTACGAACTATGGGATATTTTTATGGATTTTTATATATATATATATATATATATATATATATATATATATATATATATATACACATACACATACATATATACATATACACACTAGTAATGGCGGCGTTCAGCGACTTAAATATACTGAAAAAAAAAAATAGATTTGGGGTTCATTTAAATGAATGCCCTAATTTGCATAACATGCACTGTGCCATTCATTTGTAATGGAACCCCAGTGCACCAAAGCAACACCCATGTGGTAGTGTTTTTATATAAAATGGGATATTTGAATCAAATTATTAAAGCAGAACTATGCTGCATCTGATCACCAAAAAACCTATTCAATTTTTTTTTTATTTTTTATAATATTCCAAGCAAACTCCCCCATTCATCCATCCATCCATGTCTCTATGTTTTATTTTGCTGAGAACAAAGTTCCCCCCCCCTCGTATATTTGTGGCTGTGACCATCTTGAGTAAGGGCAGATGATTCATGCACACCCAACTTTTTGAGATTGGAACGAGGGACACCTATTAGCAAAAGTATGTAGGCATCGGACACACCCCCTGCCACGCCCCCTTAATGGAGAGTTATGCAAAAAAAATTATTTGTTAAATTCACAAGTGCTTTTTATATATATATATATATTACCACTACTATTCCTCTATACTCACTTTTGCAATTTACAAATGAAGCAATTTAAAAATTATATGAAAGGTTTAGCAACTGGGAAACACTTTTTGAAAGATAAAGTATTTTATATACAACTATGTAGATCTGACCAAAATGAGGGACAAAAGGGACTTGGGAGCTATGTTCATGTAGCATTTACTTCCCAGAATCCCTCTGCCCTTAGCTCAGGCAGGAGGGTGTGCTTATCCTAGAAAACCCCTCCTGAAGGCTCCTGGGACATCATGTGACCAGGGCTGAAAACCAGGAGGTATATGAATGGCAGGATCCAGCAGAACGTTGCCTAAATGTGTCACACTGCCTCTGCTGGCTTCCCTTCTTCCCACACTACATCCTGGTACCAGCTCTGCCCCCAGGTAAGTGACACACACGCACCCATCCTGACTCATCAGACCAGGCCACCTTCTTCCATTGCTCCGTGGTCCAGTTCTGATGCCACATGCCCATTGTAGGTGCTTTTGGCTGTGGATACGATTTAGCATGGACACCCTGACCGGTCTGTGATTACACAGTCCCCCATACACAACAAACTGCGATGAACATTTTTTCTGCTTTTGCCATATCAACTTCAGGGACAACATGTTCACTTGCTGCCTAATATATCCCACCCACTTTCAGATGCCTTTGTAACAAGATAATCCATGTTGTTTTGCCTTCCCTATTGGTGGTCATAAAGTTATGGCTGAGCGGTGAATGTGACGCTGTGTTTCATATACTAAATCCTACTAAACCTCCAATTCCCCAATAACTGATTTGCTTTGCAGGGCGACACCTGAATATCAATTACTTATCGGGGGGTGGAAATCATTTATTGATGTGTTGGGCTGATACTGTCTAATTAGAGCACTGTGTCACTTTTATGTTCATCTGGTGGGGGCAAGGAGTGCACGGCGCCCTCTGCTGGCCTCTCACTGGCTACAGATAAAATCAGCAAAGTGATTTTTTTTTTTTTTAATAAAGAATACATACAGTACATGGCTGATTTATTTGTACAGCCGTCACCATGGCAATGCAGGATTTTATGTGGAGGCAACTAGTTTTTCTCGTCACTGACACCTCAAGTCTTGATTTCATGCGTAATGTAACGCTTCAGAAGGCAACAGACAACCTTCATTGTAGGAAGGGACATCTAAATTAAAAAAAAAAAAAAAACGCACATAAGTCATACCTTCTACCTGGGGAACGCCACCTATGTAATTGTTACACCAGCCAGTTTCTGGTTCATTGCTATTAGTAACGAGCTTTCCCTTTCAGCTGCCAGTTACAGTGAATCTCTAAATAAGTAAAAAAAAACAAAAAAAAAAACATATATATATATATATATATATATATTTTTTTTTTTATACAGCTGTATATATATATATATATATATATTATAAATAAGAAAATTAAGATATATATATATATATATATATATATATATATATATATATATATATCTCTATCTATTTAGAAAATTAAGATTTTATATATATATATATATATATATATATATATATATATATATATATATATATATATATATATATATATATATATATATACACACACACATATAATATAGAAAATTTAGATTATATATATATATATATATATATATATATATATATATATATATAAATATTACACTCACACACACACTCGCTGTTGTAACCATGGCAACACAGCGTTCCATCAGAGTGTACAGAATGTCACCAGAAATGTTCTATTCGTGTGATTAGCATTGAAAATTTTCCTTTTAAAAATGAGTGGTCTCCAAACTGCGGCCCTTCCACTGACGCCAACAATGGGGCACTTTTCCCTCCTCCTTCTGACACCAATAACGTTGCATACTTCCTCCCACTGGCACCGATGGGGCACTATTCCTCCCAATGACACCAACAATGGGGCACTATTCTTCCCACAGAAAGCAATCGTGGGGCAGTATTCCTCCCACTGACACCAATCATGGGACACTATTCCCTCTGGTGACACCACCGATGGGGCACTATTCCTCTCACTGGCACCAGTAATGGGGTACTATTCCTCCCACTGACACCAACAATGGGGCACAATTCCTCCCACTGACACCAATGACGGGACACTGTTCCTCCAGTGACACCAACGATGGGGTATTTTTCCTCCAACTGACACCAACAATGGGGCATTATTCCTCCCAATGACACCAAGGATGGGACACTAGTCCCTCTAATGATGCCACCTCTGTTTCCAGCTACTGCAACCGTGGTGTGTGTTATTGTTTGCATGGAATATTCAATAAATGGACTTCAATCACGTCGGTGTGCAGCCAATTTCTCTCCTTCAGTCTTCTACGGCAGACAAACCAGGACTTGCACCCGTTTGAGGAACCTTAAGCCTCGTACACACGATTGGACTTCAAACAAACTTTTCCGAGGATTTCTGTCCAAAGGGCGTTGGCCGTGAACTTGGTATGCATACACACGGCTGGACTTTTTCAGCCAACTTTCACCAAATCACGTGGTTTTTCAGCTCTTTACCGCCGCCCATTGGTCAACTTCTCTATTGTCTGATCTTTTGCATTGGTTCTGCGCATGCGTGTTTGTACTTTGGACTAAAGTCCGATGGATTTGTGTACACATGATCGGACTAGCCGACCTAGGACTTTTGTTGCCGCCAAGTTTGTCTGTTCGCACAGCCAACACTTGTCTGATGAAAACCGAAAAAGTTTGTCCGATGGAGCGTGCACACGGTCGGATGTTGCCTTAAAACAGGTAATTTGCATGTTTGTTGTCAAAAAGTCAGATTGTGTGTATGGGCCTTTATACTATTCATTGTGCCTGGAGTGGCGATTTTCCTTTGCTGGCTACTTCCATCTAATGATACCAATAATGGGGCACTATTCCTCCACCTGACACCAACAATGGGGCATTATTACTCCCAATGACACCAATGATGGGACACTATTCTCTCTACTGACACCAATGACGGGACACTATTCTCTCTACTGACAACAATGATGGGACACTGTTCTCTCTACTGACACCAATGATGGGACACTATTCTCTCTACTGACACCAATGATGGGACACTATTCTCTCTACTGACAACAATGATGGGACACTGTTCTCTCTACTAACACCAATGATGGGACACTATTCTCTCTACTGACACCAATGATGGGACACTATTCTCTCTACTGACACCAATGACAGGACACTATTCTCTCTACTGACAACAATGATGGGACACTGTTCTCTCTACTGACACCAATGATGGGACACTATTCTCTCTACTGACACCAATGATGGGACACTATTCTCTCTACTGACACCAATGACAGGACACTATTCTCTCTACTGACACCAATGATGGGACATTATTCTCTCTACTGACAACAATGATGGGACACTGTTCTCTCTACTGACACCAATGATGGGACACTATTCTCTCTACTGACACCAATGATGGGACACTGTTCTCTCTACTGACACCAATGATGGGACACTGTTCTCTCTACTGACACCAATGACTGGACACTATTCTCTCTACTGACACCAATGATGGGACACTGTTCTCTCTACTGACACCAATGATGGGACACTGTTCTCTCTACTGACACCAATGATGGGACACTGTTCTCTCTACTGACACCAATGATGGGACACTGTTCTCTCTACTGACACCAATGATGGGACACTGTTCTCTCTACTGACAACAATGATGGGACACTGTTCTCTTTACTGACAACAATGATGGGACACTGTTCTCTCTACTGACAACAATGATGGGACACTGTTCTCTCTACTGACAACAATGATGGGACACTGTTCTCTCTACTGACACTAATGATGGGACACTATTCTCTCTACTGACACCAATGATGGGACACTGTTCTCTCTACTGACACCAATGATGGGACACTATTCTCTCTACTGACACCAATGATGGGACACTATTCTCTCTACTGACAACAATGATGGGACACTATTCTCTCTACTGACACCAATGATGGGACACTATTCTCTCTACTGACACCAATGATGGGACACTATTCTCTCTACTGACAACAATGATGGGACACTGTTCTCTCTACTAACACCAATGATGGGACACTATTCTCTCTACTGACACCAATGATGGGACACTATTCTCTCTACTGACACCAATGACAGGACACTATTCTCTCTACTGACACCAATGATGGGACACTATTCTCTCTACTGACACCAATGATGGGACACTATTCTCTCTACTGACACCAATGACAGGACACTATTCTCTCTACTGACACCAATGATGGGACACTATTCTCTCTACTGACAACAATGATGGGACACTGTTCTCTCTACTGACACCAATGATGGGACACTATTCTCTCTACTGACACCAATGATGGGACACTGTTCTCTCTACTGACACCAATGATGGGACACTGTTCTCTCTACTGACACCAATGACTGGACACTATTCTCTCTACTGACACCAATGATGGGACACTGTTCTCTCTACTGACACCAATGATGGGACACTGTTCTCTCTACTGACACCAATGATGGGACACTGTTCTCTCTACTGACAACAATGATGGGACAATGTTCTCTCTACTGACAACAATGATGGGACACTGTTCTCTCTACTGACAACAATGATGGGACACTTTTCTCTTTACTGACAACAATGATGGGACACTGTTCTCTCTACTGACAACAATGATGGGACACTGTTCTCTTTACTGACAACAATGATGGGACACTATTCTCTCTACTGACACCAATGATGGGACACTGTTCTCTCTACTGACAACAATGATGGGACACTGTTCTCTCTACTGACAACAATGATGGGACACTGTTCTCTTTACTGACAACAATGATGGGACACTGTTCTCTCTACTGACAACAATGATGGGACACTGTTCTCTCTACTGACACCAATGATGGGACACTATTCTCTCTACTGACACCAATGACAGGACACTATTCTCTCTACTGACACCAATGATGGGACACTATTCTCTCTACTGACAACAATGATGGGACACTATTCTCTCTACTGACACCAATGATGGGACACTGTTCTCTCTACTGACAACAATGATGGGACACTGTTCTCTCTACTGACAACAATGATGGGACACTGTTCTCTTTACTGACAACAATGATGGGACACTGTTCTCTTTACTGACAACAATGATGGGACACTATTCTCTCTACTGACACCAATGATGGGACACTGTTCTCTCTACTGACAACAATGATGGGACACTGTTCTCTCTACTGACAACAATGATGGGACACTGTTCTCTTTACTGACAACAATGATGGGACACTGTTCTCTCTACTGACAACAATGATGGGACACTGTTCTCTCTACTGACACCAATGATGGGACACTATTCTCTCTACTGACACCAATGACAGGACACTATTCTCTCTACTGACACCAATGATGGGACACTATTCTCTCTACTGACAACAATGATGGGACACTATTCTCTCTACTGACACCAATGATGGGACACTATTCTCTCTACTGACACCAATGATGGGACACTATTCTCTCTACTGACACCAATGATGGGACACTATTCTCTCTACTGACAACAATGATGGGACACTGTTCTCTCTACTGACACCAATGATGGGACACTATTCTCTCTACTGACACCAATGATGGGACACTATTCTCTCTACTGACAACAATGATGGAGCATTATTCCTCCCAATAATGGGATACTATTCCCTCTAATGCAGGGGTGTTCAAACTTTTTTCAAAAAGGGACAGATTTAATGAAGTGAACATGTTTGAGGGCCGACCATTTTGCTTGACATTCTTTGAACCATTAAAATTCGGTCTAAGTGTGTTCGTTCGAGCACTAATACACTTCCCAGCAAGAATTCTCTTGCCTTTGTGGCTGTGTGTGGTGAAGAGATGAGCTTGGGCGTGTTATTTGGCTATACCATATTTATTGGCATATGGCACGCACCTTTACTTTAAGAGGGAAGTTTCAGGAAAAAAAAAATTTAAATAAAGAACCGTGAAGCAAAAAAAAGGGTCAGTGCCCATCTGCAGCCTCACAAGTGACATGAATGCAGCCCCCCCCCCCCCCCATTGCCATGAATGCAGTACCCCAGTTGCCAGAAATGCAGCACCCCGATTTTCAGAGATGCAGCAACCACCATTGCCATGAATGCTTCACCCACCATTGCCATTAATGCTTCACCCACCATTGCCTTGAATGCAGCACCCACCATTGCCTTGAATGCAGCACCCACCATTGCCAGGAATGCAGCACCCACCATTGCCATCAGTGCAGCCTGATTGATGCCCATCCATCTGTAGCCTCGGAGGGGGCGGGACGAGCGCCAAAAGATTACATACAAGAAAAACTCCTGTTTTCTCGGCGGCCTCTTTAATACAAAGTCCTACCTCCTTTGATGGACAGAACAGTCGTCCAATGGCAGCGCAGGAGACGTACTTTCTATTACAGGCTGCCGTGTAAACAGGAAATTCTCCTGTGTGTACGGTACTCGTCCCGGTTCCTCCAAGGCAGCCAGCATGTATATCTTTTGTGGCCCCGGTGCTGGGAGATCGTTGGGGGCCACAAAAGATATACATCTCCAAATAACCAGGTGGGCCATTCAAAACTGGAACGCGGGCCGGACTTTGGACATGCCTACTCTAATGATACCAACGATGGGGCACTATTTCTCCAACTGACACGAATGATGGGGCACTATTCCTCCCACTGACATCAACAATGGGGCATAATTCTTCCCACTGACACCAACAATGGGGCATAATTCCTTCCACTGACACCAACAATGGGACACTATTCGCTCTAGTGACATCAACGATGGGGCACTATTCCTCCAACTGACACCAACGATGGGGCACTTTTACTCCAAATGACACCAACAATGGGCCATTATTGTCCCAATGACACTAAGCATGGGACGCTATTCCCTCTAATGATGAGGTACTATTTCCCCAATTGACACCAATGGTGGGGCACAATTCCTCCCAATGACACCAATGATGGGAGACTATTCCCTCTACTGACAACAATAATGGGGCATAATTGCTCCCACTAACACCAACAATGGGGCACGATTCCTCCCATTAACACCAATGATGGGACACTATTCCCTCCAATGATACCAACGATGGGACACTTTTTCTCCAACTGACACGAATGATGGAGCATTATTCCTCCCAATGACTCCAACAATGGGACACTATTTCCTCTACTGACACCAACAGTAGGGCACTATTCCTCCCAAGAACACCAACGATGGGACACTATTCCCTCTAATGATACCAACGATGGGGCAGTATTCATCCCAAATACACCAACGATGGGGCACTATTCCTCCCACTTACACCAGTGATGAGACATTGCTTACTCCCGCTAACACCAGGACATTTTCTACTCCCGCTGGCCCCCCTAAAGTCTGAAGGACAGTACAATGGCCCTTTGTTTAGAAAGTTTGGAGACCCCTGGTTTAAAGTATAACTAAACCAAAACCCAAAATGTCATATATTGCAGAGTACTAGTCCTTGCTGTGGTGACTGCATTTGTTTGCTTTAATTTTTTTTAACCCCTTGGCGCCAGCTGCACACAAATATGTGGCCCCTTGACGGGTGAGCTTTGGGGCCAAGCGGCCACATACAGTATTTGCGTGAATTTGTGTAAATACAGCTGTGCCGAGAGCGCGCGCCATGCACGCTCCCAGCACAGTTACCGGCTAACAGAACGTTTACGATCGGGAGCTTTCCAATCATGTGACCGCTATGACAGCCGATGACCGCGGTCACATGATCATAAACCCCACCTCTTAACCACCTGCCGACCGCGCTATAGCTGAATGATGACTACAGTGCGGCTGGCCAGTTCTGGGAGGGCATCATACGATGTCCTCCTGGGCGGCACGCTCTGTGATCACTGTGTCCTACCGGTCAGAGGCTCTTTGCCAAGTGATCAGCTGTGTCCAATCACAGCTGATCACAATGTAAACAGAAGCCGGTTACACTGACAGCGTGAGGAGAGGAGAGCTGAGCCCAAAAAACAGCTTTTGTAAAACGGACGGGGGGTGGGGCATGCTGGGACTGTGACGTTTTAGGGGGCATGGTCACCGTTTGATGTTGACCACGCCCCCTAAAACGTCACAGTCCCAGCATGCCCAGGGACTGTGACATCATAAGGGGGCGGGGTCTCCGCCTATATAAGTCACAGCGGAGCACTCAGAGAGCTGTCCAGCTGGAGAGAGCGTCGTGTCAACATCTGGAGAAGAGAAGAGGGAAGAAGACAAGAAGCCCAGAAGTCCGGACCTCCGCTGGCAAAAGAGCGGCATGAAGACAGCGGAGGAACCAGCCGAAGAACTGGAAGCGGAGAAGAACCAACCGGACGCCGGGAGAAGAGGAACCGGAGGGACCCTCGAAGCCGGAAGAAGACCCCCAAAGCCGGAGGAAGACCCCCCCCCGGAGCTGTTTAATAAATTAATTTAAAAGCCTGTGTAGTGAGTCCGATGGAAAGATTTAAAACATGCCGCCGGACCAAGTATGCCGGAAAGTCTGCTCGTGTGTACATGGCATAAGTCAACAATAGAGAGGGTGAAGCTCCCTTAAAGGGACACAGAGAGCAACAAAAACCTGACAGGGGTTTTTGCTGTGGATCAGTGTGAAAGCAGCCTTAAGCGTATGTCAGGACAGAATTGAAAAATAAAGCACATGTACATCTCTGCCACACACACACACACACATTTCCCACATTTAAAACCGCAAAAACACCTGTTGATCTTGGCAAAATTGCACTGAGCTCCTAATTTCCTGCTGTGAGCTGACAATACTTGCTTTTTTCCTGGATTGAAACTGCAAAAAATGGTGTCAGCCCTGCCCAGTTGTCTTTTGCTAAACTAAGGGACCCCTCCTTGTATCCATACAATGTTGCAGAGAATGTCAGTCTCATCAAAATGAGTGCACTCATTTGCACTGCAGAACTTAGGGCTCATTTACACCTGTGGATGGGGGTGGGTGGTAAAAAAAATAGGTGCTCTAACCACAGTTTTACCTCCCTCTTAGGCTGTACATATGCTGTAGCTACAATGCTTTGCAGAACAGCAACAATTATACTCTCTTTGGCGTTTGGTGGGCAGTATCGCTGAGGAACGTGACCCATTCAAGTGAAAAGTACCACGCCACAACCGCGATCCAAGCACTAGGTGCGGTGTTGTCATTTACAAACCACGTTCAGCTGTAAAAAAATAAACAAAAAGAACAGACATTAAGGAATAGCGTTGGCAGCCGGGCTAGTGCTGCTCTCTGAAAAGTGATCTATGGTGGACCACTGCAGGCCTATTTTAGTGGGTTGCCTAACGCACCAACAAAGGTGCACACCACTGTCCACGAACGTGCATTATGGTGTGCTGCAACACATTCCCATGACGACGTCCAATAGGACGAAACGTACGTCGGAAGGCTGACGCGCTGACGTCATCGTTTTTATCCTAGCTCGTCCCAGACGGGTGCATGCAGGCCGGCCGGCTGTTTTATTCCCTATGTGCCTATATCCGTGATCTCTAATGTACAGTGAGGTCCATAAATATTGGGACATGGACACAATTCTAATCTTTTTGGCTCTATACACCACCACAATGGATTTGAAATGAAACAAACAAAATGTGCTTTAACTGCAGACTTTCAGCTTTACTTTGAGGGTATTTACATCCAAATCAGGCGAACGGTGTAGGAATTACAACAGTTTGTATATGTGCCTCCCACTTTTTAAGGGACCAAAAGTAATGGGACAATTGGCTGCTCAGCTGTTCCATGGCCAGGTGTGTGTTATTCCCTCATTATCCCATTTACAAGGAGCGGATAAAAGGTCCAGAGTTCATTTCAAGTGTGCTATTTGCATTTGGAATCTGTTGCTGTCAACTCTCAATATGAGATCCAAAGAGCTGTCACTATCAGTGAAGCAAGCCATCATTAGGCTGAAAAAACAAAACAAACCCATCAGAGAGATAGCAAAAACATTAGGTGTGGCCAAATCAACTGTTTGGAAAATCCTTAAAAAGAAAGAACGCACTGGTGAGCTCAGCAACACCAAAAGACCCAGAAGACCACGGAAAACAACTGTGGTGGATGACCAAAGAATTCTTTCTCTGGTGAAGAAAACACCCTTCACAACAGTTGGCCAGATCAAGAACACTCTCCAGGAGGTAGGTGTATGTGTGTCAAAGTCAACAATCAAAAGAAGACTTCACCAGAGTGAATACAAAGGGTTCACCACAAGATGTAAACCATTGGTGAGCCTCAGAAACAGGAAGGCCAGATTAGAGTTTGCCAAACAACATCTAAAAAAGCCTTCACAGTCCTGGAACAACATCCTATGGACAGATGAGACAAGATCAACTTGTACCAGAGTGATGGGAAGAGAAGAGTATGGAGAAGGAAAGGAACTGCTCATGATCCAAAGCATACCACCTCATCAGTGAAGCATGGTGGTGGTAATGTCATAGCGTGGGCATGTATGGCTGCCAATGGAACTGGTTCTCTTGTATTTATTGATGATGTGACTGCTGAAAAAAGCAGCAGGATGAATTCTGAAGTGTTTTGGACAATATTATCTGCTCATATTCAGCAAAATGCTTCAGAACTCATTGGACGGCGCTTCACAGTGCAGATGGACAATGACCCGAAGCATACTGCGAAAGCAACCAAAGAGTTTTTTAAGGGAAAGAAGTGAAATGTTATGCAATGGCCAAGTCAATCACCTGACCTGAATCCGATTTGAGCATGCATTTCACTTGCTGAAGACAAAACTGAAGGGAAAATGCCCCAAGAACAAGCAGGAACTGAAGACAGTTGCAGTAGAGGACTGGCAGAGCATCACCAGGGATGAAACCCAGCGTTCTGGTGATGTTTATGCGTTCCAGACTTCAGGCTGTAATTGAAAGCAAAGGATTTGCAACCAAGTATTAAAAAGTGAAAGTTTGATGGATGATTGTTAATCTGTCCCATTACTTTTGGTCCCTTAAGAAGCGGGAGGCACATATACAAACTGTTGTAATTCCTACACCCTTCACCTGATTTGGATGTAAATACCCTCAAATTAAAGCTGAAAGTCTGCAGTTAAAGCACATCTTGTTCCTTTCATTTCAAATCCATTGTGATGGTGTATAGAGCCAAAAAGATTAGAATTGTGTCGATGTCCCAATATTTATGGACCTGACTGTAAGTGCAATATTCCTTTGTTCATATAAATGGTTTAACTGATTTACACTATGGAGGAAATTCTTTATTTTTCTGGGTCCCCCCGGCTTGTCGATTGAATCCAACGGACGGAGAGATCCTGTCTGCCCCTTCCCTGTAAGGCAGGGGCGTAACTACCACCATAGCGACCCATGCGGGCGCTATGGGGCCCGCAGCCGAGTGGGGCCCAGTAAGGATAAGAGCACTGCCAGCACAGTCTCCCAGCCAGGGGAAGAGAGAGGAAAGGAAGAGGCGAGCTGTCCGCATCAGCAGAAAGCTGAATTGCCCGATGTAAGAGCTTTCATTAGAACTTCCAGTGTTCCCGGGGCTCACGTCACATAGCTCCACCTTTTGGCCCGGTGCCTTTGATAGACAGAACGCCGATCCAATGCGGGACATGTGACGTCATCAAAGGCGTTGGGCCATGAGGTGGGGCTATGTGACGATGAGCCCCGGGAAGACAGGAAATTCAAATGAAAGCTAATGCAATCCCGCTCTCTGCTGATCCGGGTGGCTTGCCTCTTCCTCTGCATAGGTGGGGCTGTATGGGGCACAGGCAGCCAGGCTGTATTGGGCACAGGTCACGCTGTATTGGGCACAGGTCACGCTGTATGGGGCACAGGTCACGCTGTATGGGGCACAGGTCACACTGCATTGGGCACAGGTCACGCTGTATGTGGCACAGGTCACGCTGCATTGACACTAGGGCAGCTGTGGGGGGGGGGGCTGTTTGCAGGGGGGCCCCATACAACATTTTGCTATGGGGCCCTGCTATTTCTAGTTACGCCCCTGCTGTGAGGAGATTGGAGGTGCCGTTTTCCCCTGAGTGGATATTCACAGATAAGCTGAATTTTAGCTTACCTCTGGTAAGCGTGCATTTATTAAGGTGGAGGATTTTTCACTGAGTGTTTGGCGTTGAACATTCATGATCACCATTTGAATCTGCCTTGGCTTCAAGGACTGTTTCTCCTCTGACCATCCTGATTTTATGTTTCAGTCACTTTTGTTATTTGGTGCTTAATACTTGATTTCATTTGGGACTATTTTCATTATTTGTCACATTTATTATTATTGATTATCGTGTTTTCATTTACATTGTCAATACTTTGTGTCACTTGTCAGATTGATTTTTATCACCATCTATATATTCATGTGTGTATAGATATTAGCATTTTCATTTATTTAGCGCGGTCTTTTTGGATTATTCTCGTGCTGCAACACATGTCTGTTGGCAAGATGTGTTGGGGTTCCCCTTTAGTGGTGCTCCGGCCGAAATGATACTTTTTAAATAAAAATACCCCTATAATACACAAGCTTCATGTATTCTAGTAAAGTTAGTCTGTAAACTAAGGTCTGTTTTGTTAGTTTATAGCAGTAGTTTGTTATTTTATAAACTTACAGCAGGCCGTGGCCATCTTAAGTGTGGGCATCTGAAGCCAGACTGTATTTCTTCCTGGATCTCATCCTTGCAGATCTCACACATGCTCAGCGCAGCACAAGCAGTGTAATAGGTTTCAGGTCAGGTTTCCATAGCAACGGCAGTGTCAGAGGAAGTTGCCACCCCTTCCCAGAAGGCATTGCAAACAGGAAATGATGCGATGGGCCGTGGCCAGGGAGGAGGAAGTGAAAAATGAATACAGCAGATATACAGTAGGTGCTGAGAAAAAAAAATTAAAAATATCCAATTCGATTACAGTGCACAGTTTAGTGAGGGATGCTGAAGAGTTGTAAAAGTGGGTGGAACTCCACTTTAACCACTTCCCGCCCGGCCTATAGCGGATTGGCGGCCGGGCGGTGGTTCAGTTATCCTGACTGGGCGTCATATGACGTCCTTCAGGATAACATGCCGCCGCGCGCCCGCAGGGGCGCGCATCGCGGCGATCGGTGGATCGGTGTGTCAGTCTGACACACCGCTACACCGATCTTGGTAAAGAGCCTCCGGCGGAGGCTCTTTACCACGTGATCAGCCGTGTCCAATCATGGCTGATCACGCTGTCAATAGGAAGAGCCGTTGATCGGCTCTTCCTCACTCGCGTCTGACAGACACAAGTAGAGGAGAGCCGATCGGCGGCTCTCCTGGCAGGGGGGGTCTGCGCTGATTGTTTATCAGCGCAGCCCCCCCCCCGCAGATCACCACACTGGACCACCAGGGATCGCCACTAGGACCACCAGGGAAGGGAAACATGTGGATGGCCAGGTATGTACCCCATGGCCATCCACATGTGCCCAGTCAGTGCCAAATCTGTGCCAATCAGTGCCCACAAATGGGCACTGATTGGCACAATTATGTTGCAGTGATGCCCAGCAATGCCACACTTAGGGTTCATCACTGCCATCAATCAGTAACATCAGTGCCACCCATCAGTGTCCATCGGTGCCACCTGTCAGTGCCCATCTGTGCCCATCTGTGCCCACCTATCAGTGCTCATCCGTGCCCATCTGTGCCAACTATCAGTGCCACCCATAACTACCCATCAACGCCACCTACGAGTGCCCATCAGTGCCGCCTATCAGTGCCCATCGGTGCCACCTATCAGTGCCCATCAGTGCCACCTACCAGTGCCACCTATCAGTGCCCATTAGTGCCACCTATCAGTGCGCATCAGTGCCGCCTATCAGTGCCCGTCAGTGCCACCTCATCAGTGCCACCTCATTGGTGCCACCTCATCGGTGCCCATCAGTGCCGCCGTATCAGTGCCTGTCAGTGCAGCCATATCAGTGCCCGTCATTGAAGAAGAAAACATACTCATTTACAAAAAAATTTAACAGAAACAAAGATTTCAAAATTTTCGGTATTTTTTTATTTGTTGCGCAAAAAATAAAAACCGCAGAGGTGATCAAATACCACCAAAAGAAAGCTCTATTTGTGGGAACAAAATGATAAAAAATTTGTTTGGGTATAGTGTAGCATGACCGCGCAATTGTCATTCAAATTGTGACAGCGCTGAAAGCTGAAAATTGGCCTGGGCAGGAAGGTGTCTAAGTGCCTGGTGTTGAAGTGGTTAAGGATAATAACACTACATCACCCCAATGTGCAAAATCTGCGTTTTTGCATGTCGCAGTAATGTAAGAATGGCATAAAGACTTGAAAAAATTTCCATCTTGCTGATAATCCCAAATAGGCAATTCAGGGAAAATAGTGATGTTCATAAACAGTTACTGTACAGCTCAGAGGCTGACATCACCAGGATCCACTATGTAAGCCATCTAACCAGCCCAGCCTTGGAAAGGGAACAAACAAAGATTCAGTTTTTCTGACCAGTTCATTCTACCGAAGAGCATTCCACCCCCTAATCCTTATATGTAAAATGCTATAAATCCAAATGTTGGCAATTACATCGCTGATGATGCATTCTCTAGACTATATACCATACTTTGGCCTCATTTATAGGGGCATTGAACACATTTTTACTCTGATTCCTGGAACGGAGGAGCAGTACAGCTCAAACTTTTTCCATTGTGCTGATAATCCTAAATAGGTAATAATGGTAAAATCGTGAGTAACAGAGGTCCATAAACATATTGCATTTGATAACCGTCATAGTACAGCTCAGAGGCTAACATCACCATGATAGGTTATGTAAGCAATCTAACCAGTCCAGCCGCTGAAAGGGAACAAATAAAAATTCCATATCCCTGACCAGTTGATTCTACCAGGGAGCTTTCTACCAAGACAGGGTGGCTACATTCCTACATACAGTGGGACTAGGAGGGGGTGGCTACATGCCTACATACACTGAGGCCAAGACAGGGTGGCTACATTCCTACATACTGTGGGACGAGGAGAGGGTGGCTACATTCCTACAAACAGTGGGACCAAGACAGGGTGGCTACATTCTTTACGTACAGTGGGACCAGGAGGGGTTGCTACATGCCTACATACAGTGGGACCAAGACAAGGTGGCTACATGCCTACAGTGGGACCAAGACAGGGTGGCTACATTCCTACATACTGTGGGACCTGGAGAGGGTGTCTAAATACCTACATACAGTGGGGCCAGGAAAGGGTGGCTACATTCCTAAATACAGTTGGCCCAGGAGAGGGTGGCTGCATTCCTACATACTGTGTGACCAGGAGAGGGTGGCTGCATTCCTACATACTGTGTGACCAGGAGAGGGTGGCTGCATTCCTACATACTGTGTGACCAGGAGAGGGTGGCTACATTCCTACATACTGTGGGGCCAAGACAGGGTGGCTACATTCCTACATACAGTGGGACCAAGGCAGAGGGGGCACTGCTGGGGAAGATTTGGTCTCATTCCTGAAGTTCACCTTTAATATATACAGAACGGTGATTGAATGGTTTGATGGCTGAAGCCTGTTGACCTAACCCTTTAATAGCCCACCAGTAAGCATGGAATCAGAGTCCACAGCATTCTGTCACAAATCACATTGTTGCGCCAATTCCTAATAATGATCCCTAATAATGACCATTGAAAACACCCAAAACTGCACGTCCATACCAATTACCATATGTGATTGCGCAATCGGTCACACTGTTAATATAGAAACCCATATAGCCGATTTGGGCCCAACTAAGCTGAAGTCAAGCATATGATCTGTGCCGTCAGAAGATAATCATGGTCCTCTTAAGGTCTCACCTTACCGGTCCATTTCACTATTGTTGCATCAATTAATGTATTCCTGGCTCCGCTGATTCATTCAGGAACTCTTTACCGGCTCATAAATTGCTCCCCTAGCAGACAATGCTGTCAGAGGATCATAAATCATCTATGTATGAATGGAGGATAGAGGAGGGGATGTCTTCTAGGGTGACATCAGCCAGAGCACTTTCATTGTCTGGACAGCACGTCACCCTTGGGGCTCCCCGATATCCTCTTCAGTGTCATCATCCCAAGTCTTACGGCATGCCGGGCAAAGATTGCAAGTCGATTACATCATTACTATTTTTTTTTAATTTTTTTTTATTTTAGTGTGTGTTTTATCAGTTTGGTGGCTTACATAGTGTTTATCCACTTCAGCTCTCACACCTGTTTACCCCTTATGGACCAGAGCAATTTTCTAATTTCTGCAGTCAGTTTATTCAGTGATAATTGTGTCATTACGTAAGATAACATAATACATACATTGTTTTTTTTTTTTATATGGACAAACAGGGCTTTCTTTTTTGTGAATATTGTCCTGCAACAATGTTTTTCTTTTTCGCAATCCTTAGACAATTAAAATGTAAAAACCCTAAACAAAAGGCTTTTTTTTTTTTTTTTTTGAGCAGTGTTTAACCACTTCAGCCCCAGAAGATTTACC
This sequence comes from Lithobates septentrionalis, assembly GCA_037952835.1. Classification (NCBI taxonomy): domain Eukaryota; kingdom Metazoa; phylum Chordata; class Amphibia; order Anura; family Ranidae; genus Lithobates; species Lithobates septentrionalis. The sequence continues at coordinate 342,352 of JBBDGP010002858.1, read as the reverse complement.
GCCCTTCATGACCAGGCCATTTTTTGCGATATATGGCATTGCGTTACTTTAACTGCCAATTGCGCAGTCATGCCACGCTGTACCCAAATAATTTTTATGTCCTTTTTTTTCCCCTCACAAATAGAGCTTTCTTTTGGTGGTATTTGATCACCTCTGCAGTTTTTATTTTTTGCGCTATAAACAAAAAAAGAGCAACAATTTTGAAAAAAAAAAACATAAATTTTTACTTTCTGCTATAAAACACATCCAATAAAAAAATGTAAAAAATCTAATTTCTTCTTCAATTTAGGCCAATATGTATTCTGCTTTTGATACTTTTTTGGGGACCAGTGACACTAATACAGTGATCAGTGCTAAAAAATATGCACTGTCAGAAAAGGGGTTTACATCAGGGTAAATCAAAGGGTTAAATGTGTCCCTAGGGAGTGCTTTCTAACTGTGTGTGTGGTGGGGGGGGGGTGCTTGTACTGTAATGCCCCGTACACACGGTCGGATTTTCCGATGGAAAATGTCCGATCGGTGCGTGTTGTTGGAAATTCCTAACGTGTGTGGGCTCCATCGGACATTTTCCATCGGATTTTCCGACACACAAAGTTTGAGAGCAGGATATAAAATTTTCCGACAACAAAATCCGTTGTCGGAAATTCCGATCGTGTGTACACAAATCCAACGGACAAAGTGCCACGCATGCTCAGAATAAATAAAGAGATGAAAGCTATTGGCCACTGCCCCGTTTATAGTCCCAACGTACGTGTTTTACGTCATCGCATTTAGAACGATCGGATTTTCCGACAACTGTGTGTGACCGTGTGTATGCAAGACAAGTTTGAGCCAACATCCGTCGCAAAAAATCCTAGGATTTTGTTGTCGGAATGTCCAAACAAAGTCCGACCGTGTGTACGGGGCATAAGAAGACAGAGATCCATGTTCCTGCTTAGCAGAAACACAGGATCTCTGTCTTCTCCTGTCACAGAACAGTGATCTGCCTTGTTTACACAGGCAGACCGCCATTCTGTCTGCCTCAGTAACAATCAGTGGGTCCCGGGGGACATCGGGTCTGCTGGACCCCGCTGATTGGCTTCGGCTGTGTCCAATCACAGCGGGAGCAGATTGCAGGCGGTGTGTGCGAGCCCCAGACCCGGAAATCTAAATCACATACAGGTACGTGATTTTGCGCTGACGGGCCGCAGTTCATGTGCGTGGGGCAGTCCGGAAGCGGTTAGAAATAAATAGTGTTACTGCACATAAAAAGTGTGCATTTTATTCTGTAATTTGTCCTGTTCAGTTTAAAACAACACTAAAATTATAATTTTCCCCTACCCAACACATCAGGTCCAACACCACACTCAATACTCTCCTCCTTCTGACCAGTTACCACCGATGAAGTTGATAAACTCCTCTCAATGGCCCACCTCACCATCTGTCCCCTGGACCCTGTCCCCTCACAATTACTGCAACCACCTTCCCACTCTATCCTCAACTCCCTAACCCACGTCTTCAACCTCTCCCTCTCCTCCAGCACCTTTCCTTCCCCGCTCAGACATGCACTGGTTACCCCCCATACTCAAAAAACCCTCACTAGACCCCACCTGTTTGAATAACTTAAGACCCATCTCCCCGCTCCCGTTTGCCTCCAAGCTCATCGAACGCCTTGTCCATGAGCGAATGAGTCGCTATCTCACGGACAACAACCTTCTCAACCCCCTACAGTCCGGCTTCCGTCCACAACATTCCACTGAAACTGCCCTACTAAAACTCACCAATGACCTAATAACTGCTAAAACCAATGGCCATTACTCCACACTCATACTCTTAGACCTCTCTGCTGCCTTCGACACAGTTGACCACCTGCTGCTCCTCAGCAAACTCCACTCCCTTGGCCTCTGTGATTCTGCTTTATCCTGGTTCTCCTCCTACCTATCTCAGCGCACTTTCAGTGTCACTTACAACTCCATCTCCTCAGCTCCCCTTCCTCTCTCTGTTGGGGTACCCCAAGGCTCCGTCCTTGGGCCCCTCCTATTCTCGCTCTATACCTCTTCCCCGGGCAAGTTGATAACCTCCCATGGCTTCCAATACCACCTCTACGCCGATGACACCCAGATCTATCTCTCCACTCCTCAACTCACCCCCTCGATCTGCTCACGGATCTCAAACTTACTGAATTACATATCGGTATGGATGTCACACCACTTTCTCAAACAAAACCTTTCTAAAACTGAACTTGTTATATTTCCTCCTTCCCGGTCCCCCCACCCTATGACTTTACCGATCAACAGCACAACCATTGGTCCCTCCACACATGCCAGGGTGCTGGGTGTAATCCTTGACTCTGACCTCTCCTTCAACCCCCATATCCAATCACTGGCTAAATCCTTCCACCTTAACCTCCGCAACATCTCCAGAATTCGCCCCTTCCTGACTAATGACACCACAAAGCAACTTATTCACTCCTTGATTATTTCCCGCCTTGACTACTGCAACTCTCTTCTCACTGGCCTACCCTTACACAGGCTATCCCCCCTTCAGTCTAGTATGAATGCTGCTGCTAGACTAATACACCTCACCAATCGATCCGTGACTGCTGCTCCTCTCTGCCAATCCCTTCACTGGCTTCCCCTACCCCACCGTGTAAAATTCAAAATGCCAACTATAACATACAAGACCATTCACAACATCGCCCCCATCTATATCACCAACCTCATCTGCAGATATCGCCCAAATCATCCCCTCCGCTCCTCCCAGGACCTCCTGCTCTCTAGCTTCCTTGTTACCTCCTCCCATGCTCACCTTCAGGACTTCTCCAGAGCCTCTCCCATCCTCTGGAACTCCCTGCCCAGGTATATCCGATCAGCCCCTAACCTGTCCACCTTTAGGAGATCCCTGAAAACTCACTTATTCAGGGAAGCCTATCCCACACCCACCTAACAACTGTCCCCGAGCCACCCCCATCAAATCATTCCCCGCATCTATTACCTTTTGTACCACCACCCTTTAGCATGTATGCTCTATGAGCAGGGCCCTCCTGTAATTGTGCTGTCCCCCCTCTACATTGTAAAGCGCTGCGTAAACTGTTAGCGCTATATAAATCTTGTATAATAATAATAATAATTTTGGTACAAAGCATTGCAAAGTTATTTACAAATGAAGTAAAATAAGTAACATATTAATGACCAAAGTAAACAAAAAACAGAAGAAAAATTAAATACAGTAGTAAATTTAAAAAAAAAACACCAAGAATTTTATAATTGAATGGAGAAGAAGAATAAGAAGTTAATTAGGGCTGATTAGTGTAAACGAAGGGGTTGATAAGGGGTTCAACAGAGGAACATTTAATTTTAAAACGTTTTTTTTTTTTTTTTTACTTGTCAGGTTGCTTTAACTGACTTCATCTGCAGATCGAAGTTCATCCCTTCCCGAAGCCAAACCTATTCAAAGGATGGGGATGTGCTTGACATGGCTCATCATTGGTGGGAAGCTACTGCTAATTTCATTTCTCTGTTAGGCAGTCTCTTGTGAATTCAAATACTGGTTGTAGTGCAGTTTGACCTTGATAACCTGGTAAGAATATTAGATATTAATCTACCATTAAATATTTACAGGACTAAAACATCACCTTGTTGGTAAAAACTTTCATTATAGTCCATGCATACGAAGGATTAATATTTGTCAGAGGGTTGTCCTCATCTTTTATATATTGCTTAAAACATTGTGCACCAAACAACCACATGTGGCTAGATCCTAGTACATCTATACTGACTATCATCAGTGATGGCGGAATCAGTTATACCATTATTATAGTAACCCATATGGCCAATTTTGACCCAACTAAGCCGAGGTCAACTATATGACCTGTGCCTTATCAGAAGATAATCACAGTCCTCTTGAGGTCTCACCAGCACCCAGTCTCTCACCTTCTACAGTCAGTGTTATTGCATTAGTTAATGTATTCCTGGTTTTAACATGAATGGTCAGGTTAAGGGCCAGTGTTTATGGGGTATGGTTTGTTTTAGGACCACTTCTTTCCTTATACAAGTCTATGGGAACTGATGTCAAAAGCCTGCTGCATTTTCTCATGGAAGCCCGTGTAGCGCTACCCCCCACAGGAGCCACTTAGACTAACTGGGGAGCCAGGCACACAGCAACAGGCCATCCACTCTGGCTCATTGATCAGTCTAGGGGTTAGAATTTTTCTGTAAATTATGGGATATGGGGTGGTGTGGAATACTACAAAACGCTTGGACACAATGCTACAGAGGACAAGTCTCTTTTCACTCACAGCTGGCAACCATGAGATATTTTGCAGATTAGGTGCAGCAAGACTGGAACAGTCTATAGGTTCATGGCTGGGAAACATGAAGTAGTTTGCAGAACAGATATGGCTAGACTGGAACAGTCTACAGGTTCACGGATGGGGACCATAAAGTAGAGAGCATCTTGACTGCAGATTTGGGGACGTCACTACTGCGCTGGTCTCCTAGCTGGAGAGGAAACTCTACCTGAGGACCTGCAAAACAAGGATCTCCCTGCTCTTGCTTCATCCATTCTGTTGACCTGTGCTTTCTTCACCTTTCCTTCTGCCTCTTGAATATTATCCACCAGCCACCTAGTCGGCAGCACGGATTTGAAAAAGCTAAGCTCTGCCTCTACCGAAAAAACAGTGCGGGGGCAGCCCTACTGCAAGGGAACATTTTTGTTCTCCCCAGAGATGAGATTTATTGAGCTTCTCGATTTGTATCCTCTTTAGAATATGTCCATTAGGCACAGAGCACTTAGTGTTCTATGGGTCACGGTGGTTCTCAGATAGTTCTTTTCAGTGGCAATGTACTGAATTATTTCTCTTCTGAACATCTAGTGACCATTATGCTCAAGAATATTCTAAGAGCTACATTAACACTTGGAAGAATATCAGCAATCCTTCATCATGGAGTAAAACCACCTGTTGAGATATGTGAGACATGACCCGAGCTTGGCAAAGCTTGCAACATGGACAATTTTGTCTATGAACACCTTACTAAGCTCATGGGGGAAAGCAAGAGATATGTTTCTGAGCCTCAGTAGGCTACCTTCCCATAGCTCCCAACTGTCCCTGATTTCGAGGGACTGTCCCTGATTTGGAGCAATGTCCCTCTGTCCCTCATTCCTCCTCATTTGTCCCTCATTTTGGTCTGATCTATATAGTTGTATATAAAATGCACTTTTTATCTTTCAAAAAGTGTTTCCCAGTGCTAAACCTTTCATCCAATTTCTAAATGTCTGTATTTGTGCATTTTAAAAGCCAATATAAAGGAAAAGTAGTGGTAAAAAAAGCACTTGTGGATTTAATTAACCTTTTTTTGGGGTTAATTCTCCTTTAAGGGGGTGTGGCAGGGGGCGTGTCCTATGCCTTCATACATTTGCTAGTAGGTGTTCCTCATTCCCATCTCAAAATGTTGGGAGGTATGCCTTCCTGTTAACCTCCACCCCCCCCCCCCCATAAATAGCCGCTCGGCTGTTATCACAAGCAGTGGGAGGGGACGTCCCCCCCTCTCGATGCCTTTCGCCGCTCTGACCGGGATTCCTGTCCCACCAGGAGACCTGATCCACCAGCCGGTACGTCCACCGGCTGGCCGGAGTCCCGAACAAAGCCGGAATCGAGTCTCTGATGTAGTAACCCGGAAGCAATGTCACAACGTCACTTCCAATTTACTCGACAGCCAACGGCGCCGATTTAAAAAAAAAAAACACAAGGTTTTCAAAGATGCCGAATTTGCTGTTTTGAATACTTTGAACTACAGAGGAGGGATTTGGGGTCTTTTAGACCCTAGATCCCTCCATAAAGAGTACCTGTCACTGCCTATTACTGTCACAAGGGATGTGACAGCAATAAAAGTGATCAAAAAATATTTTTTTAAAGGAACAGTATAAAAATAATAATAAAAAAAATAAGAGAAAAAAAGTTTTTTTAAAGCGCCCATGTCCCCGTGTGCTCGCGCACCAAAGAAAACGCATACGTAAGTCGCGCCCGCAAACGGTGTTCAAATCACACATGTGAGGTATCGCCGCGATCGTTAGAGCGAGAGCAATAATTCTAGCAAAAGACCTCCTCTAACTGTAAACTGGTAACCGTTAACATTTTTTAAAATGTCGCCTATGCAGATTTTTAAGTACCGTAGTTTGGTCGCCCATTCTACGAGTGCGTGCAATTTTAAAGTGTAACATGTTAGGTATCTATTTACTCGCCGTAACATCATATTTCGCAATATATTAAAAATTGGGCTAACTTTACTGTTTTGGTTTTTTTTTTAATTCAGCAAAGTGTATTTTTTTTTCCCCAAAAAATTATAATTGAAAGACCGCTGCGCAAATACCATGTGCCATAAAATATTACAATGACCGCCAGTTTATTCTCTAGGGTCTCTGCTGAAAAAAATTATATATAATGTTTGGGGGTTCTAAGTAATTTTCCAGCAAAAAAATACAGATTTTTACTTTGTAAAACAACAAGTGTCAAAAATAGGCTTGGTCTTGAAGTGGTTAAGTATGGTGGCTGCTTTAGACTTCTTTTTTTTAGGCCTATTTACCTTTATTTTCACCTGGTGATCTGGCAGTTATACACTTCCTATATTAGGGTGTCTCCACTCTGGATGAAGGAGTAAGAGAGAAACCTTTGGACAGTAGCATTGTCAGTATGGGGGGTGGGGGGGGGGAGTGTTAGATATACTAGCAGATTTAGAGGAACTTGACTAACAAATTGAAGCCAAACTCCAGCTCACACTTTATAATCAGTGACAGCAAAAAGTTTTATTTCCTTTTCGGATAAAACTTGGTCTGTAAAAGGAAGTTGAAAAACAAAAGAAAAAGAAAAAATTATGTAACTGGCAGGATCATAGGATGAAAAGAAAAAGTTCCTAAAAAAAATAAAATTAAAAAAATAAATAAAGGGAAATGAAAAGAAAACTAATGCAACCATCACATCTAAGAATTGTTAAGCTGCAATAGAATACATTTTTCTTTTCTTGCATTTAATACCATTTTAAATGCTCTATGTGTGGTTCAAAATCTGTTTAAAACTGATACAATGTCAGTTTAGATTTAAAAAATAATTGCAGGCAAATTAACGATTTTTAAGAAGAAATTTTGCTAAAAGAATTGAATTTCTCGTTGAATTGATTTTTGTATAGAGGCAGAGGGGCCCGGCGCTGGTTACAGGGCTTCCTGGATAGATCGGCATTTTTTCCATTGATTTTTCTTTTGTTAGATGTTGGTCATACATTTTTCAATGGAGTAAACCTGGACATAGATAAGCAGTAAAGGGCCGTATATGCGATCCCCACAGCTTCCCTGCATCATAAAAGGAGCTCAGTCATTGTTAACTGGAAACTCAATATAAGAGAGATGCTGTGATGGGATTACTGGAACTTACCAGAAGACCTTCACATGCTGACTGAGAGCCGTCTATAGAGTTGATCCCAAATTTTAGAAGACAGGAAATTTGGACTGATTTTCATGGATTCCAATGGCCAGATCCAGACCCCTATCACACTCAGCAAGAAGCCCTCAGCTAGAATAGTCAAGCCCTTTCAGCTTCTCCATGGCATCAGCCAAAGAATGCCACCTGCCTCTTGTGTAAATGCAGACATTGGGGTGTGTTTATAACAAAAAAAAAATGGTCCTGGGAAGCTAAATGCACATTTATTCTGTGTGAATGGTGGCAAAATTGAATGTTACTAGGCTATTTTCCCTCCAGGTCGAATGTTTTTCATTTGTTCACAATAGATTGTATCAGGAAAATGCTGCATTAAGGCCACTAGATGGAGCTTTGATTGTCAGAACCATCTAATGGCCATGAGGCAGTACATTTCTGATTCACTCCAATCTTTTAAACGAATAACATTCAACCTGGAGAGAAAATAGCCTGATAACATTCAACCTGGAGAGAAAATAGCCTGATAACATTCAACCTGGAGAGAAAATAGCCTGATGGCATTTGTTTTTACCCCCCCCTGCCACACAGAACAAATATACTTTTCACCGTTTCACAGGAAGAAAAGCTCTGCATGTATTTTTTCTATAAATACACCCCATGATTCCTAACAGCTACTGAGGGGAGTGCAGCTGATACATTTATTTTATGGAGCAATGAGTTCCTCAATACAGGTGAATACGGGTCCGAAATGTTATTATGTGGCCTGAAAAACCCTTCTACCTATCCTGCAGAGCTTTGCTGCTTGATGTGTGGCTTCCAGATCCCATCATTTAGTAATAGGAACGTTGATTGGGTAATAAGCCATTATTGTCACTGATCTCTAGCTTTCTTTTGTAACATGTCCCCAGTCTCTAGTGTCTGACCATCCCCTGTAATACTGTAATATGTTTGCAGGCTATGACCATTTTCTGTAACATCTCAGGAGTCTCTGACTATTTCCTGTAACATATTTGCAGTCTCTTACAGCATGTATGCAGTTTCTGACCGTCTCCTGTAATATGTTTACAATTTCTGAACATCTGTAACAAATCTGCAATTTCTGACAATCCCCTGTAGTATGTATGCAGTCTTTGACTGCCTCCTGTAACTAATTCATAGTCTCTGACCATCTCCCTTTACATTTCCGCAGTCGCTAACCATCTCCTGTACCATGTCTACAGTCTCTGAACATCTTCTGTAACAAACCTGCAGTCTCTGACCATCTCCTGTAACATATTTGCAGTCTTTTACCATCTCTTGTAGCATGTCTGCAGTCTCTGACCATCTCCTCCTGCATCATGTCTGCAGTCTCTGACCATCTCCTCCTGCATCATGTCTGCAGTCTCTGACCATCTCCTCCTGCATCATGTCTGCAGTCTCTGACCATCTCCTCCTGCATCATGTCTGCAGTCTCTGACCATCTCCTCCTGCATCATGTCTGCAGTCTCTGACCATCTCCTCCTGCATCATGTCTGCAGTCTCTGACCATCTCCTCCTGCATCATGTCTGCAGTCTCTGACCATCTCCTCCTGCATCATGTCTGCAGTCTCTGACCATCTCCTCCTGCATCATGTCTGCAGTCTCTGACCATCTCCTCCTGCATCATGTCTGCAGTCTCTGACCATCTCCTCCTGCATCATGTCTGCAGTCTCTGACCATCTCCTCCTGCATCATGTCTGCAGTCTCTGACCATCTCCTCCTGCATCATGTCTGCAGTCTCTGACCATCTCCTCCTGCATCATGTCTGCAGTCTCTGACCATCTCCTCCTGCACCATGTCTGCAGTCTCTGACCATCTCCTCCTGCACCATGTCTGCAGTCTCTGACCATCTCCTCCTGCACCATGTCTGCAGTCTCTGACCATCTCCTCCTGCATCATGTCTGCAGTCTCTGACCATCTCCTCCTGCATCATGTCTGCAGTCTCTGACCATCTCCTCCTGCATCATGTCTGCAGTCTCTGACCATCTCCTCCTGCATCATGTCTGCAGTCTCTGACCATCTCCTCCTGCATCATGTCTGCAGTCTCTGACCATCTCCTCCTGCATCATGTCTGCAGTCTCTGACCATCTCCTCCTGCATCATGTCTGCAGTCTCTGAACATCTCCTCCTGCATCATGTCTGCAGTCTCTGAACATCTCCTCCTGCATCATGTCTGCAGTCTCTGAACATCTCCTCCTGCATCATGTCTGCAGTCTCTGACCATCTCCTGTATCATGTCTGCAGTCTCTGACCATCTCCTGCACCATGTCTGCAGTCTCTGACCATCTCCTGCACCATGTCTGCAGTCTCTGACCATCTCCTGCACCATGTCTGCAGTCTCTGACCATCTCCTGCACCATGTCTGCAGTCTCTGACCATCTCCTGCACCATGTCTGCAGTCTCTGACCATCTCCTGCACCATGTCTCTGACCATCTCCTGCACCATGTCTGCAGTCTCTGACCATCTCCTGCACCATATCTGCAGTCTCTGACCATCTCCTGCACTATGTCTGCAGTCTCTGACCATCTCCTGCACCATGTCTGCAGTCTCTGACCATCTCCTCCTGCATCATGTCTGCAGTCTCTGACCATCTCCTCCTGCATCATGTCTGCAGTCTCTGACCATCTCCTCCTGCATCATGTCTGCAGTCTCTGACCATCTCCTCCTGCATCATGTCTGCAGTCTCTGAACATCTCCTCCTGCATCATGTCTGCAGTCTCTGAACATCTCCTCCTGCATCATATCTGCAGTCTCTGACCATCTCCTCCTGCATCATGTCTGCAGTCTCTGACCATCTCCTGTATCATGTCTGCAGTCTCTGACCATCTCCTGCACCATGTCTGCAGTCTCTGACCATCTCCTGCACCATATCTGCAGTCTCTGACCATCTCCTGCACCATATCTGCAGTCTCTGACCATCTCCTGCACCATATCTGCAGTCTCTGACCATCTCCTGCACCATATCTGCAGTCTCTGACCATCTCCTGCACCATATCTGCAGTCTCTGGCTATCTCCTGCACCATGTTTGCAGTCTCTAAACATCTCCTGTAACATGCTAGCAGTCTTCTTGTAGCATTATGTACATGCATTATTATGAGGGCCCCCATACCTCCTACGTTGACAAGTTCAGCATCTCGTCACTGTTTTAGTGTATCAGGCAACATCCATAAATAGACTGCTGATCTATAGAAATGACATTAGTGAGTGGTCAGCGCGGGGTTAAGTGTTTCCTGAGCTAAATGCATCCTTCCTCCTTTTATTTATATCCTCATCCATCTAACCTTGTCCAATATCAGCCCCGCTCAGCGGAGGTCACCTACCTACACAGGATTAACCACAGCGCTACTGGAGATTGTCATACCGGACACAGAACCACCGGTAACACTAGTAGGTCCGCACACTCCAAACCACAGCCCCTGATGTTGTATGTGACAACCAGTGTTCTGTATTGTTAAATCATTAAGCAGCTTGGTGTAATAGTATAGACAGCGGTGTGACATACTGATTATATACATATATATATTGTAACCTGGGGGACAGGTGGCAGGTACAAAGCTCCCTGGGATAAGCAGTCTTTCAGGCACAGATACCAAATCCAGTGAAATAGTGACAAACAGAGCGGTGTTTATTTGTGACATATACAAGTCTATATACATGTGCTGTACAGTGTTCCAAAAACAAATAGGAACAAAAATAGCCAAACAAAAACCTAGCCGTGTCTCGGCACTAACTATACAATACTGCAGATCCTAACGACCAGGCTTAGCAAGCCTACAGCTTGTCAGCTTCCTTATACACAGCTTAATAGCTTTTACCAACCTTTTGCTCTCCTAGACAGCAGTTGTCTAAGGTTCCCAGGCCAAGAGCACTGGCTGTCTGTCTCAGGTGGGTTTAAATTAGCCTGGGGGGAGGACCAAGACCTGAACTGGAACATGGATCAGAGATCCCTGAACAAGTATGAGAGGAGCGTGGGGGACATATACAAAACGCAAAACTGAGCGAACAGAAAAAAATTTGGAATCAAGTAAACATTTGGCGTACCCTTTGGCTTTAAGCCAGCATCAGTTCTTACACTTGCACAAGTCAGACATTTTGTAGGATTAGAGTCAAGTGTATGAATAACTAATTATTCCAAGCAGGTGCTCATGATCATCAATTTCATATGTAGGTTCAAACACAGTCATTAACTGAAACAGTTGTGTAGGAGGCTTAAAACTGGGGGAGGAACAGCCAAACTCTGCTACTAAGGTGAGGTTGTGGAAGACAGTTTCATGTCACAGGTCATACACCATGGCAAGACTGAGCACACAAGGCAAAGTTTCTCAGGCAAAGATCTCAAAGTAGACTGGGGGTTTAAGATGTGCTGTTCAAGCACTTTTGAAGAAGCACAAAGAAATGGGCAACGTTGAGGACCGTAGACTCAGTGGTCTTCCAAGGAAACCTAATGCAGCAGATGAAAGACACATCGTGCTTACTTCCCTTCCATATCGGAAGATGTCCATCAGCACAGAACTGGTGGAAAGCAGTGGGACCCAGGTACACCCATCTACTGTTCAGAGAAGTCTGGCCCGAAGTGGTCTTCATGGAAGAATTGCAGTCAAAAAGCCATACCTTTGATGTGGAAACAAGGCTAAGCAACTCAACTATGTAGGAAAACATAGGGACTGAGGTACAGAAAAATGGCAGCACGTCCTCTGGACTGATGAGTCAAGATGTGAAATATTTGGCTGTAGCAGGAGGCAGTTTGTTGGTGAAGGGCTGGAGCACGGTAAAATAGTGAGTGTCTGCAGGCAACTGTGAAGCATGGTGGGGGTTCCTTGCAAGTTTGGGGCTGCATTTCTGCAAATAGAGTTGAAGATTTGGTCAGGACCAATGGTGTCCTCAATACTGAGAAATACAGGCAGATACTTATCCATCATGCCATACCATCAGGGAGGCACGTGATTGGCTCCAAGTTTATTCTGAAGCAGGACAAGCACCCCAAACATACATCCAATGTCAATTAGAACTATCTTCAGTATAAAGAAGAGCAAGGAGTCCTGGAAGTTATGGTTTTTGGCCCCCACAAAGCCCTGATCTCAGCATCATGGAGTTTGCCTGGGATTACATGAAGAGACAGAAGGATTTGAGGCAGCCACCTACATCCACAGAAGATCTGTGCTTAGTTCTCCAAGATGTTTGGAACAACCTACCTGCTGAGTCCCTTCAAAAACTGTGTGTAAGTGTACCTAGAAGTATTGATGGTGGTTTTAAAGGGGGGATCACGCCAACTATTATATTGATTTGGATTTCTCTTCTTTTTCATTTACGTTCCATTTTGTTAATTGTTAAAATAAACTATTAACACTTCTATTTCTGAAAACATTCCTATTTACATTTTTTTTTCACACCTGCCTAAAACTTTTGCACTGTAGTTTACATAATGTATATATGATATATATCTATCTCTTGAGATAGATAGATAGATAGATAGATAGATTCCTTTCCATAATCGGAGAGCGATCACATGGTCCCACCAAGGCTTTTGGTCCTGTGAGTATCACCGAAAGCGGCCAGTAGCAGTATTTTCTCTGGGTTTGAATTTTAGGAACAGTCCAATAAAAGATATAACAACAAAACCAGCTTTTGCTGCAACATTCACCATTTCACCCAGAGATTTCCCACGCAGTATTTTTTTTCCGCCACTAGATGTCCTCAGTCTGATGGCCAGCATCATTCAACCCAGGTCATAATAGGTCGGCCCCCAGCCTGTAACTGGACATTGAAAGGAGAAGCAGCACAGTTATAGGCTCAGCTCTCTGTCACTCTGCTCTCTCCTCCTATCGGCATGCTCCTTGTCAGATCTAACTAGCTTCCTTGATATGGTTTCTTCCTCTCACACTTCAGCTCTGCTACATAGGGACTGCAAGAGGCTGATACCAGGTCACTTTCAGGTACTTACATTGCTTGCGTTTTAAAAATTCATTTAAAAATGTATTAATGATTACAGAGCTGTGTTAGTTATATCTTGTCTAGAGTTCACCTTTCTATTAAAGATGAAAAAAAGAGTATAGCCTCAGGTAGATCAGTGAATGTAAAGATCGAAAATCAATGCCATCATCCCGGTTAGATAAACTTGAAAAGCCGTACGGGTGGAGGCATGGAGGCAACTGCTGTCATTTGCCTTAACACGCCGACACCCCATGGATTGAGAATTGGGACTATCTCGGCATTAGTTAATGACGTAAAATTAGGAAGAGAGATATGTAAAAAATATATAAACTTTAATAATTACAAACATTACGAAAAGATAATACATATATGAAATATACTAAAATCAGTTACATACACCACACTTGACATAAACATTGACGCAAATAACCGTAAAGTTTCTTGTACAGAGGGGTATCTAGAATTGTTTCCTTAACCGGTTTCACGGTCTTCAGGAGGGATAGGTCTAAGATGTAATACATTTTTTTTTTTAGTTTAAACAAGGTTAAAAATTACACAGCAAAAAAGAATAATGGGCACAATACAAAAATAATAATAATAGAAAACTGGCTCACCAACTCAGACGCGTTCAATAGGAGAGCGGGACCCCATACAAATCCCCCCACGGCGGACATGGGGGATTGTGGACAGGTTCTGGTTAAGTAAGTAATAACCAAATTGTGAATACAATTTGAACAAAAAGAAATTGGGGGAGTGCACACCCGGGTGAAATTATAGGAAATGGAAAAATAAAGGGGTGGTGAAGAATAAGGGAAGGGAAGAGAAAAGAAAAAGGGGGGGGAGGGAGGGAGGGGAGAATGGGGGGGGGGGAGATGAGAGGAGAGAAAAGAGGGGGGAGAAAGGGGGGAGGGGGGGAGGAAGGAAAGGATCAAGGGGGGAAAAAGAGTGGGGGGGGGGGGGAAGAGGGGAGAGGGGAGGGAAGGGAAAGAAGGGAAAGGGGGGAGAAGGAGGGGGGAGGGGGGGCGGGAAAGAAGAGGAAGAAGGGAGAGCGGAGGAAGGAAAAGGAAAAGGGGGGGGAGGGGCGGAAGAGGGGAACAAGGATGTGAAAGGGGAGGGGAGGGGGGAAGAAGGAGGGGGGGGCGGGAAAGAAAAGGAAGAAGGGAGAGTGGAGGAAGGAAAAGGAAAAGGGGGGGGAGGGGCGGAAGAGGGGAACAAGGATGTGAAAGGGGAGGGGAGGGGGGGAAGGGGTGGGGGGAGGGGAAGAAAGGAGGGAAATGAAGGGAAGGGGAGGGGGAGAGGGAGGGGGTGGGGGGGAGGGAGGGGGGGGGAAGGGAGAAAGGGGAAGGGGAAGATGAGGGGGAAGGAAAGAAATATCAAGATCATCCAAATTGTCCAGTGATAAAATTATAATAATATAGTAATGTAGAAACAAACACGGATTAAAGAATAAGTGCCCTTTCAGAGAAAGGGCACTTATCCTGTTTGCCCCTTTAAGGTGACCTAATCAATCCCATCCCCCCCCCCTCTCCAGAGATCCATACTTACCTCAGTCTGCTGCAGCCTCTGGGAATTGACTTCCATGGGACTCTACTGTGCATGCGCGGCCAGGAGACAGGCGACTTATGGCGCAGGATCTCTGGAGGGGTCAGATGGAGGTAAGTATGAATCTCTGGGGAGGATGTGGGGGGGGGGGGGGGATCAGTTGGGTCACCTTAAAGGGGAAAATAGGCGCTCTTATCCTTCAACTATTCAGCATTGGTCCACTTTAAAAGTAAGTCATTTATAATCTTGCTATAATATATAAATTACCGTCACTTTCATATTTATGGTTGGTAAAGCCAATACAGATCTATACATCACGCATGAGATAATTGTGGGTGGAAAGACAAGCTGGGAGACCAAAAAGAGAAATCCAAAAGAGAGACAGCTGGGAACTGCTGTACAAAACAAAACAAAAACAAAACAAATAACAATTCTTGTATTTTATAAATAATAATAATAATATAATAATCAATCTTCTTTATAAATAATATTTAAATAATAATATAATTATTATTGTTATTATTATTAATATTATTTTTTATAAATAATAAATACTAATAATCTATGTTATAAATAATAATTATTACTATTGTTATTATTCTTTTATAATAAATAAATCAATTATAATACTTCTTCTATTTTATAAATAATAATAATATAATAATCAATCTTCTTTATAAATAATAATTAAATAATAATATAATTTTTTATTGTTATTATTATTATTAATATTATTTTTTATAAATAATAAATACTAATAATCAATTTTATAAATAATAACATAATAATTATTACTATTGTTATTATTCTTTTATAATAAATAAATCAATTATAATACTTCTTCTATTTTATAAATAATAATAATATAATAATCAATCTTCTTTATAAATAATAATTAAATAATAATATAATTTTTTATTGTTATTATTATTATTAATATTATTTTTTTATAAATAATAAATACTAATAATCTATTTTATAAATAATAACATAATAATTATTACTATTGTTATTATTCTTTTATAATAAATAAATCAATTATAATACTTCTTCTATTTTATAAATAATAATAATATAATAATCAATCTTCTTTATAAATAATAATTAAATAATAATATAATTTTTTATTGTTATTATTATTATTATTTTTTATAAATAAATACTAATAATCTATTTTATAAATAATAAAATAGTAATTATTACTATTGTTATTACTCTTTTATAATAAATTATAATACTTTATAATACTATTATTATTTGTTTGTTAATAAATAATAATAATAATAATAATAATGATAATAATGCTATTATGCAAACATTTTTATAGTAAACTGTGTGTCAGCCAAGGTCTCTTGTATTATATAAACTAACCACAAGATGGAGACAAAGTCCACTATCATATACATAGACGCATGTTACCATGTAACCCTGTAATAATTATAGGAGGAAACAAAATAGAAACTGTTACCTTTTGATGGAGCGAGGAAGCCTGGGGACATCTTTAGCCAGAATACGTAAGACATTACTGTTGCCTACAGTCTGTGTGTCACAATTCCAAACCTCCTTGCACTACAACTTTTTTGTAATCACGCCGAAGAAGCATCCATGTGTGTGTGGGATTCCATGAACAAACAAAAGAGGTCACTTTGGTACTTTTTCTTGTACATTTTCTTGCTGTAAATAAAATCAGGATGTTCCGTTCTGCAAGATACAAAAGTCAGAATTAAATTCTAAATATAAATTTCATTCACACCAGATAAACTGCTACGTAACAATGTATCGCCATACATGTCTAATGCAGGCGGAATGACAATAAAAGGCCAACACGTTACGTGGAAAGGGTCCCCCTTCATCAGGGCTTGTTTTGGACTGATGACATTGGAGGGATCCTTTGAACTCCCAGTATGTTTTGGATTTTTATGATACTAGAGTCTGGAATAAATTAAAACTGGCCTTTATTCCTTCTGATTTTGGATTTCTGGTCACAGGAGCCAAAAACTGGAAGTAGGAAGTAAACAGATCCTGAGAGTATTTTTTATCATTTGGCTGAAGTTTTATGAAATTTCATGTGAGTTCATTACTTATTGGAGTGTAGCCTTTTTAATAAACATATTGCACTATTAGTGATTTCTGCTTTGTTTTCAGTACAAGCCCTAAACACTATCAGCAGATTGATGTGGTGGACATCCGATTGACACTTTGTGTCTTGGTGACAGCTGTAAAATTTTGGATTTCTCTTCCCTTTGTGTCTTGGTGGCAACTGTAACGTTTTGGAATTTCTCTTCACTTTTTGTCTTGGTAACAACTGTAACAATTTGGATCTCCAATGAATTTCTGTCCTGGAGACAACCATGAGATGTTGGATTTCCCATCACTTACTGTCCTGGTAACAACTGTAAAATTTGGGATTTCCCTTCACTTTGTGTAGTGGTGACAAAAGTAACATTTTGGATTTCCCTTCCCTATAAAATTGGGAATTTCCCTTCACTTTCTGTCCTGGTGACAACAGTAACATTTTGGATTTCCAATCACTTATGGTTCTAATTACAACTGTAAAATGTTGGATCTCCATTCATTTTCTGTCCTGGAGTCGACCATAAAATGTTGGATTTCCCATCACTGACTGTCTTGGTGACAACTGTAAAATTTTAGAATTCTCTTAACTTTGTGTCTTGGTGACAACAGTAAAATTTTGGAATTTCTCTTCACTCTGTGTCTTGGTAACAACTATAAAGTTTTGGATCTCCAATAATTTTCTGTTCTGGAGACAACCATAAGATGTTGGCTTTCCCATCACTTACTGTTCTGGTGACAACTGTAAATTTTGGAATTTCTCTTCACTTTGACCCTTCACAGCTGTAAAAATTTGGATTTGTCTTTCCTTTGTGTCTTGGTGACAGCAGTAAAATGTGGGGTTTCCCCTCACTTTCTGTCTTGGTGACAACAGTAACATTTTGGATTTCCAATCACTTAATGTTCTGATGACAACTGTAAAATTTGAGATTTCTCTTCACTTTGTGTCTTGGTGACAACTGTAAAATTTTGGATTTCCCTTCACTTTGTGTAGTGGTGACAAAAGTAAAATTTTGGATTTCCCTTCCCTATAAAATTGGGGATTTCCCTTCACTTTCTGTCCTGGTGACAACAGTAACATTTTGGATTTCCAATCACTTACTCTTCTAATTACAACTGTAAAATGTTGGATCTCCATTAATTTTCTGTCCTGGAGTCGACCATAAAATGTTGGATTTCCCATCACTCACTGTCCTGGTGACAACTGTAAAATTTTAGATTTCTCTTAACTTTGTGTCTTGGTGACAACAGTAAAATTTTGGAATTTCTCTTCACTCTGTGTCTTGGTAACAACTATAAAGTTTTGGATCTCCAATAATTTTCTGTTCTGGAGACAACCATAAGATGTTGGCTTTCCCATCACTTACTGTTCTGGTGACAACTGTACATTTTGGAATTTCTCTTCACTTTGACCCTTCACAGCTGTAAAAATTTGGATTTCTCTTTCCTTTGTGTCTTGGTGACAGCAGTAAAATGTGGGGTTTCCCCTCACTTTCTGTCTTGGTGACAACAGTAACATTTTGGATTTCCAATCACTTAATGTTCTGATGACAACTGTAAAATTTGAGATTTCTCTTCACTTTGTGTCTTGGTGACAACTGTAAAATTTTGGATTTCTCTTCCCTTTGTGTCTTGGTGACAACTGTAAAATGTGGGATTTCTCTTCCATTTGTGTCGTGGTGACAAGTGTAAAAATTGTGATTTCTCTTCCCTTTGTGTCGTGGTGACAACAGTAAAATTTGGGATTTCCCTTCACTTTCTGTCCTGGTGACAACTGTAAAACCTTGGATCTCCAATAATTTTCTGTCCTGGAGACAACCATAAAATGTTGTATTTCCCATCACTTACTGTCCTGGTGACAACTGAAAAATGTGGGATTTCCATTCACTTTGTGTCTTGGTGACAACTGTAGAATTTGGGATTTCTCTTCAGTTTGTGTCTTGGTGACAACTGTAACATTTGGGATTTCTCTTCACTTTGTGTCCTGGTGACAACTGTAAAATTTGGGATTTCTCGTCACTTTGTGTCTTGGTGATAACTATAACATTTTGGGTTTCTCTTCCCCTTGTGTCTTAGTGACAACAGTAAAATTGTGTGGTTTCTCTTCGCTTTATGTCTTGGTAACAACTGTAAAATGTTTGAATTTCTCTTCACTTTGTGTCTTGGTGACAACTGTAAAATTTGGGATTTCTCTTCACTTTGTTTCTTGGTGGCAACTGTAAAAAATTGGTATTTCTCCTGCCTTTGTGTCTTGGTAACGAATGTAAAATGTAGGATTTCCCTTCACTTTGTGTCCTGGGACAGCTGTAAGATGTTGGATTTCCCATCATTTACTGTCTTGGTGGCAACTGTAAAATTTGGTATTTTCCATTGCTCCAGAGATCTCACCATAGACATGTCCCAGAGAGACAGAATAATCTGTCAGCTGGTTTACCTCTCCGGCATCTGCTGAGACATCAGCTCTTGGTGGACTGACCCTTTAAGAAGGCTCCAGCTATGTCCTCCAGTCCCCCTCCTGCTTCCTTCTCAGTATATGAATGCAATTAGCTGTATGTTAAGCAACAGGATCCACTTATGTGATTTAAATCCTCCTCATCCCCCCCACCTCCTCCACCTCTAACGAAATCCTTCTGGAGGATCGATGAGAAGAGTTTCTATTCCCTCTTCTGATTCCGGAGGAGGCAAACAGGTAATTAATGGCTTAACCCCTCCATTGCCTCTCTGAGCAAAAAAGCCTTTATTAAAGGAACACGCCAGGAGACAAATGAGGGGTCTACCATTGTTGAGGGGAAAAGTCTCCGTGCCGGCATACTTAGTAATGAACAATTTTGTCCAATCTGAGTAAGTTCATAAAATTGGTGAATCTAGGCTGGATTCTTAGAATGCCTCATTCTTAGCAGATTGGGTAAGTCTACTTTTTAATATTCAGGAGAATAGAATAGTGATGAATTGGCAATTCTCCTAATTCAACCATCCCTAGTCATTACTATCCTTCCTTGACTTCTTGGTCAATGGTCTCTGACCCAACGAAACGGCTTGTTCATGTCAGGAGCTCATTGGGTTTTTTTCCGATTTGTGCCCAACCGGGGAGACTTCCCTCTATAGCCTGTCCTAAAGACACTTCAAGAAGTCAGTAGAAATCTCTCCAAATTGAAGAAAGTCTCTTCTAAAAGGCCCGTACACACGACCAGAAAATCGTACGAAAAATACCGCTTTCGATGCGATCGTACGCCAAGCTGATCGTTAGTACACAGCTTTTGGGAGCTGATCAGGATGGGTTGTGCGAAATCCAATATCCAATGAAACAAGCATGAAAATGTTTCTCGTACAATACCGGATCGTACGATTTTCGTTTAACCACTTGAAGACCAGGCCTTTTCTGGAACTTTTTGTTTACAAGTTTAAATTAGTATTAACATTATATATATATATATATTATACATATATACATATATACACTACCGTTCAAAAGTTTGGGGTCACATTGAAATGTCCTTATTTTTGAAGGAAAAGCACTGTACTTTTAAATGAAGCTAACTTTAAACTAGACCTAACTTTAAACAAATATACTCTATACATTGCTAATGTGGTAAATGACTATTCTAACTGCAAATGTCTAGTTTTTGGTGCAATATCTACATAGGTGTATAGAGGCCCATTTCCAGCAACTATCACTCCAGTGTTCTAATGGTACAATGTGTTTGCTCATTGGCTCAGAAGGCTAATTGATGATTAGCAAACCCTTGTGCAATCATGTTCACACATCTAAAAACAGTCTAGCTCCTTCCAGAAGCTACAAAACTGACCTTCCTGTGAGCAGATTGAGTTTCTGGAGCATCACATTTGTGGGGTCAATTAAACGCTCAAAATGGCCAGGAAAAGAGAACTTTCATCTGAAACTCGACAGTCTATTCTTGTTCTTAGAAATGAAGGCTATTCCATGCGAGAAATTGCAAAGAAATTGAAGATTTCCTACAATGGTGTGTACTACTCCCTTCAGAGGACAGCACAAACAGGCTCTAACCAGAGTAGAAAAAGAAGTGGGAGGCCGCGTTGCACAACTAAGCAAGAAGATAAGCACATTAGAGTCTCTAGTTTGAGAAACAGACGCCTCACAGGTCCCCAACTGGCATCTTCATTAAATAGTACCCGCAAAACACCAGTGTCAACATCTACAGTGAAGAGGCGGCTGCGGGATTTTGGGCTTCAGGGCAGAGTGGCAAAGAAAAAGCCATATCTGAGACTGGCCAATAAAAGAAAAAGATTAAGATGGGCAAAAGAACACAGACATTGGACAGAGGAAGACTGGAAAAAAGTGTTGTGGACGGATGAATCCAAGTTTGAGGTGTTTGGATCACAAAGAAGAACGTTTGTGAGATGCAGAACAAATGAAAAGATGCTGGAAGAATGCCTGACGCCATCTGTTAAGCATGGTGGAGGTAATGTGATGGTCTGGGGTTGCTTTGGTGCTGGTAAGGTGGGAGCTTTGTACAGGGTAAAAGGGATTCTGAATAAGGAAGGCTATCACTCCATTTTGCAACGCCATGCCATACCCAGTGGACAGCGCTTGATTGGAGCCAATTTCATCCTACAACAGGACAATGACCCTAAACACACCTCCAAATTGTGCAAGAACTATTTTACAGCAGAAGCAGGCAGCTGGTATTCTATCGGTAATGGAGTGGCCAGCACAGTCACCAGATCTGAACCCCATTGAGCTGTTGTGGGAGCAGCTTGACCGTATGGTACGCCAGAAGTGCCCATCCAACCAATCCAACTTGTGGGAGCTGCTTCTAGAAGCGTGGGGTGCAATTTCTCCAGCTTACCTCAATAAATTAACAGCTAGAATGCCAAAGGTGTGCAATGCTGTAATTGCTGCAAAAGGAGGATTCTTTGATGAAAGCAAAGTTTGATGTAAAAACAATGTTATTTCAAATACAAATCATTATTTCTAACCTTGTCAATGTCTTGACTCTATTTTCTATTCATTTCACAACGTATGGTGGTGAATAAGTGTGACTTTTCATGGAAAACACAAAATTGTTTGGGTGACCCCAAACTTTTGAACGGTAGTGTATATACATATATACATATATATATATACATATATATATATACATATATATATATATATATATATATATATATATATATATATATATATACATATATACATATATATATATATATATATACATATATATATATATATACATGTATGTATGTATGTATGTATATATATATGTATATATATATGTATATATATATATATATATATATATATATATACATATATATATATATACATACATACATACATACATACATACATATATATATATATATATATATATATATATATATATATATATATACATATATATATATATATATATATATATATATATACATATATATATATATATATATATATATATATATATATATATATATATAATATATATATATATATATATATATATATATATATATATATATTTTATTTATTTATTTATTTATTTTTTAATATTTATTTTTATCAGAGACCGTAGAGAAAAAAAATGCTGATCGTCGCAATATTTTACGTCACACAATATTTGCGCAGCGGTCTATTTTGTTTTTGGAAAAAATACACAAATTAATTAAAAAAAACAAAAAAACACAGTAGACATCCCAATTTTTTTTATAATGTGAAAGAGGATGTTACACCGAGTAACTAGATACCTAACATGTCATGCTTTAAAATTGCACACGGTCGTGGAATGGCGACAAACTGCGGTACTTACATTTTTTTACAGGTTACCTGTTTAGAGTTACAGAGGAGCGGCTAGAATTATTGCTCTCGCTCTAACGATCGCAGGAATACCTCACATGTGTTTTTTGAACATCGTTTACATATGTGGGCGTGACTTACGTATGCGTTCGCTTCGCCGCGCGAGCACAGATTGCCGCACCATCACAGTCCCACTATCAGTTGCTGATCACCGCCATTACTAATATAAAAAACAAATAAATACAAATTCCAGTATATATCCCATAGTTTGTAGACGCTATAACCTTCACACAAACCAATCAATATACGCTTTTTGGGATTTTTTTTTTAACCAAAAATATGTAGCAGAATAAATTTCAGCCTAAATTGATGAAGAAATATGTTTTTCTTACATTTTTTTTTTATTGGATATGTTTTATAGCAAAAAGTAAAAAATATTTGTTTTTCTTTCAAAACGTTTTTTTTTTTTTTCATTTTTATATAACTAAAAATAAAACACCCAGTGGTGATCAAATACCACCAAAAGAACCTTTGTGTGAAAAAAATAATACAAATTTAACTTGTGTACAGCGTTGCATGAAAGCGCAAATGCCAGCTAAAGTAGTGCAGCGCTGTATAGCAAAAAAAATTGCCTGGTCATTAAGGGGGGGGGGGGCTTCCAGAGCTGAAGTGGTTATGCTATCCAAGACTAAAAAAAATGGCTATACAAACACTTCAAGCCCCTTATAACGCAAAGCAGGTGTACAGACCCAGGAACCCAGCACAGGGATGGTGGAACCCCACATAATGGGCACAGCAGGTGTACAGACCCAGGAACTCAGCACAGGGATGGTGGAACCCCACATAATGGGCACAGCAGGTGTACAGACCCAGGAACTCAGCACAGGGATGGTGGAACCCCACATAATGGGCACAGCAGGTGTACAGACCCGGGAACTCAACACAGGGATGGTGGAACCCCACATAATGGGCACAGCAGGTGTACAGACCCGGGAACTCAACACAGGGATGGTGGAAGCCCTCATAATGGGCACAGCGAGTGTACAGACCTGGGAACTCAGCACAGGGATGGTGGAACCCCTCATAATGGGCACAGAAGGTGTACAGACCCAGGAACCCAGCCCAGGGATGGTAGGAACCCCTCATAATGGGTACAGCAGGTGTACAGACACAGGAACTCAGCACAGGGATGGTGGAACCCCTCATAATGGGTACAGCAGGTGTACAGACACAGGAACTCAGCACAGGGATGGTGGGAACCCCTCATAATGGGTACAGCAGGTGTACAGACACAGGAACTCAGCACAGGGATGGTGGGAACCCCTCATAATGGGCACAGCAGGTGTACAGACCCAGGAACCCAGCACAGGGATGGTAGGAACCCCTCATAATGGGTACAGCAGGTGTACAGACCCGGGAACTCAGCACAGGGATGGTGGGAACCCCTCATAATGGGTACAGAAGGTGTACAGACCCAGGAACCCAGCACAGGGATGGTGGAACCCCTCATAATGGGTACAGCAGGTGTACAGACACAGTAACTCAGCACAGGGATGGTGGAACCCCTCATAATGGGTACAGCAGGTGTACAGACCGGGGAACTCAGCACAGGGATGGTGGAACCCCTCATAATGGGCACAGCAGGTGTACAGACCCGGGAACTCAGCACAGGGATGGTGGGAACCCCTCATAATGGGTACAGAAGGTGTACAGACCGGGGAACTCAGCACAGGGATGGTGGAACCCCTCATAATGGGCACAGAAGGTGTACAGACCCAGGAACCCAGCACAGGGATGGTGGAACCCCTCATAATGGGTACAGCAGGTGTACAGACACAGGAACTCAGCACAGGGATGGTGGAACCCCTCATAATGGGTACAGCAGGTGTACAGACCGGGGAACTCAGCACAGGGATGGTGGAACCCCTCATAATGGGCACAGCAGGTGTACAGACCCAGGAACTCAGCACAGGGATGGTGGGAATCCCTCATAATGGGTACAGAAGGTGTACAGACCCGGGAACTCAGCACAGGGATGGTGGAACCCCTCATAATGGGCACAGAAGGTGTACAGACCCAGGAACTCAGCACAGGGATGGTGGAACCCCTCATAATGGGTACAGCAGGTGTACAGACCGGGGAACTCAGCACAGGGATGGTGGGAACCCCTCATAATGGGCACAGAAGGTGTACAGACCCAGGAACTCAGCACAGGGATGGTGGAACCCCTCATAATGGGTACAGCAGGTGTACAGACCCGGGAACTCAGCACAGGGATGGTGGAAACCCCTCATAAAGGGCACAGAAGGTGTACAGACCCAGGAACTCAGCACAGGGATGGTGGAACCCCTCATAATGGGCACAGCAGGTGTACAGACCCGGGAACTCAGCACAGGGATGGTGGAAACCCGCCATAATGGGTATAGCAGGTATACAGACCTGGGAATCCAGTACAGGGATGGTGGGAACCCCTCATAATATAATTTAGGTTGCATCCACAGTTCTATGGAACTTGCACAAAACGTGCATCGCCCTAGCAGTGTCCTTAATCACTAATGCACCATCATTTGCTAATGGCACTCCGACCATGACCAGCAAATGCACATTTTTACGCATTGCAAGCCGTGCAACAAACTCACTAAAATGCAGGGTTAAAAAAAGGCACAGGAGCTTCTTTGGCGCATTTGTCACGCATAGGGCAGCCCATTAAAATTGAAAAAAAAAAAAAACTTGCGCACAAATGCACGGTCACGCAATGTGATGTCATGCCCTGGGCTCCATTCACACCTATGCAGTGCGCAAGTGTTTTTACATATTTCTTCACTCTTTCGTTTCTATGGACTGCCCTACACATAAAAGTTTGCATAAAAAGGGGGGCATGAAGGGGGGCATGACCGTTCTTTCTTTTTTAAATGTGTGCCGCACTAAAATGCGTGCCATTAGGAATTAATGGAACGGAATTAATGGGGTGCCATTCAATTTATAATTAACGGCAGTGCTGTGTGCCTGCAAAAGGAATGCGTGTTTTTTTTTTTTTGAGCCCTGTGATATATAATATTTCCATCGCACGTGTTCCTGGAAAAGGCGCGTCTACAAAATAAAGGGCGTAAACAGGTGCCGCGGCAAACGCCGACTAAAAACCGGGACCATAGACCAAAGTGTATGCCGCCAGGACACCAAGGATCATTGAAATATTGTCCATGCGTGTATTCGGTGTCCAAAGTACAAACGCGCATGCTCGGAAGCAAGGACGAGCCGGAAGCGGTCGGTCTTGTAAACTAGCGTTCGTAATGGAGAATTAACATTCGTGACGCGGCAAATTATGAAATTTCGAAATGCAGCACACAATTCTCTTCTTCTTTAATGGGATAATAATGAAGCTGCTTTGCTGGTGATACTGATGGAGTTCTGCCAAATGTATTTTAAAAGGCTTTTTTTTTCTAGTGATATCAAGAATAATAATATTATATTTATTTTTATTTTTTTTTTGGCGCAAGTTACCACAACACCATTATTCCGTAGTTTTAAAGATCAAAGATACAGCTATGTTGGTGTCCCTTGTTAATTTTACATTGTATTTTTTTTAAATTGAACTGCCTACTCCCAAACTATCATTTGAAGTAAAACACAAAGCCAAGTATTATTCTCCACTTTTTTTTTTTTTAGCATTTTCATATGCGTTTGTACTGCATAGCAAAGCTGAACAAAAAAAAAAAACACGAAAGTTAGGCTTCCTGCACATCTACAGGTACGACCAAGCATGGGCTTGCTTCTGCCCATTTATATATATATATGATTTTTTTTTTTTTTTACCAAAAATATGTAGAAGAATCACATATCGGCCTAAACTGAGGGAAAAAAAATTATATATTTTTTGGGGATATTTATTATAGCAAAAAGTTAAAAAAATATTGATTTTTTTTTTCAAAATTGTTGCTTTTTTTTTTGTTTATAGCGCAAAAAATAAAAAATAAAAACGCAGAGGTGATCAAATACCACCAAAAGAAAGCTCTATTTGATTTGTATTGTACTTGTACTGTCTGCCCCCATGTTGTAAAGCGCTGCGTAAACTGTCGGCGCTATATAAATCCTGTATAATAATAATAATAATTTGTGGGGAAAAAAAAGGGCGTAAATTTAGTTTGGATGCAACGTCGCACGACCGCGCAATGGTCAGTTAAAGCCACGCAGTGCTGGATCGCAAAAAAAAGTGCTCTGGTCAGGAAGGGGGTAAATCCTTCCGGGGCTGAACTGGTTAAAAAGTCAACACAGCATGAAATGATCAGCCCCTGATATCTACTGGCAGTTGTAAAAAAAAAAAAAAAAAAAAAATCACAGATTTTTACGGACAGTCAGTAAATTTACTGGCGGTTGACAACCCTGCGCCTACGCGTGAGAAACAAAGTTTCTGAAAACGCGTGGCACCGTTTGGTTTGTTGCACATTTTTCAAGGCGCTTCGTGGTGCCATTTACAATGACAAAATTGAATTAAAAAAATGAAAAAATTGAATCAAAATGGATTTTAAAATTTAAAACGGACATTGCGGGGGTTTTTTTTGGGCGTTTATGGGAAAGCGCACAATTTTGCGTAAGTAATGTGAACCTCGCCTTAAAAATGGGCAAAGGTTAAAAAAAAAAAAGATGCTTATACTCCTTTGCTGCTGAAATGAATGGGCTGCCCTGTGCGCAAAGACGCTGATACGCGCGGCGCGCCGCTGTGAATTGGTCACCCTGTTGGGTTGCAGGCCAGCATGCGATGGGTTACAGGTCTGTGTTTTATGAATGAGAAGACAAACTGAGACTTGTACCCTGCAGGGTCTGCTCTGGATGCTCACACCTCCCTCCCCCCCTTCTCCATCCCGGGGCGGAGCGCAGACTATCATCTCTGAAAGGAACGTTCCCTATGGAGGGATGGAGTGAGTGGGAGAGCGGAGGGGAGGGAGGTGGGGGTGGGGGGGGGGTGGCGCCTCTCTCTCTCTCTCTCTCTCTCTCTCTCTCTCTCTCTCTCTCTCTCTCTCTCTCTCTCTTTACTTGTCCTGTACAGAAATCTATGAATGTAATCCAGCAGCTCACTGGGAGCGCAGGAAGCATGGCACAGTCCGGAGCAGATGGTTCCCCCCGCCGTGCCCGGATGGTGACGGTGCTGGCATCCCTGGTGCTGATGCTGCCGGCGGCGCTGGTGGTGGCGTGTCTGGATCCCTGACTTTCTGCACTTTTTCTTCTTCTTTTTTTTTTTTTGGGTATGCCGGATCCCCGGAAGCGCCATGGAGAAGATAGCAGCCGGCGTCTCGGAGCTGGGATGGAGCTCGGTGTCCTTACCCCTGGACGTCGTGGTTAGCAAGTTCCGTCTGCCCACCCTGGTGAAGATCGGCAAAGGTAAGGGGGGGTCCTCACCCGGGATGGTTGGCAGGAATTTCCACCCGTTCACAGTCACCTCAGTCAGTGACCTCTCTGATCTGGACTGCAAACGCCACCCTCTCTTCTTTATAACAGAAGGTGGAGGTGTTCTGTAGTTCTGATGTGGACTACAAGCCCCCCTGACCTAAAAGAACAGGGGGGAGATGTTTTATAGTTCACAGAAGAGAAGGCTGATAACACGGTTAGAGAATTTATTTCAAAGCACTTCTTGTCCTAAGGTGACAACTCTCACTCCTCGTCCTGTATCTATGGAGGAGAGCCCTGGGCTGATCTTCTGATGTGGACTACAAGCCCCCCCCCCCGACCTAAACGAATAGGGGGGAGATGTTTTATAGTTCACAGAAGAGAAGGCTGATAACACAGTTATTCATTTCAAAGCACTTCTTGTCCTAAGGTGACAACTCTCACTCCCCGTCCCTCCTCTTCTTTATAGCACATGGTGAGGGTGTTCTGTAGTTCACAGAAGAGAAGGCTGATAGAGAATTCATTTCAAAGCACTTCTTGTCCTAAGGTGACAACTCTCACTCCTCGTCCTGTATCTATGGAGGAGAGCCCTGGGCTGATCTTCTGATGTGGACTACAAGCCCCCCTGACCTAATAGGACAGGGGTGGGAGATGTTTTATAGTTCACAGAAGAGAAGGCTGATAACACTGTTTGAGATTTCAGTTCAGCACACTTCTTGTCCTAAGGTGACAACTCTCACTTGCTGTCCTGTATCTATGGAGGAGAACCCTTGGCTGATCTTCTGATGTGGACTACAAGCCCCCCGACCTAATAGGACAGGGGGGAGATGTTTTATAGTTCACAGAAGAGAAGGCTGATAACACAGTTAGAGATTTCATTTCAAAGCACTTCTTGTCCTAAGGTGACAACTCTCACTCCCCCTCCTGTATCTATGGAGGAGAACTTTAGGCTGATCTTCTGATGTGGACTACAAGCCCCCCTGACCTAATACAACAGGGGGGAGGTGTTTTATAGTTCACAGAAGAGAAGGCTGATAACACGGTTAGAGATTTCATTTCAGTGCACTTCTTGTCCTAAGGTGACAACTCTCACTCCCCGTCCTGTATCTATGGAGGAGAACCCTGGGCTGATCTTCTGATGTGGACTACGATCAGCCTCCCCCCTTTCCTCTTCTTTATAGCACATGGTGAAGGTGTTCTGTAGTTCACAGAGGAGAAGGCTGATAACACTGTTTGAAATTTCATTTCAAAGCACTTCTCGTCCGATGGTGACAACTCTCATTCATCATCCTGTATCTATGGAGGAGAACCCTAGGCTGATCTTCTTTTTTAGATTTAGACTACAACCCCCTCCCCCCCCCCATCTTAAAAGTACTGGAGGAGGCGTTCTGTAGTTCGCAGAAGAGAAGGCTGGTAACTGGTTAAGATTTCAATACAGTGCACATCTTGTCTTAGGGTGACAACTCTCAGTCATCATCTTGTTAGAGGAGCACCCGAGGCTGCTCTTCTGATTTGGACTACAATTGCCCCCCTTCCTCCTCTTTATAGCACATGGTGATGGTGTTCTGTAGTTCACAGAAGAGAAGTCTGATAAATCTGTCTGAAATTTCATTTCAAAGCACTTATTGTCCTAAGATTATAACTCTAACTTACCATCCTGTATCTATGGAGGAGCACCCTAGGCTGTTCCTCTGATGTACTTAAAAGCACGGGGGGGGGGGGAGATGTTCTATAGTTCACAGAAGAGAAGGCTGATAATACTGTTTGAGATTTCATGTCAATGCACTTCTTGTCCTAAGGTTATAACTCTCATTCGCCCTCCTGTATTGATGGAGGTGCACCCTAGGCTGGGCTTCTGATTTGGACTACAAAACCCTCCTCCTCTTAAAAGTACAGGGGGAGAGGATGTTCTGTAGATCACAGAAGAGAAGACTGATAACACCGTTTAAGATTTCAGTTTGGTACACTTGCTGTCCTAGGGTGAAGGCTGTCACTCCTCGTTCTGTATCTATGGTGGAGCACCCCAGGCTGGTCTGATTTGGACTACAGAACATCTCCCCCTTCTCATCTTTCTAACACCGGGGGGGGGGGTGTTTTGTAGTTCACAGAAAAGAAGGCTGATAACATTGTTTGAGATTTCATTTCAATCTACTTCCTGTCCTAGGGTGACGACTGTCACTCCCCGTCCTGTATCTATGGAGTAGCACCCTAGGCTGCTCTTCTGATTGGGAAAATCTCCCCTCTTCTCATGCAGCCAGCACATCTAAGGACTGCTAAGCTGTATTCTATATATAATATATTACATTTGTATTCTTAGGTTAACATATCCTTTAAGGCATGCTAAAGTGATCCACAATAACCTTGGCTGAGAGGCCATTCTAGCATGCCTGAAGTGCAGGGCTCTTGCAGTGTCATGATTCCGGTGGGGTTTTCTCATTGGTCAGTACACGGTCTTTATACAGAAATCTGGAGGTGAGGTTGTTGCAGCGGCTGGGTTGTCTTCCTCCCTGACGGCAAGCGCCGGTGACGATCTGCTGCTTATTAGTTAACCCCCTCAGTGACCCGCCTGTCACTTGCTCTTACCGGGAGTGATAATCAGTAATAGGAATCCATGCCAACCAATCAGGTTTCAGCGTGGTCATTTACGTTTTTTTTTTTGATTGGTCGCTTTAAGTTATCGAATTGCAGAAATTGCCTTTTATTTAATTAAAGCAGCCTGCTTTTGTGGAATGCGTAACGCGTCCGCCGCTGTGATAGGTCTGTCACGTTCCACTGACAAGGGCCACAGTCGCAGGGCAGTTGTGGTCGGTGGCCATTTATACCCATAAAGAAGTGGCCGGTATTGCTATGGGCTTGGCACATTGCTCCCTAGGGGGCGCTGTTCTTCTAACTTGATCTGCCTGTTGGCTCGCCCAGCAATTCATTTCTGCGTTACCAAAACTATGTAATATGACAGGGGTCTCAAACTGGTGGCCCTCCAGCTGTTGCAGAACTACAAGTCTCATCATTCCTTTACCTATGGGACTCATGCTTGTAACTGTCAGCCTTGCAATGCCTCGTGGGAATTGTAGTTCTGCAACAGCTGGAGGGCCACCAGTTTGAGACCCCTGTACTATGAGGACCGACCTAATCCATCCAATGGATTTTTATCCAATCAGGCAGGCCCTTTGGTAGATCTAAAGGAGGTTGTACAATCAGATTGTAACATGTATGGTAAACTGAAAGCACACCTCCCAACTTTTTGAGATGGGAATGAGGGACACCTATCAGCAAAAGTATGCAGGCATAGGACACACCCCTTGCCACACCCCCTTAAAGGAGAATTGTACAAAAAAAAATAAGATTGGTTAAACCCACAAGTGTTTTTTTTACCACTACCATTCTTTTATATTGGCTTTTGGAATGTACAAATGCAGAAATTTAGAAATTGGATGAAAGGTTTAGCACTGGGAAACACTTTTTGATAGATAAAAAGTGCATTTTATATACAACTATATAGATTAGACTAAATGAGGGACAAATGAGGAGGAATGAGGGACAGAGGGACATTGCTCTGAATCAGGGACAGTCCCTCGAAATCAGGGACAGTTGGGAGGTATGCTTAAAGTGAACCTACACTGCATCTGAGCACCACACACCAAAAACGCTATTCAATTCATTTTTATTTATTTTTTTATTTTTTAATTTTTTTTTTAATTTATTTTTCTTTTTATAACAATTCAATTCAATTCATTTTTAATATTCAGAGCAAACTCCCCCACCCATCCATGTCTCCAGGCTTTCATTTGCTGAGAAATCACTTTGAAAAACACCCCCTAGCATTTCTGTTCGTGGCCATCTTGAGTAAGGGTAGTTGATTCATGTAGGATTTACTTAGTGGAATCCATCTGCCTTTAGCCCAGGCATGCAAGCGGGACAGTGTGCTTAGCTGAGAAAGCCCCTCCTCCCTACTGAAGGCTCCTGGGATGTATGGCATCATTTGCCTAGGCCAGAAACCAGGAAGTAACTAAAGAAATGTTTAAAAAAAAAAAAAAAGTTTAAAACCAGTAAATATGATCTACTTTCCTATATCTATTTACTAATGCTGGCAGCATGAGGATTAAAAATAGTCAATGTTGATTGAGAGGGTTAAAGGAGTTGTAAAGGCAGACGTTTTTTTATCTTAATACATTCTATTCATTAAGATAAAAAAAAAAAAAAATGTTTTTTTGTGTGTAGCAGCCTCCCCCTGATTGGCTGAGACAGAGCAGCAGCGCCATTGGCTCCCACGGCTGTCAATCAAAGTCAACCAATCATGGGAGAGAGGGGGCGGGGCCGGGTCTGAATGGACACACGGAGCTGTAACTCGGCTCCAGTGCCCCCATAGGAAGCTGCTGAATGTGTGGGGGCACTCGATAGGAGGGAGGGGCCAGGAGCAGCAAAGAGGGACCTGAGAAGAGGAGGATCTGGGCTGCTCTGTGCAAAACCAACTGCACAGAGAAGGTAAGCATAACATGTTTGTTTTTTTGGGGGGTTTTTTAAAACAAGACTTTACAATTGTTATAAAAATGGAAAACACCGCGCTAAATACCATAAAAAAGAAAAAAAAAAGAAAAACAAGGAAAAAAACAACAAAAAAATAAATAAAGAAGCTGCTAAAACCGTGAGATACACACATGTATGAACTATATAAGACTTTACAATCGTTATAAAAATGGAAAATACCGCGCTGAATACCTTAAAAAAGAAAAAAAAGAAAAACAAGGAAAAAAACAACAAAAAAATAAATAAAGAAGCTGCTAAAACCGTGATATACACACATATATGAACTATATAAGACTTTACAATCACTTTAAGTTCCACTTTAAGGGTCCCTATGCACACTGTGGGCTTTGCACATTGCTCCTTAGGGGGCGCTGTTCCTCTAATTTGATCTGCACATTGGCCTGCCCAACAAGGGTCACCATACATGCTACAATCTGACCGTCCAATCAACTTTTGATTTTCGAAAACGATGTTTTATGAGAACCTACCTAATCTATCCAATCAATTTGTATCCAATCGGGCAGGCCTTTGTATTATGTAACTGTTGGTAGATTAAAGGAGATTGTGCAATCAGATTTTTAATGCAGGTGGTGGGTTTGAGATAATGGTTTTCAGTTCTTGACCAATCTTTTTTTTTTTTTTTCCCTTCTTACACAGTTTCAAGGGCTACCCATACATTTACCAAGCTGATCATGAAACTTTGTAGCGGGTATAGCAATACCTCAAGCCTTTTGGCCATCAAAACGTTGATGACAAGAGCTAGAAGCCCCCCTAGACATATCAGAATGAAAAGTATAATTGGATGCGAGGCTTGGAAAATATACCTCTTTGTACCTGTTTATCTGGCCTGTAATACCTGTTTATGGGGTATTTAGTGTTATAGTGTTAGTAAAGGCTTCTCAATGGCGGTGATGTATGATTTATGTGCTCTTCAGGCTGGAAGGAGTCAGTAATAGCCACTGTAGGTGACCTCCTCCTTATTAGCTATCTGTGGTTGTGATCTTGCCTGTAATACCTGTTTATGGGGATTTCATGTTATGGTTTAGTGGTGGGTCCTCGGTGGATGTAATATATGATGTGTGCGCCCTCCAGGCTGGAAGCAGTCAGTAATATCAGTGGGACGTCCTCGCTGTCCATGGTACTGACACAGCTGGTAGCCTCACTCAATGGTAGTCTTCTATAGTGAATGCTCTCTATTGCCTTGTAAAGCTGGAGGCTGTATGAAGACCAATGTCATCGATCACTATAATGACCAATAAATAGATCACCAAGATTGAAATCCTCAACAATGTACAATGAATTGATAGGTTGGAGCAGAGGTTTTCAACCTTATTGAGACCGAGGGCCTGGTAAATGCTCACAAAGCCTTCCGTGCCCCAACAGTAAAAAGAAAAAAGTTTATACCCACACAATAAAAGTATGGGCTTGCAAAATATGTATTGAAATTCTGGAAGACTCCGGGTGGGGCTGGGTGTTACTGTTGGGGGGGGGGGGGGGGCTGGAGTTTCTGGTGGGGATTAGAGGGCTCTGCCCGGTAGGGGATGAGGATTCTGTAGGAAGCTTGGTGACAATGGTGGAGGATGAGGTCTGTGGAAGGGGCTGAGGGTTTTGCAGGGGCATTGTGGGATAAGGTTGAGGGGCACTATGAGGGGATGGAGCCTCTCCAGCAAGCTAGGGGAGGGCTGGGGACACAGAGAGGTTGGCAGGAACTGTGGAGACTGAGGGCTCTTAAGAAGCCTTGTGGACACTGTAAGAGGTTGGGGGACACTATGGGCCAATATGGGGGGTTGGGTGGTACTAGACTCAGAAGAGTGAGAATCTCTTCCTATCACCAAACTTAGGAACGCAGGCCACACTCTACTGGTCACCAGACTCAGGAAATCAGGGTGCTCTCTTCTGATCAAACATAGACACCCAGGGTGCTCTCTGCCGATCACCAAACTCAGGAACACAGGGTTCTCTCTACCGATCACTAAACCCAGGAAATGGGGTTCTCTCTGCCGATCACCAAACTCAGGAGCACAGGGTTCTCTCTACCGATCACTAAACCCAAGAAAATGGGGTTCTCTCTGCCGATCACCAAACTCAGGAGCACAGGGTTCTCTCTGCAGATCACCAAACTCAGGAAAATGGGGTTCTCTCTGCCGATCACCAAACTCAGGAGCACAGGGTTCTCTCTACCGATCACTAAACCCAGGAAATGGGGTTCTCTCTGCTGATCACCAAACTCAGGAGCACAGGGTTCTCTCTGCAGATCACCAAACTCAGGAAAATGGGGTTCTCTTTGCCGATCACCAAACTCAGGAGCATGGGGTTCTCTCTGCCGATCATCAAACTCAGGAACACGGGGTTCTCTCTGCCGATCACCAAACTCATGAACATGGGGTTCTCTCTACCAATCACCAAACTCAGGAAAATGGGGTTCTCTCTACCGATTAAAAAAATAAGGAGCACGGGGTTCTCTCTGCCGATTACCAAACTCAGGAACACAGGGCTCTCTCTGTCGATCACCAAACTCAGGAACACTGGGTTCTCTCTACCAATTACAATACTCAGGAACACAGGGTTCTCTCTACCAATTACAATACTCAGGAACACTGGGTTCTCTCTACGGATTACAATACTCAGGAACACGGGGTTCTCTCTGCCGTTGTCAAAACTCAGGAACACAAGGTTCTCTCTGCCGATCACCAAACTCAGCAACACAGAGTTCCCTTTGCCAATCACCAAACTCAGGAACAATGGGTTCTCTCTGCCGATCACCAAACTCAGGAACACTGGGTTCTCTCTGCCAATCACCAAACTCAGGAACACTGGGTTCTCTCTGCCGATCACCAAACTCAGGAACACTGGGTTCTCTCTGCCAATCACCAAACTCAGGAACACTGGGTTCTCTCTGCCGATCACCAAACTCAGGAACACTGGGTTCTCTCTGCCGATCACCAAACTCAGGAACACTGGGTTCTCTCTGCCAATCACCAAACTCAGGAACACTGGGTTCTCTCTGCCAATCACCAAACTCAGGAACACTGGGTTCTCTCTGCCAATCACCAAACTCAGGAACACTGGGTTCTCTCTGCCAATCACCAAACTCAGGAACACTGGGTTCTCTCTGCCAATCACCAAACTCAGGAACACTGGGTTCTCTCTGCCGATCACCAAACTCAGGAACACTGGGTTCTCTCTGCCAATCACCAAACTCAGGAACACTGGGTTCTCTTTGCCAATCACCAAACTCAGGAACACTGGGTTCTCTCTGCCGATCACCAAACTCAGGAACACTGGGTTCTCTCTGCCAATCACCAAACTCAGGAACACTGGGTTCTCTCTGCCAATCACCAAACTCAGGAACATGGGGTTCTCTCTGCCGATCACCAAACTCAGGAACACTGGGTTCTCTCTGCCAATCACCAAACTCAAGAACACTGGGTTCTCTCTGCCGATCACCAAACTCAGGAACACTGGGTTCTCTCTGCCGATCACCAAACTCAGGAACATGGGGTTCTCTCTGCCGATCACCAAACTCAGGAGCACAGGGTTCTCTCTGCCAATCACCAAACTCAGGAACATGGGGTTCTCTCTGCCGATCACCAAACTCAGGAACACAGGGTTCTCTCTGCCGATCACCAAACTCAAGAACACATTTTGTGATGTCTGGAAGGGTTAACAGCCTCTGACCCTCATCTGGCTGGTATGGCATGTAGTTCCTATAATCTAAATTTCCTAGTAGTGATGGGTGCAGAGCCTCCGATCGACATGACGGCCCGGATCATTGACTTTTCTGTCAGCTTCAGGAAATGTAGAGGAAGCTGATTAAATATGACCCATCCAGCTGTGTGACCAGAGGCTGCACTGAGCACTCTGCATGATGATAGTCCCAGCAGAGCTGCTTGTGCTGAATGAGGATGACAGATAACTATGGGAGGTCACCAATCAGATTAGGGAGGGATCCCCAAATGAACTAAGATCGGCCAGAAAATTCTAAATCAATCAGTCTATCTATCTAAATTGCTCAGGTGTGATCAGAAACGCATTGACCTGGCCATCACCAGAGAGGAAATTTGGGTCTGTGCAAAAACAGAAAAAAAGTTGGGGAAGACCTAAATATCTAGGAGACTGAAAAGATTCATATTGTTCTAAGCCAGGGGTCTCCAAACTTGCTGAACAAAGGGTCAGTTTACTCTCCTTCAGACTTGAAGGGGCCAGACTGTGGTCATTAGGAGTAGAAATTGTCCAGGTATCAGTGGAGTAAACAATGCATCTTTGGTATTAGTGGGGAGGAAGAGTGCCCCTTCATTGGAGTCACTGGGAGGAATAGTGTCCCATCATTGGTGTCAGTGGGTGGAATAGTGCCCCACCCATCATTGGAGCACAGGTGTGTCAGGAGGAGGCTGTCTCTCTGGAGCTGCTGCAGATCCGTGTGAGAGGGGACTGATGAGGAAATCTATCCCAGCTCTCCTGGCCCCTTTCTGGGGAAGCCATGGAGGCCAGCAGGGCCTCTCCTGCTGGAAGCTCACAGCCATCTCCTGGGCCATCAGGTAACATACCTGCCCCTATACAACCCATGGTTGGTGATCTCTCTGCCCCTGGTGAAGATGAAGGTTCCGGGGCCATCCGGGAGCGAGTGGTGGCCGGGATTAAGGTCCTGAATAGGGAAAGAGACAAGCTGTACAAGCTCAGAGCGGAGCTGAAGCGCCTGAGAAGGCAACGTGAGGGCTTACATAGCCAGAAACGTGGATCCATGGATCCGGAGATCCAACTGGCCAAGGTTCGGGTGGAACACCAGGAGACCATTGTGGCCATGATGGAAGGCAGAGATGGGCCATTTAAAGAAAAGTTTTGTAATGATAAAAGATTTGCGAGGATGACAAAGATGGAGGTGGAGGAGGAGACCCCCAGTTCTGACCCCCTGCCCCCTCAGGGAGAGGTAAGCAGCCCCATGCCTTCCCAGGACTCAGGAGGCATGCTCAGGGCCATCCAGGTAATGGAGTCTCCTATGCGGGGGGATCAGCTGGCATTTAATAATGAGGACATTACAGACAATGTGCCTGACAAGGTAAAGCCTGTCAAGTCCCATATTGTGGATAAAACAATTTTTGTGTCATTCAACACTGTGACTGATACAGACAATGTGCCCAGTGAGAGTCAGGCTGCTAGTCCTATCTGTAGTAATGCTGTGCCTGCTGATGCTGCAGTACAGCAAAGTTTGCTTTTAAAAAATGACATTCCTGCAGATGCACTACAAGATTCAGCAGAGCCTATTAACCCCCCTTTGGCTGAAGCTGTTTGCCCCACAGCTGCTGAGGACTCTACAGCACAGCTTCAGGAGACAGCTGATATTGCAGCAGAAACTGTGATTATTCCTGATGGGAATGTGAATGTTTGTGTGACTGAAAAAAATCATCCCAGTACCAGTGTGATGAACAATGGTCCCAGTTCAAGTGTGGACAGTCCTACCAACTCCGTTCAAGCAGTGAATAATAATAGTAATGTACAGACTGCTATGACTTCAGTGTGGGGCCTTGGCCCTGAAAAACTTACCTTTGCTCAGGTGGTACGCTCTGCTCCTGGTAGCTCTGCCCCCAAGCGGGGTTTTCCCCTACAGGCTACCACTTTGAGCACCCCAGGATCTGGTCTTGGGTCTCTGGCTTCTGCTGGGGGTCCCAGACGTAATGTTGTTATTCTGAAATGGGAAGGTGGTGCGATCCCTCCAGCACGGCGTGCAGTGGTGGATTTGATTTTAGAGATGGGTTTTGGGGCAAATGATCTGTATGCCTTTATACATGTAGCTGGGACACGGGATTATACAGTTAGCTTCACCAGGCCAGAGGGTCTTGACCTGTTCTGGGAGAGATATGAGGCTCGTTGCAGGTCAAGACCTGAATGGGAAGGTCTGGCCCCAGTTGCAGTTTCTCAGAGGTCTACAGTAAAAAAAATCACAATTATCCTCACTAATGAGAGTGTCCCTGCCCGGGATCTAGAGGTTTGGTTAAGGAACTATGGGGAGGTTTTGACCAAGCCCAATAAAATCCTTGATGAGCGTAACATCTGGACTGGGGGTTGGTCGGTTACAGTCAGGTTGGCCAGGGATGGGAATGTTGTCCGTCACCTGCCCTCCTCAGCTTTTATAGGGAGGGATAGGATGACTGTTTTTTACCCTGGTCAGCCGAAGCTGTGTCACCGCTGTGGAGAAAAGGGGCATTTGAGTTCCTCCTGTTCAGCCTTGATATGTTCAGTGTGTCGGGGTCAGGGTCATATGGCTAAGGACTGCACCGAAATGATCAGGTGCAACCTGTGCCTGCGCCTTGGCCACCCCTACAGCAGATGTCCTGAAGCCTGGCACAATATGGAGAAGGAGGTAATAGATGACATGTCAAGGCTGGACAGGATGGAGGGTGAGGCCCCTGGTGTACCATCCTCCTCTGCGGTGACTGACTCCCCTGGTCCTGCTCAGGATCCCTCCCCAGTT
The DNA here is from genome assembly GCA_037952835.1 of Lithobates septentrionalis. Lineage (NCBI taxonomy): Eukaryota > Metazoa > Chordata > Amphibia > Anura > Ranidae > Lithobates > Lithobates septentrionalis. The sequence continues at coordinate 303,233 of JBBDGP010002858.1, read as the reverse complement.
CCTGTGGCCACCCCTCCTGTGTCTGTAAGTATTCCTTCTGTATCTGTATCTGTCTCCCCCCAGCCTACTGTATCCCCTCCTCTTGTGTCAGAACCTTCCAAGTCTGTGCCCCCTGAGTCAGTTACCCCCCAGGAGTCTACCCCTCCTAAGTCTGATTCAAAGGGAGCACCCCCCCCACCAGCAGTGGTAGTGGGTACTAAAAAGGTTGCTTCTTCCTCTGTAAAGAAGTCTTCTGTAAAGACTTCACAGAAAAAAGTAAGAGATGAGGGCATCTCTGAAGCTGACCTGCAGTACCTGGAGGAGAGAAGGAAGGTTGGGAAGCGGAAGAAGCAGTTGGTGAGGACAGAACAGGCTCCAGTGCCTGTCTCCAACCGGTATAGGTCCTCTAATTGGGATATCTCTTCATCTGGAGCTTCTTCGGAGCGAAGTTCTGATTCCGAAATGGAGTTTGAGGCGGCCTCAAGAAAGAGAGAGGCTTCTGGTGATGAGCAGCAGAGGGGAGCTAAGAAGCAAACCACCCAATAACCCAAATGGCGGTTCCCCCTCCGTTAAAAGTGGTGACAATAAATGTCGCCAGCATTAAGTCAGTAAGAGCTCGTTCTATGGCCTTCTTTTTTTTCAGCCAATTAGATGCTGAAATTTTATTTTTGCAAGAGACTAGGCTCACCTCCTTGGCAGATATTCATATGGCCAAGAGAGAGTGGAGGTATGGTCCATCTTACTGGTCTCTTGTGGCCGAGCCTTACGGCGGTGTGGCGGTGTTGTTTAAAACCGGCATGGTAACTGTCCGGCGGGTTATTGAGGTGGAGATTGGGAGATGTATGGTCTTAGACGTCCTTGTGGGAGGGCAGGACCTGCGCCTAATTAATGTTTATGGACCGCACACAAAGTGGGACAGGAAATGCCTTTTTACAAGGATCAAGCCATTTCTTTTTACATCCCGGCAAGTGGTCTTTGGAGGTGACTTTAATACAGTAACTAGGCCCAAGGACAGGAAGGACTTCAAGGACAGGCTGGGATATGATAGCGTTTTTTTAAATAGTATGGTTAGGGATGCTGGTCTTGTGGATGTGCACATTAAGCACCTCCCGGATGACACTGGGTTCACCTTTCATCGAGGTAATAGTCAGAGTAGAATAGATAGGTTTTTTTTGAAGGAGACCTCTGCTTTCTCACCCCCAGTGGTGCAGGCAGTAGAGTTCTCCGATCACTGTATGCTATCTGTGGTCCTGAATGCTTCAGACGCCCCTCAGAGGGGTAAGGGCATCTGGAGATTGAATTCGACTCTACTCAAGGAAGAACATGTTAGACAATCCTTTGAGGAATTCTTTCAGGCACAGGTGACCATCCTGGACTTTTGTAGCAGCAAGGCTGAGTGGTGGGAGCTGACCAAAAAGAGGATCGCTGGATTCTTCAGGGGCCTAGCCAATAGAAAGCAGTTTAATAAATACATGACCTACCAACGTTTACGGAGGAAGCTGGATATTCTTGTCTCGAGAGGAGGAGATCCTGGGGCAATCTCCGAAGTGAAACTCCTTCTCAGGAATTGTCAATATGACCGGCATGCCTCTTTGGTTCTGGAGAGGGACTATGGGAAGTACCACTCGCCTGACCCTTACCAGAACTGCAAACAAGGTGTAGCTGTTAAAACGGTCGTTGGCCTTAAGGACAGTACAGGTTCCTTGACAAAGTCCAGGTCAGGGATTCTGGAGGTCGTGAGGTCCTTTTATGCTGACCTTCTTGGGAGGAAAGAGCTTGACCGTGACAAGATGGAAAGCTTTTTGGACTCTACTCCAGGTCTAAATGATGAAGATGTCCCATTGATGAATTTGACAGAGGAGATCACAGTTGAAGAGGTGATAAGGGCAATTGAACAGCTTGCCATCAAAAAGTCACCTGGACCGGATGGCTTGACGGCTGAGTTTTACAAAGCTTTTAAGTCTATTCTGGCCCCACATTTGGTAGAGGTTTTTAACAGTTGCCTTGCTGAGGGGGTACTTCCCTCTTCCATGAGGCACTCAGCTGTGATTCTTCTTTCAAAGGGTAAAGATCCTTCGATGATTGAGAATTGGCGCCCCATCAGCCTTCTTAATGTCGATAGAAAGATACTGGCAAAGATCATTTTCTGGCGCCTATCGTCAGTAGCAGAGTCTTTGCTTTCTCGCCATCAGCACTGTTCGGTCCAGGGTAGGTGCACCTTCACAGCAGTTTTAGCTGTCCGGGAGGCCTTGGAGCGGTGCAGGGCTGCAGGCTGGGGAAAGTATTTGCTGACATTGGATCAGGCAAAGGCTTTTGATCGTGTTAACCATGAGTACCTGTGGTTGCTCCTTAGTAAGTACGGTCTGCCGGGTGGTTTTGTCGATTGGTTAAAAGTCTTGTATGAGGGGGCAGAGAGCTTTCCTCTTGTTAATGGTTGGGTTGGGCAGTCCTTTGAGGTTGGCTCCGGGGTGCGCCAGGGTTGTCCCCTGAGTCCCCTGCTCTATGTGTTTGCAATCGACCCCTTCATCAGGAGGCTAGAGAGCGGCATGTTGTGTGGGGTGCCAGTGGGGCTTCCGGGTGAGCCGCCTTTGAGGGTTGTTGCCTATGCGGACGATGTGTCGGTGATTGTCACTGGGGCGGATGAAGCAGAGGAGGTGGTCTCTCTGACATCACGGTATTCTGAAGCATCAGGCTCCAAGATCAATCAGGAAAAGAGTGAAGTTTTCTGGATGGGAAAGGAAGGTGAGGGGTTTGATCTCCCGGACACCTTTCCAGTGCCCCAGGAAAGAATTAAGATTTTAGGCATTGAATTTGGACCTGGCGATTATGGCCTCAAAAACTGGGAAGGCAGACTGGAAATTGCCAATACTAAGGTGGTCAGCTGGAAGAGATGGAAGTTATCTATGAGGGAAAGGGTTGATCTGATTAAGACTTACCTGATTCCGATCTTCTTATATGTCAGCTTTGTCTGCATCTTGCCAGTGTCTCTCTATGCTAGGGTCAGTAGTGTGTTCTTCCAGATGTTGTGGGGGAACAGACTGAACCCCATAAAGAGGAATGTCACCTATCTATCCAGGAGGGAGGGTGGCTTAGGTATGGTCAACCCAGTTCTTTTCTTTTCACTGCTTTTTCTCAAGTTTAATATTGGTAATATGCTTGCAGTGGAACCTCCTGGATGGGCAGGCATATTTAGATCTTGGTTTAGGCCTTTTCTACGACTTTGGGAAGAAGGTGGCCAAGTGAAGAATCTCAGGGGTCATCGTGGTCAGCTACCAGCCTATGTCGCTCCGTGCCTGAAGTTACTACGGCAGTGGCGATTGTCAGCTGAAGATCTCAGATCGGTTCCGAGGAAAGTCCTTATGAGTCGAGTCTTGAGCGAAGTCTTTCATGACCCACTGGCCTTAAGGGATTGCCCAGGCCCAGTTTTGAGGGCAGGGTTAAGACTTATTAATTTGGACAGAGTACCCCCTAAATTCAGGGATCTGGCCTGGTTGTGCTTCCATGGGAGACTCTATGTTAGGGGCAATTTGAAATTCCGCAGTGGGGTGGATCGTAGCTGTCCTCGGGAGGAGTGTGCAGGTGAGGAGGAGACTATGGACCATTTTCTGCTTCATTGCCCTTTTAACATAGAGGTGTACAAACAGGTGGGACGGGCCCTCGGTGTCCCTTTCCTCTCCAGGCTGGGTTATGCTGAGTGGGTGTACGGAGCATTCAATACTGGTGGGGTTTTTTGTTTAGATACACTTTTTCTAGTTAGCCTAGTAGTCCGTTATTTCACTTGGAACGCACGGTGTCAGGTCTGCATTCGGCGTAAAATCCTTCCTGTTCAGGTGGTGGTGTATGACATTTTGCATGAGGTGGAGAAGATTCGGGTACTTGAGAGAGACAAGCGGAGTCAGGGGGCTTGGTTGAAGGCGTGGAGGGGTTTCAAGCCTCCCTGACTGCCAGGAGTCTCTTTCCCGGGTGTGGCTGTCTGTCTCTTATCACCCTAGATTATTATTTTTTTTTTGGATTAATTTTTGATAAATGGCTGCGTACATAGGTGATGGGTTGTGCCTCTTAGGCCCTCTCTGCTGCTTTATGTAAATAATTTTGGTAGTGGATTATGTATATATTGTATATATTCTGAACATGGATGTGTATTCCTTGGATTTCTGTTGAAGTTTTGTACTATGGTTTTGTTTTTTACTTTTGTATAAAATTGGTTGCTTGATTCTTTTAATAAAAGATCAATAGTGTCCCATCATTGGTGTCGGGAGGAATAGTGTCCCATCATTGGTATCAGTGGGAGGAATATTGCCCCATCATTGGTATCAGTGGCAGGAATAGTGTCCCATCATTGGTGTCAGTGGGAGGAATAGTGTCCCATCATTGGTGTCACTGGGAGGAATAGTGCCCTATCATTGGTGTCACTGGGAAGAATATTGCCCCATCATTGGTATCAGTGGCAGGAATAGTGTCCCATCATTGGTGTCAGTGGGAGGAATAGTGTCCCACCATTGGTGTCAGTGGGAGGAATAGTGCCCCACCATTGGAGTCAGTGGGAGGAATACTGCACCACCATTGGTGTCAGTGAGAGGAATACTGCACCACCATTGGTGTCAGTTTGAAGACTAGTGCCCCATCGTTGCTGTCAATGGGAGAAATAGTGTCCCATTATTGATCTCAGTAGCAGGAATATTGCCCTATTGTTGGTGTGAGTGGGACGATTAGTATCTTGTATCAGTGGAAGGTAAACTGCCCCAAGGGCCCACCAAAGGCAGCCAAAGGTCCGCATCCGGCCCCCAGGCCAAAGTTTGGAGACCACTGTTCTAAACGATGGTGAGAACCCCTCCAAGGGGAACACTTCTGTAGAACATTTTGTTGAATAAAGTGGGCAGAAAGCCCTTAAGCTCTACATTTGAGTCTAAAGTCCCATGATATAATTTCCTATTATTTGGACTGGGTTCCAGAGAAGAAAATTTTTACAGGACCCATCCCCCCCCATGGTCGGATCTGGTGGACATTGTGGAGTTATGTAACTTTTCTCCAAACTGCTTATGATGCCAAGTGACTTGCAGATTCCCGGCTGGTGTCCAGAGACCCGTCAGGGTTTTTGTCCCCGCTAGCTGAATGTAGAATGGAACGATGACTCTTTGGATGCCTCTGCTGTCTGGCAACTTTCAAGTGGTGGGTTGTTGATATATTATTTTGGGGGTATTTTGTGCCTTTCTGGTCAAATTCATTGCAGAAAAAAGCTTTAAGTAAATTCAGAATTTCTTTCTTGGACAGTTTTATATGGTGGGGAAAAAAATTATTTGATTCCCTGCAGATTTTGAAAGTTTGCCCACTTACAAAGAAATTAGGGTCTATAAGTTTTATCACAGGTGTATTTTAAATGATAGAGACAGAATATCAACCAAAAATCCAGAAAAACCACATGATACAAATGTTATAAATTGAGTTTCAGTTCAGTGAGTAAAATGAGTAAACCCTTGTTGGCAAGCACAGAGGTAGGGCGTTTCTTGTAGTTGGTTATCAGGTTTGCACACATGTCAGGAGGGATTTTGGTCCACTCTTCTTTACAGATCTTCTCTAAATCTTTAAGGTTTCTCGGCTGTCGCTTGGTAACTTAAAGTTTCAGCTCCCTCCATAAATTTTCTATAGGATTAAGGTCTGGAGACAGGCTAGGCCACTCAATGACCTTAATGTGCTTCTTCTTGAGCCACTTCTTTGTTACCTTGGCGGTATGTTTTGGGTAATTGCCATGCTGGAAGACCCATCCATGACCCATCTTCAGTGTTCTGACTGAGGGAAGAAGGTTCGCATTGAAGATTTTACAATACATGGCCACGTCCATTGGCCCCTCAATGCGGCAAAGTCGGCCTTTAGCAGAGAAACAGCCCCAAAGCATAATGTTTCCACCTCTGTGCTTGACTGTAGGGATGGTGTTCTTAGGGTCATAGTCAGTATTTTTCTTCCTCCAAACATAGCAAGTCGAGTTAATGCGGAGGCGCGGCTTCCCCTGCATCTCCTCCCTCCTCCTTGGTGGGCAATAGGATCGCTTCTCCTATCAGCCAATTCGCCCCTTTTGCCCCTTTCACCTATTGACCCTTTGCACGCTCCCCGCTCGCCCCCTGCAGGGCGCGCGCTGTGATCACCGAACCACCGAGACTCGGGTGATCACAGATCCGAGTAAGGGGCCGATCCCGGCCCCTTACCACGTGATCAGCTGTCAGCCAATGACAGCTTATCAGGTGTGTAAACAAAAGCACGGTAACCTTTTTTTTTTTCAGCCGATCACCGGCTGATATGCAAGGGAAATTGGTCCCGAAGAGGATGCCAATCATCTGTGCCAATCAGTACCCCCTGCCAGTGCAACCTGCCATTGCCACCTGCCCGTGCCCACAGTGCCCACCAGTGCCACCTATCAATGCCCATGAGTGCCACCTATCAATGCCCATGAGTGCCACCTATCAATGCCCACCAGTGGTGCCAATCAGTGCCTCATCAGTGCCACCTAGCAGTGCTGCCTATCAGTGTAACCTACCAGTGCTGATCAGTGCCCATTTTTGCCACCCATCAGTGTCCATTACTGCCACCTATCGGTGCCCATCACTGCCACCCATCACTGCCACCCATCAGTGCCACCTCTCAGTGTCACCTCTCAGTGCACACCAGTGCCGCCTATCAGTGCCCACCAGTGCCGCCTTATCAGCGCCCATCAGTGCAGCCCATTGTTGCCCATCAGTGTAGACCATAAGTGCAGCCCATCAGTGCCCATCAGTGCAGCCTATCATTGCCTATCAGTGCAGCCTCATCAGCGTACATCAATGAAGGAGAAAAATTACCTGCAAAATTTTATAACAAAATATAAAAAAATATAATTTTTTTTTTTTTTTTAAATCGTTCTTTTTAAATTATTTTAACAAAAAATAAAAACTGCATAGGTGATCAAATACCACCAAAAAAAAGCTCTATTTGTGGGGAAAAAAATGATAAAAATGTCATTTGGGTACAGTGTTGTATGACCGCGCAGTCGTCATTCAAAGTGCATCAGCGCTGAAAGCTGAAAATTGGTCTGGACACGAAGGGGGTTTAAGTACCCAGTAAGCAAGTGGCAATGCTTCCATATTTTCTCTGCACATTCTCCAACATTTTATGAAAAACAACAGGTGCCGAAGCAGAGCCCCAGCCTCGTGCCCCAGTACCGCAAGCAGCTCACGTTCCAAAGAGTCCTCCAAATGAAGCCGATTAGAAATGAGTCACTTGCGCTGAATAGGAGAATTAGTCAGAATGTGGCCTGTTTATACAGCCGGCGAGCACAAGGAGTCTGAACGACTAATAACTGATAGTTAGAGGCAAGCTGAGTGGGCACATATATATCCCCTATTTTATGCATACTGTACATTTCCATTGAAGCATTGCTTCTTATTTCTTAAGCTGAGATGTGTATAATTAAACGTAATCCTTCTTCATGCTAAATCTCCAGTCTCTGGAGCGCGCTGTAAGAATAGGTGGGGAAGGAGGGGGTTCTCACAGTACGGGAAGGTACAAGTAGCATTGTGAAACATCTAACCCTTCATCTAACCCTTCTTCGCTATACTACAAATGGCCTTTTGTCTGTGTACCCGTTGAAGAGATTTCCCATCACTTCCAGCCAAGACAGGAGTTGGGTCTTCAAACTTAACTCCACAACACCACTGCCACTGATGGGTTGTCACTTACACAATGTTGTATGCTACACCACCAGGCGGCTGGGGGCAGTGCCGGGACACATGTTTTCTTGGGACAGAAATCTCAAAATGGGGATTGTCCCCAGGAAATGGGGACATATGGTAAAAATATTCAGGGCCGAACTGGGCTGGGGGGCAGTTGCCCCCCCTCGTCCCCCGGGCTGCTCTGATGCCCTGTAAAAAGGCTGCACTGCAGACATGGCTTCCCATGAAGAGAAGTAAAAAGTCCTTGCTGGTGTCCTACCGAGTGCAAGATAGGGACAAGGACAGAGCGCAGGAGGCCCCCCAACGCCATGGATGGTGTATGTCGTGTCCGAGCAGAGGCCAGCTCCGTGCCCCAGCATAGGCTCTCCTCCCACTGGCGTGCCCCAACTTAGCCGCCCGGCCCCCCCGCAGCCCCTAGCTGGCCAGTTTGGGAACCCTGGAGTCAGTGCAGCAGGCGCTGTCTGACCCGACCCGATACTTTTTTTTTTATTTCTTTAACATGTTGATGAAGGGGGGGAAGGAGGAACCGGAGAAGGTAAAATATAAGGAGATTAATTTTGAGGACAGCCCATACCAGGGATCATTCTCTTCAGGAACAGCTAGAAATGAGCGATGATCAAATGGGCAAATAATTTTTTTGCAAAATTTTGATTGGCCTGAATTTTTAAACATAGCCATATCTACAGTCAATGAGGAATTTTAGCATTCTCTGAAGGCTGCTGAAATCCTCGTGCTGTTTTCCCATCAAATAAAAATGCCAAAAGTCGATTCGCTAGTTTCCACCTACTACAATGCCAACCAACCACGAAACTTCAGAGTCAGATTCTGTTTTAGTGGCACATAAACTGTTATGAAACAGTGAAAGGGGGGAACCTTCCGATTCCAGGACCTCCCTACGGACATCTGATGCCCGCTGTGCCCTCCATCCCCCAGCACCGAGGTTCATTGACATGCAGGGTGGCGAGTGCTGCTGGCAGAGCTGGCAATTCTTCACAAACACAGCAGAGCCTTTCTCACTCCCCTCCCCCCCCTCCACCCAAACTCATCGACCCCCACCAGATCCCATGTGGAAAATAGAGGCCAATTAACCCCTGTCGTACCAGCTCATGTGGGGCGCCGCAACAGAAATGAAGGTTTTATGGAGTATCCAGAGAGCTGCTTGTGGCAAAAACCTTACTAATTATAGTTCAACACCTTTAACTGTATCTTTGCAATTTATATCTTTGTATTGCTGTGCCCTGCGTTGATTGCTGCAGTTTTTGAATGGCACGACGCTTAAAAGCGCATGAGCGATTTTGGGGCTGCGCACACAAAACGCATTCAAAACGCATCCCTAATGATGTCGTAGACTGGCTTCCGTTTATGTGACCACTGTAACAGCCAATCACAGTGGTCATGTGATCCGTCACCCCCCGCTCCCGGTATAAAGACCCTGTTAAAGGGATGCCAGGGCTGGGCAGGAAGGGGTTGAAGAATGCATTAGAAAACATACTTAGGCTAGGTTCACACATGTGCTGGTCGGGATAGCATGCCTAATAGTGCGAGTTTCCAACCTGCACTGCTCTTTAGCCAACGTGCTGGGGTGCCATCAATTCTTAATGGCACCCACGTGAAAACCGAATAGTGCCACAGCACCAAGCATTTTCGCGCCAAGCGTAGGGTCGAGAATTTATTTTCTCATATTTTGTGTGAACACAATGGTCCATTTTTAATTGACTGGGCTGCTGTACCCCCGACATGTGCATGCAAATGCGCACTCACATACAGTATGTGAACCCAGGCTTGAAGTGTATGTGAACTCTAATGGAGCGTACACACGGGCGGACTTTTCGACCGGACTGGTTCGACGGTCTATCCAACGGACTTTCGGCGGACTTCCGACGGACTTTCCGAACATACGGACTTGCCTACACATGATCACACCAAAGTCCGACGGATTCGTACGTGACGACGTACAACCGGACTAAAATAAGGAAGTTGATAACCAGTAACCAATAGCTGCCCTAGCGTTGGTTTTTGTCCGTCGGACTAGCATACAGACGAGCTGACTTTTCGATAGGAACTGGGTCCGGCGGAGTTCCGGCGTAAAGATTTGAAACATGTTCCAAATCTAAAGTCCGGCAGATTTTCGACCGAAAAAGTCCGCTGCAGGTCCGAAGAAGCCCACACGCACTCGAATTGTCCGCCGGACTCGGTCCATCGGACCAGTCTGGTCGAAAAGTCCACTCGTGTGTACGCGGCATTACAATACATTTCTCTAATTTGCTCCCCTCTGATCCAATAAATATACAACTGAAAGCATTTCATTATATCTGTTCAACAAGTGTAGAAAAAATATCTGTGCATTCAGCCAGAAATCTTGTAAGCTGCCTGTGGACTGGTATCAGTTAGCATTGTTCCCTGCTATCTCAGTAGACTACAAAACACCTTCCCAGCTGTTATGAAGATGGGGAGATGTTATATACTCCTAACATATTTAAGTAATCAAGAAAAAAGAAGAAAACTGTGCTTAAGTGATAAAATAACAACGTGCTTAGAGTCCGTCGGAGTCTGAGGCCCCTTGAAAAACGTCCCATAGGACAAAACGTGTAGGGAGGAGCATTATGGTTACGTCATCCATCCATCTGGGATTGAAGCATTTCTTACAGAGTGCTAGGATTCCTCCTATTTAGTGAGGTCTAAGGTTCTGGTAAGCAGTCTGGTTTGTTGGTGGTTGGAGCACTGAAGTTGTTGGTGGCACAGAAGAAGTGGTTTCAGACCCAACACATTCCTTTCCTAGGGTGACAACACTGCCCCTCCTAAATACAGTACGGTTGTCACTCTTGGACAGGAAGTGTGTTCCTGGCAGGATCACTAGGTGAAAAAAAAGGAAAAAAAGTGTGAAGTGAAAAATAAAATGAATGCCGCCACCACATCTAAGGACTGGTAGGCTGGAATACATTACCTTTTTGGTTTTAAATTCACTTTAAGCTTGGATAGAGTAGGGGAATGATAAGACCCCTGTGTCTCCTCTCTAGCTCTTTGGACAGTGCATCAGGTGCCAAGATTCATGACTGAAAAGTGATCTTCCAATTATTTAGTTATTACAGGCATTTCTTTAAAGCCAACCATTTACCCATAAATCCCCTCAGTCTCCACCCCCAAGGAGCTCACAATCTAAAATCCTGATCTCACACTAGGGCCATTTTAGACGGGAGTCAATTACCTACCAGCATGGCTTTGAACTCTGGACAGAAACCATGGCAATCACAGGTAGAATGCCAGTCTGGGATTCAAACCAAAGCCCCCAGTGCTGCAAGGCAGAGGTGCTAACCATTAAGCCACTGTGCTCAACTAACCAAAATTACAGATTCTTTGGCAGGTAACACAATAGATGTACGGTATATGTATTTGAACTGTGTGTAGGCGGGTGTTGGTGTACCCACTGGTAATCTGATGAACAGCACTGCAGCTCTGTCATTTATTAGGACTAGTAGGTGATGCGGCGATTGTATGACCACTGATGTTAACTATTGGGCACTAGAGGAGAGCCTGGCATTCGACTAATGTGTCCTCTGCCATGGGCTCGGGTACCATCTTGGGAGAGCCTTAGCTTCATTGGACACACAGCTCTGAAGAGACTCGCGCAGCCATCTTGGACTCATAAGGGGTTATGCAGACCAATGTGTCTCCTGCCATGGACTTGGGTACCATCTTGGGAGAGCCTGGGTTTCATTGGACACAGAGCTCTCTTAAGACTTGGGCAGCCATCTTGGACTCATAAGTGGTTATATATAGCCCAGCAGACCAATGTGGCTCCTGCCATAGGTTTGGGTGCCATCTTGGGAGAGTCTGAGTTTCATTTGACACAGAGCTCTCAAAAGACTTGGGCAGCCATCTCGTACTCATAAGGGGTTATATAGCCCATCAGACCAATGTGGTTCCTGCCATGGGTTTGGGTGCCATCTTGGGAGAGCCTAAGTTTCATTGGACACAGAGCTCTCAAAAGACTTGGACAGCCATCTTGGACTCATAAGGGGTTATACAGTATATAGCCCAGCAGACCAATGTGTGTTCTGCCATGGACTTGGGTGAGCCTGAGTTTCATTGGACACAGAGCCCTCTGGGGTAGCCATCTTGGACTCATAAAGGGTTATATATAGCCTTTTCCGGGTCACTTGGGTGACGCCTGCAGTGTGGGAAGTTTGAGACAGATACCTGATTGTGAAGGAAGTGTAGGCCTAGATTAGGGACAGGTTCCTGTCCAGTAGGGATGCTCACAGATGTCTCTGGAGTTCGTTCTGTGTATTCAGAAGGTTACCATAAGCCTTTTCAGCTTTCTTATCTGCTGCTGCCCTCTGCACCACACTGGTTATGACAGCACCCCTTGCAGGAAAGCCACCTCTGGGAAGCCTGGTGGGTATATGCTTAAAACTTAAAAATTAACCTTTATAGTGGTGCTGCAAAGGGTTTATTACTTGCTTAGGTCGTGGGGACAAAGAGAAGAAAATATACTTACCTGATCCTTTGCACTGCTAGACTACTGCTCTCTCCTATTTAAAAATTGTGTTGTGCTGTCTCTTTAAATAAACAAAGTGATAATCATTAGCACATCCTAAATAAACATAAATTAAAAAGAGATCCATCCAACTGGACCATAACAGTTGCCAACATCCCTGCAATGAGAGATAGAAAGGATACCCCCGAAACAGTGGGACTTTAACGGCAACAAAAGTATGATAAAAAAAATAATTTATTCAAAATATACAATGTAGCATTCACAAGAAATAACAGTATATATATATACATAGGAAAATAAGTACAAAAAAAGGGAAAAATAGAGAACCACTAAAAACAATGGTGTTGAGTGGTAGTGATATTCGTAAGTTCGTCCAGATGGTCCGACGCGTTTCGGGAACTTTAAAGACGTCCCTTCATCAGGGGAAGGTCGTAGAACGGAATCACACTATAGAATAGAATTAGAATTAAACATATTAGATACCTTATTACATGAATGGATTTAAATTTAAACAGTTGCTTTAAAATAAGAGACACCCAGCATAATAATCGTATAAAGAGATCATACCCAGACAAATCACCATAAGAGTCTCACTGCTGAAATCCCGGCGGCGACTGTATCAAGATCCACCACCCCAAAGTCCAAAGGAACAATGAGGTGGGCAGCAGGTCCCCCCTTATCCACACTTATCCACCCAAATAGCACCGATCAGGGAGCCTCCAGACGAGAGGGCAAATGAAGGCTTGTACCCCAGATATTGATCAGAATAAGATCTATAGAAATACATATAAGAGAATATAAAAATATAAAAAATATATATAGGTCAGTGACCCAGTAATTTAAGAGTGCTATGAAACATCGTTTGTATAACAAACTGGTCCATTAAATCATACCTCCATGGGGTCCAAACATGGAAGACCGGGCGATAGTGACTTTAGTTGGAAAATGTATGAATAGCCACTTTAATCTGTTGTAGTTCCACCGTATCTTTCCACAAAAGAATACTCTACAGAAAAGAATAGCATAGGGAGGGTATTCAGTCAGATAAGAAACCTCAAATTAGAAAAAATCCCAAAGAGGTACAAGCTGCCAACTGTAAAAGAGGGAGGGCGTATGAATACGCCACTCAAGACCCACCTTTGTGTAGTGATACCAAGGGATAGCGATCCCGGGCGCCAGAAACGAACCGTCCCGCCGTCCACCGTCCAGAGCAGTGACAACACACGGCATCTGGCGTGGCTTTAAATATGCTAGTAGTGGCAGCGTGTGACGCAGCGGCGCTCCACGTGCGGCGTCACCGTGTCACACCATCGCCGCCTGTCAAATCGTATAGCCATCCAAGATTCTATGGGCCCCGACCACGCATGTCTGAAATAAAAGCTTAAACAGACCTAGCAACCATAGCAACACAGTCCACAACAATTACACACAGTGTAAAAAGGAACGAAAGGTGAAACTCAAAGCAGCATTTATCTAGGAAAAGCCGGCAAACACAGAGGGGGGGGGGGGAAAGGGAGCCCTACATCATTTCACCCGCCTCCAATGTGGAACATCACAACAATCGCACCAGGGGGATCCTGAACCTCCACTGCATGGCGCCCTGCGCAGCGCCAGATCAAAGAGTCAGCACTATGAAAGGCGTCCTGCAGCAGAGGCCCACTGACGCATGTGAGCGGCCATGGAGGCTGGTGAAAGCCGGATGATGCCGAGGGCATCCCAGCAAGACAGCCGCCTGTGCCGAGCCGCCAAAGGAAAGGCCCCCAAGGATAAAACATCCCGGGAGGCCCACATGCGCCGGGCGGGACCAGAGAGGACCAGCACAAGATGTACACCGATCACAGCAGCCGCCAGAGATCAAAGCAAGGAGACCCCAGAATCAAAGAGACAAACCACAGGTGATACAAATACCCCTTAGATTTTAATCGACAAGTTGGTTGGTATAACTGCGATTAACCGGGCAACATTCCACCCAGCAGAAATAAAAAAGAAAACAATAGCTGTAGCTAGTATACAGAAAATACCATGTTTCCAGGTCAGGAATGAAACGTACACTGATCACAGCTAATGGATGCTAATTACCGGGGGCAGACATTATGAGGATGGAAGAGGGAGGGAGGTCATGAGAGTAAAAAAAGAACTCTCAATCCCTCTCAAAGCCGCCCGATGAAAAACCCTCCAAAAAGGGTCTATAACGAAGCTGTTCATTAAGCCCGGGAGGTGAGGCGGCCCCAAGGTCCGCAATCCAGTGGGTCTCTCGCTGCAGGAGGACCTTGTTCCAATCCCCACCTCTCGGGCTTGGATGAATCCTATCTAGGATCAAAAACTGGATCCTCGGGAATATACTTTGATGTTTGTCAATGACATGCCTCCCAAGAGGAAGCTCTAGATTTGCTTTTTTCATCGACGTAATTTGTCTAGAGGCCCGTAAATGGAATTTCAGGTTAGTTTTGCCCACATAAAACTGTTGGCATTGGCATGTGAGGAGATACACCACCCCCTCGGTTTTACAGTTGAAAACGTGATGAGGTTTATAAGGTCGTCCATTAGGAAGAATGGTGCCCTGCCTGGTGTTCATGTATCGGCAGATAGAACATCCACCACAGGTAAAAGTGCCCATTCTCTTACATGGGTCCTTCCGAAACTCACCCACAAATTCACTTTGGACCAATTGGTCCTTCAGTGAAATAGCACATCGGTAAGTAATCGCAGGACTCTTAGATAGATGAGGAATTAATGTCGAATCTGCATATAGCAAATGCCAAAACTTACTAAAGATTGACCTCACAGTTTGATGTTGGTTATTATATTTTGTGATCATTCTGACAACCGGAGAATCATTGGTTTTTTCTTTGATGACAAAATAATAACTCACGTCTTGTCTGTCCGTTAGCTCTCTTAAAAGCTTTTTTCAAAATAGAATGAGAGTAACCTCTCAGCAACAGCCTATCTCTCAAGGCCGCTGCTTCCTGTAAAAAAGATTCTTGACTTGAACAATTATGTTTAAGTCTCAAATATTGACTGTACGGAATTGCGCGAAGGAGGGGCTGGGGGTGTGAGCTGGAGGCGTGCAATATTGTGTTCCCTGCCGTGGATTTCCGGAAGAGTCCACTTGAGAGACAGCCATCTTCGTTTTTGGTTATAATGGTATCCGAAAATGTAACACTGGTCTCACTGTAAGTTACAGTGAACTTTAAATTAAATGTATTTTGCTTCATTACACAAATACATTCCTCCAGCTCCACCTTAGATCCCTCCCACAATAGTAAAATTTGATCAATATAACAGAACCAAGCCGCCACATGATGAATATGGGATTTGGTAGATTCATCAGACAGGAAAGACTGCTCCCACTCCCCCAGGTACAGGTTCGCATACGATGGGGCCATCAAATGAGAAAACATTATGATGGAGTATAAACTCCAATGCCATAATGATAAATTCACATAATTTTTTGTCATCTCTGTGTGTCTGCAAGATCACATGTCTGATCACATGTTGACTCTCAACAAATGGTCTAAGATGAGTATCAACATACAAACTAAGATGTTCCATCCCATTCTGTCCCATTACCCAATACTATGATGAAAATCAAACAGAGCATGGATATCAGCCGCTTATCTGAGCGCAGATGTTGACGTCACTGCTAAGCTCTGCCCTACGTGTTTCGTCCTAAGTGATGTCTTCCAAGGGTCATCTTCTTCCCTATGCTCTGGCGGTCTAAGGTCCCAGTGTCATCACCATAGCCCAGCTTTGGATGTGGTGATGCTAATGAACAGTCCACCGCTGGTGTGTGGGGGAGCGCCATCTGCTGGGGGAGCAGAGAACTGGGTAAGTAAAAGTGATTAGTGTAAAAGTTCTCCCCCCTAGAATATATAAGCAGTAATCTCAGTAAAAGAACATATAAGCAGGCAGCCAAACTGCAAGGAATAATTGTTAAGTTTCATAAAGTTGGGCTTAAAAGATTCATGCTTTGATCATCCTCCTGTATGTAAGCCCTCTATTCTTTAACTGTCTTGTACCGAGATATACTGTGTGCATTGAACTTCGGAAGAATAACACTTTTTATAACTGCTAACTACTTGTTATGTAGCACCCTGATGTTTAGGCATGGCTGCTATTAAATTTAGTTGCCAGCCGATAATTGCCTTGGCCAATTGTTAAGAGATCAATTGATTTCCCCCTAATTCTGGAATTGCTGCACTTCTCTCCTCTGTCACTGGGTGGCCGGGTATCTGGTGACATTGGATAAGACAAGGGCATAGCAAGGACAGATTATGAATGAATGGGGTGTCTCAGCCAATGGGCAGGGAGTTTCTTGGATCCCTTGGCCTGCTGGGAGAGCCTATTTATTTGGGTGGAGTCAGGTGATTGGGGTTCTGTGCCACCTGGATGGCTATCTGGGTGGACGTGTGTCGTATTGCCCTGGGACGCTAGGCCAGAAACCTAAGGCCTATCCTGGGGACATCTGGCTGCTAGGATGTCTGAGGGTCTATCCAGAAGCAGGAGAGCAGCGTAGGGTTGGGACTGTGGGCTTGTAGTCCAACCAGAAGTAACGGTTCCGCCAACCGGGGAATCAGTTGTGGTCGGAGGTAGAGGGGAAGCTGTCGCCACCAAGGGACCTTCCACTTTGTTATTGGAGACCACTGTGAGTATGCTGAGGCCAGTACCAGAGCAGACATCTCGCCAACCGGGGACGGTGAAGAAGTGGGAAAGCTTTAGCAAGTGCCAAGTCAGGGACCCAGCAGGACAGCAGAGGTGATGCTTGTGGAGCATCAGTGAGTGCCAAGCCAGGGACCTAGCGTGTCCGCAGGGGTGAAGCTTTAAGGGTATCTGTGAGTGCCAAGCCAGGGACCCAGCAGGGAAGCGGGGGTGACGCTTGAAGAAGATACTGAGTGCTAACAGTGGAAGTGCTCTGGGGATCCAGTGGCTATTGGATCTGAAGTCTAGTGAGAGAGACTGGGAGCTCATTGAGTGAAGAACCGTAGTGAGTGATTGTGGGGTAAGCGGCGAACTGTTCGAGTTGCAATTACAATTACAGTTAGTGACTTTCACACGGTTCCCATAGGAGACAGTGTCCTACCTATACAGAAGTGGTGTCCGGCTGGAGGCCTTCCCCTGTATAGCTGTCTGCCTATAGAAGTTTGGAGTCTGCCAATTAACATTGCATCTACCTAGGGGTGTCCTGGCCCTAACCCTCTTTCCTTTTTGCATTCTAAATGTGTCTGGCACCCACCTGTTCATCTTGCATTACACCCACCATGCCTTGCAACCCACTTTACACAGAAGGATGGCAGCTGTCCCTAACTCTGGAGGTCACCATTGGGCTTCAGGGGCTCCGGGACTTTGCTACAGTTACATACTGTAGGAGCATGTTTAGCTATTTTCTTGGTGTTACAGTTTAAAAAACATGTTTCAGTGCTGGTTTTTTTCTGCATCAAAAACGCATGGAAAATAGTTTATCTGTGTTCCAATGGCATAGTTTACACCAGGCAAAAAAGAGAGGCGCCTCTAAATGCAGGATTAAAAGCTATTTATTTTCCCCAGAAAGAATTAAAAACACTTACAAGATCATAAACCAGGCCTGGTTTATGCTAACCGCTCACCAGCTTACAGGGATTTCCATGGTCCCGGATCCTCCACTGCAGTTTATGACACAGCTCTGATAACCTCTATATGCCAAGGATCTTCATGCCTGCTGGACCACCTGCTTTACCCATGATTATATGCTTTTACATTCGCCAGATCTTGTAAGTGTCTTTAATTCTTTCTGGGGAAAATAAAAAGCTTTTAATCCTGCACTTAGAGGCGCCTCTCTTTTTTTGTCTGTTTTTCCTTTAGAGATTGCTTCTCCTTGTGAGTGCAGCCCTAAGCCCCGGTTCACACAGGGGCGGCACGACTTGCGGGCGACCTGCAAACGACTTCCGCGGCGACTTGCAAAACGACTTCTGTGTAGAAGTTTATGCAAGTCGCCCCAAGTCGCCCCCAAAGTAGTACAGGAACCTTTTTCTAAGTCGGAGCGACTTGCGTCGCTCCTATTAGAACGGTTCTATTGTACAGAACGGGAGGCGACTTGTCAGGCGGCTAGGTCGCCTGACAAGTCGCCCCTGTGTGAACCGGCTCTGAGTGTGAGAAGATACACCATCGGACCTCTGCTCTTTTATATGTACTGTCTGCTTGGTCCTTATGCTCAGAGCGCCCTCATGCACTGTTCCATAGTTTACACCAGTGCAGTCAGTTCCAACGTGTTCCAGTGCAGAAAAAAAAGTAGAACATGTAGCATTTTTTCTGCACTGAACTGTACTGGAATGCGACAAAACACATCAAAAACGCACCAGAATGCACCTAAATGCATCAAAAATACACCAGTCCCTATTTAAGATGAAGAAAAAAAAAAAGGTAAAAAAAGCACTGGAACGCATCAAAAACATGTAAAAAAAAGTGCATGTGGTGTGAACCTTCCCTCAAAAACATGCGTATATTTAGAAAGCGTTAGGCTGTGTGATGATGTATAGCTGTATTACTGGAAAACAATGCCTGTGATTTGTTGTAGAATTCTGTTATGTATTGTTAAAGCTAAAACAATAGAATCTTATAGAGCGACCCATTGATGTAGAAATGTATAGCTGCAATTAGCCCCCATTAACTGCACAAGATTATATGTGTGGTTATATATATTATGGGGGCTGTCTTTGATCTTCTCCCTTCTGAAAATGCCTGTAGATCGGTGTCGGCAATCTATGAAATCGGACCTGTTGTGAGTTTTGAGGGATGAATTATTTGCAGGTCCGCCAGCAATGAAACGACCCGGACCACTAAAGCAGTCTGATCAGCAGGGGCGTTGCTAGGTCTACAAAAGATATGGGGCTAGAGCCCATAGCAATGTAGTAAAGAAAGTCATACGTGTGGGCGGGCATACACATGTATATAATATGCGTGTGTGTGTGTATATATCCCCAGAGAGCCCCCCTTACATTAGGATCCCCAGAGAGCCTCCCCCTTGCATCAGGGTTCCCAGAGAGCCTCCCCTTGCATCCAGATCCCCATAGAGCCTCCCCCTTGCATCGGGATCCCCAGAGAGCCTCCCCTCCCCTTTGGGGACCCCTGCAGAGACTCTGGGCTTTGGGCCCCAGATTCGGGGCTATAGCCCCAAAAGCCACCCCCTAGCGACGCCACTGCTGATTAGTGAGTGAGCCCACAGGAATTCATCTAATCCAGGGTTTCTCAACTAGGGTTCCATGGAATTCTAGGGTTCTTCCAGAGGTTGCTGGGGGTTCCTTGAGCAATTTCTGCCTCTCAGATAAGTTCCCACTGACACCATCGATATTTTTAGCTTTCTATAAGAGGGAAATTCTTCCCAATGATCACAAGTGTAAGGAGCATTCTTCCCACTGACCATCACATTGATGTTTCATGACTTGTAGATATAATCATTTTTTAGTAGGGGTTCCCTGGAACCAGAATGTTATTTCAAGGGTTCTCTGTTGAAAAGGTTGAGAAAGGCTGATTTAATACGCTATATTGTCAAAAGTATTGGGATGCCTGCCTTTACACGCTCATGAACATTAATTGTATCCCAGTCTTAGTACGTAGGGTACAATATTGAGTTGGCCCACCCTTTGCAGCTATAACAGCTTCAACTCTTCTGGGAAGGTTTGACCGTTCTTCCAGAAGTGCATTTGTGAGGTCAAGTTCCAGTCAAGTTCCTCCAGACCAAACTTGTAGTCCCTTCATGTCGTCACTGGTTGCATCCCGTGTGAATATCTCCTAAACAGTGCAAGTTTTAGGAGAAATTCACTGAATCTACAGGTAAGCCTTAAAAATAAATACATTTGCCTACAACCTAACTAGGAGGGTACTACAAAAGTACCAGGGGTTATAACCCTCCCTTACTCCATCCTAAATATAAAGAAAAAGGTTTTGTCTTTAGTTCTGCTTTCATTTCAAAGTTTGTCCACATTGATGCCAACCGGTGGCAATAAAAAATGTCATGAATGGACAAATTTCTGCAGAAGATAAGAAAAGTGGCATTGGGTGTACTGACCTGGGAGGAGGATTCTAGTGACTGCATGCTGTATCCCTTTGGTGGACAAGCCAGTAGTATTCCATGCCTGGGATGGTTTCTAAGAAGGGGACTCAGTCTCTGCTGTTTGTATTTGTTCCTGCATAGAAGAATCAGGGAATCTAGAGTATCTCATATAACCCTACATCCCATCCCAAGTTCTTCAGCAATATAAATCCTAAATGATATCCCCTAGACCATAGATCTCTGGATGTGGCCTTTTGCTTGACTTTATCTGGCCCTTGGGGCACCATTCTATCCACTGACACCAATGATGGGGACACCATTCCATCCACTGACACCAATGATGGGGCAACGTTACATCCACTGACACCAATGATGAGGACACCATTCCTCCCACAGAAACCAATGATGGGACACCATTCCTCCCACAGAAACCAATGATGGGACACCATTCCTCCCACAGAAACCAATGATGGGACACCATTCCTCCCACAGAAACCAATGATGGGACACCATTCCTCCCACAGAAACCAATGATGGGACACCATTCCTCCCACAGAAACCAATGATGGGACACCATTCCTCCCACAGAAACCAATGAATGGGGCACCGTTACTCCCACAGAAACCAATGTCGGGGGCACCATTGCTCCCAAAAAAAAAATGATGGGGCACCGTTGCTCCCACAGAAACCAATGATGGGGCACCATTGCTCCCATAGAAACCATGATGGGGCACTATTCCTCCCACAGAAACCAATGATGGGACACTATTCCCCCCCACAGAAACCAATGATGGGACACTCCCCCCCCCCCACACAGAAACCAATGATGGTGCACCATTGCTTGCACAGAATCCAATGATGGGGCACTATTCCTCCCACAGAAACCAATGATGGAGCACTATTCCTCCCACAGAATCCAATGATGGGACACTATTCCCCCCCACAGAAACCAATGATGGGGCACCAATGCTCCCACTAAAACCAATGATGGTGCACAATTGCTCCCACAAAAACCAATGATGGTGCACAATTGCTCCCGCAGAAACCGATGATGGGGCATTATTCCTCCCATAGAAACCAATGATTGGGCATCATTGCTCCCACAGAAACCAATGATGGGACACTATTCCTTCTACTGACACCAGTGATGGGACACCATTTCTCCCACAGAAACCAATGATGGGGCACCATTGCTCCCACAGAAACCAGTGATGGGGCACCATCGCTGACACAGAAACCAATGATGGGGCACTATTCCTTCTACTGACACCAATGATGGGACACCATTACTCCCACAGAAACCAATAATGGGGCACCAGTGCTTCCACAGAAACCAATGATGGGGCACCGTTGCTCCCACAGAAACCAATAATTGGGCACTATTCCTTCCACCGACACCAATAATGGAGCACTATTCCTCCCTTGAATACCAACAATGGGAAATTATTCCTCCCATTAGGATGCCGGGGCATTTTCTACTCCCACAGGCCACAGTCCGGCCCCCCTAAATCCTGAAGGACAGTAAACTTGCCCTTTGTTTAGAACGTTTGGAGACCCCTGCCCTAGACTGATTATTGAGCAGGCGGACTACTGCTGTGCATCTGGCTGACTCTGCATTAATTCTGGGAAAGAACCAGTTAAATCACAGCGGCTCCTATGGTGGTAGCGCTGCATTTTTATTTTTTTTTCCCCCATATGTGTCCCATTGGGGGGAATTCCCTTCACTTCCTGTCCCATAGCCAAAAAAAGAGAGGGGAATCCCTGGTTGTCACCAGCACTAGTGTCCCCATTGGAAGATTTCCCCTCTATTCCTGTTCTGGTGACAACCCAAAATTTGGGATTCTCCTTTACTTTTTTACTTTGATAACCATGACAAATAGAGAGGGGGAATCTCCCTAACGGGGGCACAGATAGCAATTAAAAACTGACAGGTGTTCTAATCCCTTTCCACTCTCTCCAAAAATAAAAAGTTTTGCTTTAATTATGAATAGCCTGGAAAGAGTTGGCATATATGTCAGATTTTTCGTCTCATCCTGTTCTGGTGACACCCAAGAAAGCGAGGGCAAAATCTCCCCGGCGGGGACAGCAGAAAGCTGCGATAGAGGATCTAACGCTTCCCTGCTCTATCCAAAACGAAGGAAGAAGAATTTTGGCCGGCGTTCAAAACGGTTGTCAGTAGTCGGTTCACGTGCACACCATGGGAAATACACACAAACACACAATGCATCATTAAAACAACACGCCGCTCTCCGAAGCTGCCATTGCCATGGACAATATTAGGAGAATAGACTTTAATCTGCGTAGATGGGGAAAAGCTGGGGATCACCTTTGTTACACGGTGCATGTTTATCGCCTGCCTGTGAAATCGCAAATCCTCCTCCGCCGCCCCCCCCCCCCCTTTTTTTCCAGGCTCCATGCTAGCAAAGATGATGGCTCTTCGGGGATCACCGTCTAAACAATGACAGGGGCCCCCAGGCTGGTTGTAATTCACAGCAAGAAATACCCTAATTGTTCTTATCCTCTCCTCCAGATGTGTCATGTGACACCATCGCAGCGAAAAAACAACCTTTCATCAATCTTTAAAGGGCCAATCAAGAACAAAAAAAACTGGGTTTAACCCTTTCGCTACCAGAGTCGTTTCTGCTTTTTTTTTTTTTTTGCACACTTTTCAAAAAAAATTCTGAAAGCGTAACTAAACGCACAGCATCAACTTTTTTTATTTTAATATTTTTTACATTTTTTTTTACATTTTTTTACATTTTTTAAAATATTTTATCCCTCCCTCTTACACAAATTGTTGTTGTTCTTTTTTATCTTTTTTGTTTTCAATCCTTTTTTTTTAGTTTTGTAAGCAATTTATACAAATACATTCACATGCTTTACTACTATCCCTGACAAAGGACCATAATTTCTATTATTTAGATCTATCTTCCTCTTCTGTGTCTTTTCCCTTGTCCTTTCCACAGGACCACATTATTATCTCCTATTCCAATCATCCATCTACAATAACTTAAAATACCATATAACACAAATACAACACAAAAAAAAAAACAAAAAAACGTTATCTTTTTTGTGCTGCAAGGCATGACTTCTTGGGTTCCGGCCTAGGCTAGGCACCGCCACCACATCACAGATATCCCTGTAGGAAGTGTGTTACTAAGTCGCAACTGTGGAGCATATCTGCACACGCGCAGCGGATTTCTGTGCATGACACCGCCAGGTGTTATAGTGGCAATCTACCAGAAGCCGGTAGGGTTTGTGCGCAAAAAAATCTGAAGCATGTGCAGGTGCGTCGCTGGTCTCTGCCAGGTCCTATATACCCAGAAGACGCCGGCGGTGCATATGCGCATGCTCAGTGCTCCGTAGTTTGTAAAATGCCAGTGCGAAAGATGGGTATGGGAAGGACATTTTATTTAGTAGTTTACTTCCGCTTTAAAGTGGTATTAAACCTTTTTTTATTAATTAATTTACAGTTGTGCACATAAGTTTACATACCCTGGCAGAATTTATGATTTCTTGGCCATTTTTCAGAAAATATAAATGATGACACAAACTTTTCTTTCACTCAATGTTAGTGTTTGGCTGAAGACATTTATTATCAGTCAACTTAGTTTACTTTTTATTAAATCATAATGAGAAAAGAAACTAATCAAATGACCCTGATCAAAAGTTTACATACCCAGGTGATTTTGGCCTGATAACATGCACACAAGTTGACACAACGACATATATATATATATATATATATATATATATATATATATATATATATATATATATATATATATATATATATATATATATATATATATTATATATAGTTTTTTTTTGTTCATAGCGCAAAAAATAAAAACCGCAGAGGTGATTAAATACCACCAAAAGAAAGCTCTATTTGTGGGAAAAAAGGACGTCAATTTTGTTTGGGTACAACGTTGCACGACCGCGCAATTGTCAGTTAAAGCGACGCTGTGCAAAAAATGGCCTGGTCATTAAGGGGGCAAATCCTTCTGGTCCTTAAGTGGTTAAATGGGTGGTAGTTCCACCCCCACCTCCGGACATACCAAGGTAATGTCAGGGGAGAGGGGGGGTGGAAAGAAAGGGAAGCAAAAAAAGCAAAGAACAGAGAAAAGAAATCAATGATGGGGTGGTGCAGGAAGGAACATCTGCTGGTAAAGGGAAGAAAAGAAGGGGGAATAGACTTGGTGTGGCAGTATGGGCCTTATGTACACTGACTATGGAACGGGCGGTATGGGTCTTCCCGGCTTAATCTCCCGATGGTACAGCCACGCCAACATGACGCGGTGACGTAGTAGCCGGGAGATAAAAGCTGCCGACACAGAGCAGTGGGCGCATCACCAGACGCAAAGGGGGGAGGAGACAACGCGTGTCCAAAGCCATTGAGAAGGCAATGACACTACCGAGACCATTCCCTCCCACTGCAGTCGTGAGAAGGAAGTGTCACCAGAATCTCCAAAATTGGGTCCAAAATTTTAATCACATAATATAAAAAAAAAATGAAATAGAAGTGACGTTTCGGAGCCACACAGGACCCCTTTATCAGGCATGTGACCCTCCCACTGACGCGTCAGAAACCGTACCAGGGGAGGGGACATCGCACGTCCAGAGCCATGGAAATGCTGATGGTCAGCTAAGTAACCATCCCCTCCCATGGACCCAGTTAAGCTGCCACCAGGCTGATTGGCCGGGGGAGCTCACCTGTGCCGGGTAGTGTAAACGGAGAGGATGAAATAAGGGGGGCCGCGCCCCCCTGTGTAGAGCTGAGCGATGTCAACCGCTGAAAAGAAGCTTATGTTACCTACATATAAGGGCTGCCCTATGTACGACAAATGCCCCAAAGTAGCTCCAGAACCTTTTTGGTCTGTGTTTTTTCAGTGTGCGTTTTGGCGTGTTTTGTTGCGTGCCAAATGAGCAGAAAAACGAGCGTCTGCTACTCATGCTTGGGGGGCCATTAACAGTTTGCAGTGCACCCTATGTGCAAGAACCACCCCAAAGTAGCCTCAGTTGTAGAGCGTTGGGCGGTTTTTTTTTTCAGTGCATGTTTTCAGTGCAGATTTACTGCTACAGGGCGGCCGTTCTATGCAGAATCACCTATATATACATGATTCTGCACTCCGGCCTGCAGGGGGCGCACCGCTTCTGCTGTGATTGCTCACAGTGGAAGCTGATCTGCAAGTGCCGGCCAATGGATGTCCTCCGCCACCTGCCGATCGTCAGGAAGAGAGGCCTCTCATAAGTGATGGATTTTGTGTCCCTGCAAAACAGGGAAAGAGAATCCATCACTTCCCCTAGTAAAAGCAGCACACGCTGCACACAAAAGCACTGGCTAGGCACACATTAAACCCTTTGATCGACTAGATGTTTAACCCCTTCCCAGGCACTTGACACTTTTATTGTATTTTTGTATATTTGTATTATCACTTATCACATATT
Source organism: Lithobates septentrionalis (assembly GCA_037952835.1). Lineage (NCBI taxonomy): Eukaryota > Metazoa > Chordata > Amphibia > Anura > Ranidae > Lithobates > Lithobates septentrionalis. The sequence goes on along the minus strand of JBBDGP010002858.1, from coordinate 277,579 downwards.
ATTCACCAGTGGAATACTCACCCCAAAGGTGACCCTCGGGGGGGTTTATATTCCATTAGCGCTGCATTTTTTATTATCCACTAAAAAAATAAAATAAATACAACTTCCAGTATATATGCCATAATTTGTAGGCGCTATAACTTTTGCGTAAACCAATCAATATGCGCTTATTGGGATTTTTGTTTAGCAAAAATATGTCGCAGAATACATTTTGGCCTAAATTTATGAAAAAATTATTTTTTTTTAGTTTTTTTTTTGGATACGTTTTATAGCAGAAAGTAAAGTTTTTTTTTTTTAGTTTTTTTAGCAAATCGACAGTCTTTTTTTTTTTTTTGTTTATAGCACAAAAAATATAAAAAGCGCACTGGTGTTCAAATACCACCAAAAGAAAGCTCTATTTGTGGGAAAAAAATTACATATAACTTGAGTTGGTGTACAGCATTGCATAACCGCGCAATTATCAGTTAAATTGACGCAGTGCCGTATCGCAAAACATGGCCTGGTCATGATGACGGGGGTAAATGTTCCGGAGGGCAAGTGGGTAAATACTGCTAAAAGGATGCAGACCCTGCAGATTTTCTGATTAGAACACTCAGAGTTGCACCGTGTGATTATAATGAGCCAGACCCTCCTCTTCAGAATGTGTCGAAAAAACGAAGAGGCTTGTTCTTCACAGCAACAAAGAGCAGGAATCTACAAAATTTGTTAAAACCCCACAGGTCGCCCAGAGGGGTTTTTTTTTGCTCAATAAAAGTGGCGATACTCTTCGATTGCCTTTAAAATGCAATGGTGGCAATTAATTAAAAATTAAGGTAAATTTTGCCAAAATTTTGGGAAAGTGAAAACTCAGTTTTTGATGGTGGAATTTTTTTGGCATTCATTTTCATATTTAATTTTCTATTCTAAATAAGGCATGTAAAGCCCAAAAAAAGACGTATTATTAAATAGCCTTTTTTTGCCCTGTAGAATAGTAGTAGTTTCTACGCAGCTGACGGTGCAGTGTACTGTGTGCTGTCCAGGGTGCTGAATATGGCGGCTGTGTCTTCTATTAGTAAAATCTGGTAATATAGCTGACCCCATACGAGTAAATATATGATATCTGTGATTGACAGGTCTCATGAGCGCCCCCTTCTGCTGACTTGTCCTGGGCGCAGGAGGGGCTGCATGGTCACCATTAACCCTTCCACCTCCAGGCATGACCACTTCAGCACTCCCAAGATGCAGTACTTACAGAACAGCCACAAATATTTAGAGTAGATCTAAAAAACAATCACTAAAATCTCATACGCTGTAACGTTAGGCTGCATTTGCTTCATTTTACGTTTTCTAAATGTGTGCAAAAAACACGCCTTTTTTTTTTTTTGCTCCATATGCCTAGGGCAGTCCATTGATTTCAATAGGCTTCCCTACACGTGGAAAATGCTAGTTTTTGTTTTTTTTAACCATCGCACATTTTTTTTGCCGCATTTTAGGTGCCGTTAATAATGCAGGCGTATTTCACAAACGCGCATGAAATGGTGCGATTTTACAAATGTCCGTGAGCTGCTAAAGAGTGAATGCAGCCTTAATGTTGTATCCAGCCTTTTCAGAACTAGTTTTCTCTATGCGTCCGGCCCCCTGTATAACAGGGGGCCGGACACATGGATAGGGTGGCGCCCTTGCGCCCCTAATTCCCGGGCCGCCACTAGTGACTGGTCTTGTCTCCGCCCCTTCCTGTAGTTCTTTGCAGGCAGCCTGCAGTGGGTGGAGCCTGCTGGACCCCTCCCACAGCTCTGCTCCTTGTACAGACCATGTACAGCAGTGGTCTCCAACATTTCTGACCTCATGCACCACTAAACTCGCAATTTTGAATCCCGTGGACCACTAACATGAATTTTATTCAGCCATGTGCTCCCACAGTTTGTGATCAGGGCTGCCATAGGAAGTCCTACTCCTTCTTCAGCTCCCACTCTCTGCACTACTCCCGGCACCTCCCTCTGAGTTCACAGGAGCCAGAACTACACAGGAGGCATCGGGTATCACAGTATTGACTGTCAGCGTGCATTGAGAACAAAACTATACATCCACCACAATGTTTATTTGTGGCAGAACCCCTGGGGACCACCAAAATTTTCTCGTGGACCATCAGTGGTCCACGGACCACTGGGCTGATGTACAGCACAGGTGATGATTCTACTGTTATTTTACGGTATTACTGTATCTTGGTTCAGGCATACGGCGTACATAAAGTTGATTTATACCCTTTGTGGAAAATATTTAAAGGAAGGTTTTTGTGTCCGGAGTTCAGCTTTAAATGTTGCATTGTGTGCAATAGCTAGGTATTATGTAGAAGATGTACTGACCGGCACAGACCTCTAAAAACGTACATATTTGAGTTTTAGACTTTCACAGCAGTTGATTGAAACAAAATCAGATGCTTTTAGGCTGATTGCAGCGATGAGTCACCGGAACTGGACCCCGGCAACGCACTGCGAACGGGACGAACGTGCCTGTGACGCACAGCAGCTGGTAGTCCAGATGGCAGGTTCCATTGACCACATAGGGCCACGGAGATGATTGGCGGGTCTCTTGAGTCATAGCGCGACAAACAGTCTGAGGAGGGGGGGGGGGGGCGGTAATGGAGAGATATTAGTAGATGTCAGTACATTGAGCGCAGAGAGAGGAAATCGTTCCCCTTCTCTGTCACACTGATGTCTCCGAAGTGCAGCTGGGAACAAAAAAGGAACATGGAAAAAATATCCACTTTATAGGGGAGAGGGAAAAAAAATCTAAAGATTTCGGGCATAATTGTGCCATTTTTGCTAAATGCATTGGAGTCAATGGGGAGGGTGAAGAGTTTTTGAGTGGTTAATGGGCTTAAATCATCTACTGCGGGTCATGGAATCTCTTTACCGCTATCCTTGTATCTAAAAAAGTCCCATTATTAACAAAATAAAAAACAATACAAAGCAACAGGACACTATTAATGATGAAGTGCACAACAAAAAAATGCAGAAGAACACCAAATGAAGGCTGAGATGGTGTCATCGGTCTGCTGCAGGTAAAAGGAAGTGTTTCCTCAGTCTCCTCTCCTCCAGTGATCAGACTGCAACATTGTATCATTTGTAGCAAGTCGAAAGGCTGTAGAACTTCATAGCCAGTAGGATTTACTTGATTGCAGGGGCGGACTGATAACTCATGTGGCCCCCGGGCAATAGGAGATTATGGGGCCCCCAGGCAATCAGAGATTATGGGGCCACACAGTATACACACACAGTATACAATCACACAGTATACACATACATGTACACACAGTATACACATACATGTACACACAGTATACACAGACAGATGTAAAAAAAAACACAGATTTATACATACTATCTCTGGTTTTACTGAGGCTGGCAACCCTGATGGCGCCCCCTAGTGGCCCAGGGCCCTCGGGCGGTGCCCGAGTGGCTCAATGGTCAGTCCGCCCCTGCTTGATTGTGTCATCTCTGGGTTGGAAGTAGACCATGACCTGGGATAATGCCTGAACAAATATGGCACCATTCTTCTGGAGAAAAAAAAGGTTTTGTCGGGGGTACTGTGAAGTCTATGAGAGGTGCTATATACCTGGAAGAGTTACACTTACACGAGGACTTAACATAAAAAAATAACATGTGATGACAGGTCCACTTTGAGGTGCCCACAGACATCTGAGGATGGTTATGCAGTGCCGGAGAGAAAGATATAGTATCAGCATGAAGATACAGTATCAGCAGTATCAGCTGGCAGAGGAACCGCCAAGGCGGGTTGGCATTTTTCAGTCCTGGTTTAGGCCTTTTCTGCGAAGCTGGGAGAATGGTAGGCCAGTGAAAAGCCTGAGGGTTCAACGTGGTGAGCTCCCGGCTTATGTTGCCCCGAGCCTGAAAATGCTTCGGCAGCGGCGAGTGACGGCGGAGGAAATTAAGTCTCTTCCTAGGAAGGACCTGGAGAGGAGGGTTGTTGAATCTGCCTTTAGCGAGCCACTGGCCTTGAAGGATTGCCAAGGTCCTGTTATGAGGGAGGGTCTGCGTTTGCTCAATCTAGAGAGAATCCCTTTAAAGTTTCGGGATTTGGCCTGGCGCTCGTTTCATGGCAGACTCTATGTAAAGGGCAACCTGAAGCATCGCTCTGCGGAGAACCGCGGTTGTCCAAGAGTGGAATGTGGTGGAGTGGAAGAGACAATGGACCACTTCTTGCTTCAGTGCCCCTTCAATATAGCAGTCTACAAGGGGGTGGGTGGGGCTCTGGGTATCCCTTACCTTTCCCGCTTGATTTATGCAAAGTGGTCGTACGGGGCCTTTGAGACACATCGGGATTTTGATTTTGAGACACTTTTTCTAGTTAGCTTAGTAGTCCGTTTCTTCACATGGAATGCACGGTGTCAGGTCTCCATTCGGAAAATAATCCTTCCTGTCGAGGTGGGGGTGCATGACATTCTGAGTGAGGTTGGAAAGATTCGGGGTCTTGAGAAGGATAGGTGGCGGCCGGGTGCCTGGACAAAGGCGTGAAGGAATGTCAGGTCTCCATAGCTGCTTTTTGTTAGTCTCTGGGTGTGCGGCTGTCTTTCTGTCCTTTCAGGTCCCCTAGATTTTTATATAAGATTGTATTTATGGAAAAAGGCTGCATGCATGGGTTAAATGTGTAATGGTTTCTTAGCCTGAGGGGGTGTTTTAGGTGGAGGTTATGGCTTTGTTTAGGTTGGTATATTTAGTTTTCTTTATGTTTTTTGCTATCCTGATGTAAGCTATTTTTGTTTATATATTTTTTTATTTATTTTGTATATATGTAAATATGTTTTTATTATGTTTGTAAGATTTTTAATATAAATTTTCAGTATCAGCATGGGTCCTCTAACTCAGGAGGAGGCAGTAATAATGATATTAACGTTTTAACAATTCTTGTTAAAGTGTCACTCCACCCAAAACTGATATACTGTTTGGTGGAAGGTGAAGTGTTAAACCCACAGCAGTCTCTTTTATCCCTCTATTGGTGAGAGCTTCATGCTGAGTTTCCAGGTCTGTACACCTGCTGTGCCCATTATGAGGGGTTCCACCATCCCTGTGCTGAGTTCCTGGGTCTGTACACCTGCTGTGCCCATTATGGGGGGTTCCCACTATTCTTGTGCTGAGTTCCTGGGTCTGTACACCTGCTGTGCCCATTATGGGGGGTTCCCACTATTCTTGTGCTGAGTTCCTGGGTCTGTACACCTGCTGTGCCCATTATAAGGAGTTCCACCATCCCTGTGCTGAGTTCCTGGGTCTGTACACCTGCTGTGCCCATTATGAGAGGTTCCCACCATCCCTGTGCTGAGTTCCTGGGTCTGTACACCTGCTGTACCCATTATAAGGGGTTCCCACCATCCTTGTGCTGAGTTCCTGGGTCTGTACACCTGCTGTGCCCATTATAAGGGGTTCCCACCATCCTTGTGCTGAGTTCTTGGGTCTGTACACCTGCTATACCCGTTATGAGGGGTTCCCATCATCCCTGTGCTGAGGTCTCAGGACTGTACACCTGCTGTGCCCATTATGAGGGGTTCCACCATCCCTGTGCTGAGTTCCTGGGTCTGTACACCTGCTGTGCCCATTATGAGGGGTTCCACCATCCCTGTGCTGAGTTCCTGGGTCTGTACACCTGCTGTGCCCATTATGAGGGGTTCCACCATCCTTGTGCTGAGTTCCTGGGTCTGTACACCTGCTGTGCCCAGTATGAGAGGTTCCACCATCCCTGTGCCGAGTTCCCGGGTCTGTACACCTGCTGTGCCCATTATGAGGGGTTCCACCATCCCTGTGCTGAGTTCCTGGGTCTGTACACCTGCTGTGCCCATTATGAGGGGTTCCACCATCCTTGTGCTGAGTTCCTGGGTCTGTACACCTGCTGTGCCCATTATGAGAGGTTCCACCATCCCTGTGCTGGGTTCCTGGGTCTGTACACCTGCTGTGCCCATTATAAGGGGTTCCACCATCCCTGTGCTGAGTTCTTGGGTCTGTACACCTGCTGTGCCCATTATGAGGGGTTCCACCATCCCTGTGCTGAGGTCTCAGGACTGTACACCTGCTGTGCCCATTATGAGGGGTTCCACCATCCCTGTGCTGAGTTCTTGGGTCTGTACACCTGCTATACCCGTTATGAGGGGTTCCCATCATCCCTGTGCTGAGGTCTCAGGACTGTACACCTGCTGTGCCCATTATGAGGGGTTCCACCATCCCTGTGCTGAGTTCCTGGGTCTGTACACCTGCTGTGCCCATTATGAGGGGTTCCACCATCCCTGTGCTGAGTTCCTGGGTCTGTACACCTGCTGTGCCCATTATGAGGGGTTCCACCATCCTTGTGCTGAGTTCCTGGGTCTGTACACCTGCTGTGCCCATTATGAGAGGTTCCACCATCCCTGTGCCGAGTTCCCGGGTCTGTACACCTGCTGTGCCCATTATGAGGGGTTCCACCATCCCTGTGCTGAGTTCCTGGGTCTGTACACCTGCTGTGCCCATTATGAGGGGTTCCACCATCCTTGTGCTGAGTTCCTGGGTCTGTACACCTGCTGTGCCCATTATGAGAGGTTCCACCATCCCTGTGCTGGGTTCCTGGGTCTGTACACCTGCTGTGCCCATTATAAGGGGTTCCACCATCCCTGTGCTGAGTTCTTGGGTCTGTACACCTGCTGTGCCCATTATGAGGGGTTCCACCATCCCTGTGCTGAGGTCTCAGGACTGTACACCTGCTGTGCCCATTATGAGGGGTTCCCATCATCCCTGTGCTGAGTTCCTGGGTCTGTACACCTGCTGTGCCCATTATGAGAGGTTCCACCATCCCTGTGCCGAGTTCCCGGGTCTGTACACCTGCTGTGCCCATTATGAGGGGTTCCACCATCCCTGTGCTGAGGTCTCAGGACTGTACACCCGCTGTGCCCATTATGAGGGGTTCCACCATCCCTGTGCTGAGGTCTCAGGACTGTACACCCGCTGTGCCCATTATGAGGGGTTCCCATCATCCCTGTGCTGAGTTCCTGGGTCTGTACACCTGCTGTGCCCATTATGAGAGGTTCCACCATCCCTGTGCTGAGTTCCCGGGTCTGTACACCTGCTGTGCCCATTATGAGGGGTTCCACCATCCTTGTGCTGAGTTCCTGGGTCTGTACACCTGCTGTGCCCATTATGAGAGGTTCCACCATCCTTGTGCTGAGTTTCTGGGTCTGTACACCTCCTGTGCCCATTATGAGGGGTTCCACCATCCCTGTGCTGAGTTCCCGGGTCTGTACACCTGCTGTGCCCATTATGAGGGGTTCCCATCATCCCTGTGCTGAGTTCCTGGGTCTGTACACCTGCTGTGCCCATTATGAGAGGTTCCACCATCCCTGTGCCGAGTTCCCGGGTATGTAGACCTGCTGTGCCCATTATGAGGGGTTCCACCATCCTTGTGCTGAGTTCCCGGGTCTGTACACCTGCTGTGCCCATTATGAGGGGTTCCACCATCCCTGTGCCGAGTTCCCGGGTCTGTACACCTGCTGTGCCCATAATGAGGGGTTCCACCATCCCTGTGCTGAGTTCCTGGGTCTATATACCTGCTGTGCCCATCCCTGTGCTGAGTTCCCAGGCCTGTACACCTGCTGTGCATATTATGAGGGGTTCCCACCATCCCTGTACTGAGTTCCCAGAGTTTGGAAATGTGTCAGAGAGATCTTACTGTTGGAGGAATCAATGCCCACCCACTGTTCTGCCACATATCTTTCTTGTCATTTCCTGTGAGCTTAACGGGAATAAAAAAAAAGTCATGTTTGAAGTCCATCCTGTGTGCCAAGAATGGCTCCCTCCACAAACCCTCACATATACCCAGTGAATGGACTATCCTGAGGTGATACATGGAGATGAAACAAATCCTCCTACATAAGTTGTACCTATTTATCTGCAGTTTTCTCTTCTCTAAAACTTGTCAGAAGTGATTCATGCAGACAGAAATGACACTTAGTGCTCTGGATTGAGTACACACTATAGAGGGATATGCTTTGTTCATATTTCATGTCTGTTCATTTGCATGAAGACTGCCTAGGTCAGTGATGGCGAATCTTGGCACCCCAGATGTTTTGGAACTACATTTCCCATGATGCTCAGCTACACAGCAGAGTGCATGAGCATCATGGGAAATGTAGTTCCAAAACATCTGGGGTGCCAAGGTTCACCATCACTGGCCTAGGTAATGCCCACACATGACAACGCTGAGCCTCCATGATTGAAAGAGTTGAAATCCAATGAAAGGGGCTGGCCACAAAGGAAAGAGCTAGATGATGGTGGACAACATCCAGCTGAGAAATGAGGCAGGTTTTATCTGACTTGCTGCAGCTTCTCATGCACACTATGAGAAGAGCACAGTGTGCAGTGAAATCAGAGTAAGCCATTTCAGTCCAGGAGAGGAGCCGGTACAGCTGAAGAGAAGCCTGGAGATCAGATTTAAAGGGCCCTTATACTGTCACACAGAAGGTCCCTTCCGGGAATTATTTTGCTTTCAGACAAGGACAATCCAGTAGACAGGTGGATACACCGATTAAACGTTCTCATCGCTCTCTGAGCGTCTCACTGTACAATGCTTAGTCACGAGGAAGCTTCCTGCTTACGGTCACTGCTGAGTCGGCAGAACTCTGATTGCCGGATGATGGACGGGTAAAGTACTTGTGGGTCCATTACTGGGAACAGGGAGACCACTTCGTCCCACAGACTGCTAATAGAACAAGTCAATTCTTTATAACTTCCGCACTGACCTCCTCACTCGTCTGTCAATCGGTTTCCCCGTAAATATCCCTTTTATCATTATACTAAGTTAATGTTTCCCTTTTAAATTTAGGGTTAGAAGTCAGGTGTGGGGGCTGGTCCGGGATTAAAGTGGACCTGTCATCAGATATATCTGTTCATGGCAAGCATGCAATATAACAATTCCAGGGTCACAGAGATCACAGTACTCCCCCCTGACAATGCCATCTTCTGCTTTCCTCTACAATACGACCGAGCCATCTTTTGTCCTTTTATCAGGACCTGGATCACCTGCTGGTGGCACTGTGCTTTCCAGAGCGCAAGGTTGTAATTCCAGTGTCCACCAGTGGGTGTCTCTCAGCTTTATGTTGTAAAGTTTCTCCACCCTGGACCTATAGGTGCTGCGTACAGCTACCCGCAGAAATCAATGACTATATGTGGGTATACTCCGGTTCTTCCTTAAAGGAGAAGTACAGCCAGAGCAGAGGGCTGTGAGAACCGAGCGATCATCAGTGTTTGATCGCTCGGCTCTCAGTGTTAGGGGACAGATGCAGCATCGGACCGAGTATGAATCCAAAAAAGAAAAAAAAACATACATCTCTTTCAAACATGCACATGTAACGGGATGTCCACACCCGTGTATGTTTACGCAATACCAGCTTTAGTTATTTAATATTTACCTACAGTATCTCACAGAAGTGAGTACACCCCTCGCATTTTTGTAAATATTTTATTCTATCTTTTCATGTGACAACACTGAAGAAATGACACTTTGCTACAATGTAAAGTAGTGAGTGTACAGCTTGTATAACAGTGTAAATTTGCTGTCCCCTCAAAATAACTCAACACACAGCCATTAATGTCTAAACCGCTGGCAATAAAAGTAAGTACACCCCTAAGTCAAAACTGGGCCCAAAGTGTCAATATTTTGTGTGGCCACCATTATCTTCCAGCACTGCCTTAACCCTCTTGGGAATGGAGTTCACCAGAGCTTCACAGGTTACCACTGGAGTCCTCTTCCACTCCTCCATGATGACATCACAGAGCTGGTGGATGTTAGAGACCTTGCGCTCCTCCACCTTCCATTTGAGGATGCCCCACAGATGCTCAATAGGGTTTAGGTGTAGAGACATGCTTGGCCAGTCCATCACCTTTACCCTCATCTTCTTTAGCAAGGCAGTGGTCGTCTTGGAGGTGTGTTTGGGGTCATTATCATGTTGGAATACTGCCCTGCGGCCCAGTCTCCGAAGGGAGGGGATCATGCTCTGCTTCAGTATGTCACAGTACATGTTGGCTTTCACGGTTCCCTCAATGAAATGAATTTAGCTAGCACATACGTTAAATATTATTTAAAATTACATTAGTTTAGTATTATTTAATATTATTTGTAGCTTTAATTAATATAAATAATATATACTTGAATTAATTTTTTTTTTTCAATTCTTTATTTAGATACGTTGATACAGAAACCACAACAACTTTAAATCCACATTGGATATTGTACATACAGCCCTTGGCGTCAATGGCCAAAACACATAAAATGTAGCTTCGAGGGCTAGGAGGGCTAGGAAGTCTCCGTATCCCGCACAGTTTTTCCTTTTTCTGTTTTGGATCCCTTTCTCTTGATAATGATACCAAGAGAACAGAGAGATCAAGATCAGAGTCAAGAGTATAGTAGCAAAGGGGAGAGAAAAAAAAAGGGGGGGGGGACCACCACCGGCCAGTTCTGCAATCCATGTCCGGGGGGAGCCCATCCTCAGGACCCATCTCTTAGGAGAGTTGGGTCAACAGCTCGGCATGCTCCTCGGAGTAGACAAACTCGCGCCAAAAATACCATTTTGTGTTGAACTTCCACTGGAGGCCTCTTTCCCCGGCCACCAGGTCCTCCATTGCATAGATTTCAGCTACCTTTTTCAGCCAAATTGCCACGTTCAGCGGCTGCGTCTGCTTCCAGTACAGAGGAATTTAATTCATTTTTAATAATAAATTATTTGATTAATATTTAATTAGTATTAATAATGACTTTAATAATAATCATTTTGATTATTACATACTTTAAATAATATTTAAATTAAATTTTTTTATTAAATATTTAATTAATCAAAAGAATTAATTTAATATAAATAATTTAATTAATACATACTTTTATTAATATAAATAGTTTAATTACGAAATACTTTCATTAATACAAATCATTTAATTAATACATACTTTAAATATTATTTAATAAAAATAAAAAAAATAAAAATAATATTTTGAATGAATGAATGATTTGTAAAGCGCTGCAAATGCGAACTGAATCGCCTCAAGGCGCTAGATGCGTTCTCTATTTTATTTTAATAAAATTTCAATATTATCAATATTTCATTTAATTCATTCATAATTTAAGTCATCAATGTGGACTTTCATTAAAGTGGTAATAAACCCAAAACCAAAAATGTGATATATTGCAGCTTGCCAATCCTTAGAATGTGGTGACTCTATTTGTTTTGTTTTCTTTAGGCTTTTTTACCCTTGTTTTCGCCTGGTGATCGGGCCAATAATACATGTCCTGTATTAGAGTGCCCCCACGCTGGATGAAGGAGCAACAGAGACACCTTTGGACAGCAGCATTGTCAGTCTGGGGAGGGTAGTGCTAGATGTGCTAGCAGATTTAGATACACTAACAAACTGAAGCCAAACTATTACTCATAGTTATAGTGTTATGGATCTAAGCTGACGCTTGCTTGGTGTGCCTGTCTTGCTCAGGATACTTCATGTACGCTGTAGAAGGAAGGTTGCGGGTCCCGGCAGCCTACGCACGCTGTCTAGGAAGGCTCTTCAGGTTGGATGGGTACCATGTAATGAGACATCCGGGGACATGTGTAGGAGGAGAGGAGCCTGGTACACAGCTGGCAGGAAACTGTCATTTGCTGTGTACCAGGAAAACACGCTCTTCTCCCTGTCCTCAGTGTTACCGATTGGGGGAAGAGGATGATGTTTTCTACTCAGAGATTCTGGATAACAAGAATGGTTCACCTTAAATAATCTTCAAGTTTAAGTGAAACCTTAAAGGGGGTGTAAACCTTCCGAGGTTTTCGTAAGGATGTGTGTGGAATCATCACAGGGTAGATCAGTGGTGGTCAATGGGAAAATGATAGAGGACCTCAAATCCTTTTCATACATTTAGTTGGATTGCATCAAGATAGTCAGTCCATTCAAAATGAATGGGCTATGAAGAACCTCAACACCCAAAGGTTTCAGTCCTGCCCAAGTGTCAGTGAGTGTAACAATAACCCCCAGCATTGGTGTCAGTGAGTGCAATAATAACCCCCAGCATTGGTGTCAGTGAGTGTAACAATAACCCCGAGCATTGGTGTCAGTGAGTGTAACAATAACCCCGAGCATTGGTGTCAGTGAGTGTAACAATAACCCCCAGCATTGGTGTCAGTGAGTGTAACAATAACCCCCAGCATTGGTGTCAGTGAGTGTAACAATAACCCCCAGCATTGGTGTCAGTGAGTGCAATAATAACCCCGAGCATTAGTGTCAGTGAGTGTAACAATAACCCCCAGCATTGGTGTCAGTGAGTGTAACAATAACCCCCAGCATTGGTGTCAGTGAGTGTAACAATAACCCCCAGCATTGGTGTCAGTGAGTGCAATAATAACCCCCAGCATTGGTGTCAGTGAGTGTAACATAAACCCCCAGCATTGGTGTCAGTGAGTGTAACAATAACCCCCAGCATTGGTGTCAGTGAGTGCAATAATAACCCCCAGCATTGGTGTCAGTGAGTGTAACAATAACCCCCAGCATTGGTGTCAGTGAGTGCAATAATAACCCCCAGCATTGGTGTCAGTGAGTGTAACAATAACCCAGAGCATTGGTGTCAGTGAGTGTAACAATAACCCCCAGCATTGGTGTCAGTGAGTGTAACAATAACCCCGAGCATTGGTGTCAGTGAGTGTAACAATAACCCCCAGCATTGGTGTCAGTGAGTGTAACAATAACCCCCAGCATTGGTGTCAGTGAGTGCAATAATAACCCCGAGCATTGGTGTCAGTGAGTGTAACAATAACCCCCAGCATTGGTGTCAGTGAGTGTAACAATAACCCCCAGCATTGGTGTCAGTGAGTGTAACAATAACCCCCAGCATTGGTGTCAGTGAGTGCAATAATAACCCCCAGCATTGGTGTCAGTGAGTGTAACATAAACCCCCAGCATTGGTGTCAGTGAGTGTAACAATAACCCCCAGCATTGGTGTCAGTGAGTGCAATAATAACCCCCAGCATTGGTGTCAGTGAGTGTAACAATAACCCCGAGCATTGGTGTCAGCGAGTGTAACAATAACCCCGAGCATTGGTGTCAGTGAGTGTAACAATAACCCCCAGCATTGGTGTCAGTGAGTGTAACAATAACCCCCAGCATTGGTGTCAGTGAGTGTAACAATAACCCCGAGCATTGGTGTCAGTGAGTGTAACAATAACCCCCAGCATTGGTGTCAGTGAGTGTAACAATAACCCCGAGCATTGATGTCAGTGAGTGTAACAATAACCCCCAGCATTGATGTCAGTGAGTGTAACAATAACTCCCAGCATTGGTGTCAGTGAGTGTAACAATAACTCCCAGCATTGGTGTCAGTGAGTGTAACAATAACTCCAAGCATTAGTGTCAGTGAGTACAACAATAACCCCCAGCATTGGTGTCAGTGAGTACAATAATAACCCCCAGCATTGGTGTCAGTGAGTACAATAATAACCCCCAACATTGGTGTCAGTGAGTGTAACAATAACCCCCAGCATTAGTGTCAGTGAGTACAATAATAACCCCCAGCATTGGTGTCAGTGAGTACAATAATAACCCCCCAGCATTGGTGTCAGTGGGTGCAATAATAATCCCCAGCATTGGTGTCAGTGAGTACAATATTAACCCCCCAGCATTGGTGTCAGTAAGTGCAATAATAACCCCCAAAATTGGTGTCAGTGAGTGCAATAATAACCCCCAGCACTGGTGTCAGTAAATTCAATAACCCCCAACATTGGTGTCAGATGCCACAATAATAACTCCCAGCATTGGTGTCAAGTGAGTGCAATAATAACCCCCAGCATTGGTACAAGTGAGTGCAATAGTAACTCCCAGCATTGGTGTCAGTAAGTGCAATAATAACCCCCAGCACTGGTGTCAGCGAGTGCAATAATAACCCCTAGCATTGGTGTCAGTGACTGAAGTATTACCCCGAGCATTGGTGTCAGTAAGTGCAATAATAACCCCCAGCACTGGTGTCAGTGAGTGCAATAATAACCCCCAGCATTGGTGTCAGTGAGTGCAATAATAACCCCCAGCATTGGTGTCAGTGATTGCAATAATAACCCCCAACATTAGTGTCAGTGAGTGCAATAATAACCCCCTGCACTGGTGTCAGTGAGTGCAATAATAACCCCCAACATTGGTGTCAGTGTGTGCAATAATAATCCCCAGCATTGGTGTCAGTGAGTGCATCAATAACCCCGAGCATTGGTGTCAGTGAGTGCAATATTAACCCCCAGCATTGGTGTCGTTGAGTGCAATAATAACCCCCAACATTGGTGTCAGTGAGTGCAATAATAACCCCCAACATTCGTGTCAGTGAGTGCAATAATAACCCCCAGCATTGTTGTCAATGAGTGCAATAATAACCCCCAACATTGGTGTCAGTGAGTGTAATAATAACCCCCAACATTGGTGTCAGTAAATTCAATAACAACCCCCAGCATTGGTGTCAGTGAGTGCAATAATAACCCCCAGCATTGGTGTCAGTGAGTGCAATAATAACCCCCAGCATTGGTGTCAGTGAGTGTAACATAAACCCCCAGCATTGGTGTCAGTGAGTGTAACAATAACCCCCAGCATTGGTGTCAGTGAGTGTAACAATAACCCCGAGCATTGGTGTCAGCGAGTGTAACAATAACCCCGAGCATTGGTGTCAGTGAGTGTAACAATAACCCCCAGCATTGGTGTCAGTGAGTGTAACAATAACCCCCAGCATTGATGTCAGTGAGTGTAACAATAACCCCGAGCATTGGTGTCAGTGAGTGTAACAATAACCCCCAGCATTGGTGTCAGTGAGTGTAACAATAACCCCGAGCATTGATGTCAGTGAGTGTAACAATAACCCCCAGCATTGATGTCAGTGAGTGTAACAATAACCCCGAGCATTGGTGTCAGTGAGTGTAACAATAACCCCCAGCATTGGTGTCAGTGAGTGTAACAATAACCCCGAGCATTGATGTCAGTGAGTGTAACAATAACCCCCAGCATTGGTGTCAGTGAGTGTAACAATAACTCCCAGCATTGGTGTCAGTGAGTGTAACAATAACTCCCAGCATTGGTGTCAGTGAGTGTAACAATAACCCCCAGCATTAGTGTCAGTGAGTACAATAATAACCCCCAGCATTGGTGTCAGTGAGTACAATAATAACCCCCAACATTGGTGTCAGTGAGTGTAACAATAACCCCCAGCATTAGTGTCAGTGAGTACAATAATAACCCCCAGCATTGGTGTCAGTGAGTACAATAATAACCCCCCAGCATTGGTGTCAGTGGGTGCAATAATAATCCCCAGCATTGGTGTCAGTGAGTACAATATTAACCCCCCAGCATTGGTGTCAGTAAGTGCAATAATAACCCCCAAAATTGGTGTCAGTGAGTGCAATAATAACCCCCAGCACTGGTGTCAGTAAATTCAATAACCCCCAACATTGGTGTCAGATGCCACAATAATAACTCCCAGCATTGGTGTCAAGTGAGTGCAATAATAACCCCCAGAATTGGTACAAGTGAGTGCAATAGTAACTCCCAGCATTGGTGTCAGTAAGTGCAATAATAACCCCCAGCACTGGTGTCAGCGAGTGCAATAATAACCCCTAGCATTGGTGTCAGTGACTGAAGTATTACCCCGAGCATTGGTGTCAGTAAGTGCAATAATAACCCCCAGCACTGGTGTCAGTGAGTGCAATAATAACCCCCAGCATTGGTGTCAGTGAGTGCAATAATAACCCCCAGCATTGGTGTCAGTGATTGCAATAATAACCCCCAACATTAGTGTCAGTGAGTGCAATAATAACCCCCTGCACTGGTGTCAGTGAGTGCAATAATAACCCCCAACATTGGTGTCAGTGTGTGCAATAATAATCCCCAGCATTGGTGTCAGTGAGTGCATCAATAACCCCCAGCATTGGTGTCAGTGAGTGCAATATTAACCCCCAGCATTGGTGTCGTTGAGTGCAATAATAACCCCCAACATTGGTGTCAGTGAGTGCAATAATAACCCCCAACATTCGTGTCAGTGAGTGCAATAATAACCCCCAGCATTGTTGTCAATGAGTGCAATAATAACCCCCAACATTGGTGTCAGTGAGTGTAATAATAACCCCCAACATTGGTGTCAGTAAATTCAATAACAACCCCCAGCATTGGTGTCAGTGAGTGCAATAATAACCCCCAGCATTGGTGTCAGTGAGTGCAATAATAACCCCCAGCATTGGTGTCAGTGATTGCAATAATAACCCCCAGCATTGGTTTCGGTGAGTGCAATAATAACCCCCAACATTAGTGTCAGTGAGTGCAATAATAACCCCCTGCACTGGTGTCAGTGAGTGCAATAATAACCCCCAACATTGGTGTCAGTGTGTGCAATAATAATCCCCAGCATTGGTGTCAGTGAGTGCATCAATAACCCCCAGCATTGGTGTCAGTGAGTGCAATATTAACCCCCAGCATTGGTGTCGTTGAGTGCAATAATAACCCCCAACATTGGTGTCAGTGAGTGCAATAATAACCCCCAACATTCGTGTCAGTGAGTGCAATAATAACCCCCAGCATTGTTGTCAATGAGTGCAATAATAACCCCCAACATTGGTGTCAGTGAGTGCAATAATAACCCCTAGCACTGGTGTCAGTAAATTCAATAACAACCCCCAGCATTGGTGTCAGTGAGTGCAATAATAACCCCCAGCATTGGTACAAGTGAGTGCATCAATAACCCCCAGCATTGGTGTCAGTGAGTGCAATAATAACCCCCAACATTGGTGTCAGTGAGTGCAATAATAACCCCCAACATTCGTGTCAGTGAGTGCAATAATAACCCCCAGCATTGTTGTCAATGAGTGCAATAATAACCCCCAACATTTTTTGTCAGTGAGTGCAATAATAACCCCTAGCACTGGTGTCAGTAAATTCAATAACAACCCCCAGCATTGGTGTCAGTGAGTGCAATAATAACCCCCAGCATTGGTGTCAGTGAGTGCAATAATAACCCCCAGCATTGGTGTCAGTGATTGCAATAATAACCCCCAGCATTGGTTTCGGTGAGTGCAATAATAACCCCCAACATTAGTGTCAGTGAGTGCAATAATAACCCCCTGCACTGGTGTCAGTGAGTGCAATAATAACCCCCAACATTGGTGTCAGTGTGTGCAATAATAATCCCCAGCATTGGTGTCAGTGAGTGCATCAATAACCCCCAGCATTGGTGTCAGTGAGTGCAATATTAACCCCCAGCATTGGTGTCGTTGAGTGCAATAATAACCCCCAACATTGGTGTCAGTGAGTGCAATAATAACCCCCAACATTCATGTCAGTGAGTGCAATAATAACCCCCAGCATTGTTGTCAATGAGTGCAATAATAACCCCCAACATTGGTGTCAGTGAGTGCAATAATAACCCCTAGCACTGGTGTCAGTAAATTCAATAACAACCCCCAGCATTGGTGTCAGTGAGTGCAATAATAACCCCCAGCATTGGTACAAGTGAGTGCATCAATAACCCCCAGCATTGGTGTCAGTGAGTGCAATAATAACCCCCAACATTGGTGTCAGTGAGTGCAATAATAACCCCCAACATTCGTGTCAGTGAGTGCAATAATAACCCCCAGCATTGTTGTCAATGAGTGCAATAATAACCCCCAACATTTTTTGTCAGTGAGTGCAATAATAACCCCTAGCACTGGTGTCAGTAAATTCAATAACAACCCCCAGCATTGGTGTCAGTGAGTGCAATAATAACCCCCAGCATTGGTGTCAGTGAGTGCAATAATAACCCCCAGCATTGGTGTCAGTGATTGCAATAATAACCCCCAGCATTGGTTTCGGTGAGTGCAATAATAACCCCCAACATTAGTGTCAGTGAGTGCAATAATAACCCCCTGCACTGGTGTCAGTGAGTGCAATAATAACCCCCAACATTGGTGTCAGTGTGTGCAATAATAATCCCCAGCATTGGTGTCAGTGAGTGCATCAATAACCCCCAGCATTGGTGTCAGTGAGTGCAATATTAACCCCCAGCATTGGTGTCGTTGAGTGCAATAATAACCCCCAACATTGGTGTCAGTGAGTGCAATAATAACCCCCAACATTCGTGTCAGTGAGTGCAATAATAACCCCCAGCATTGTTGTCAATGAGTGCAATAATAACCCCCAACATTGGTGTCAGTGAGTGCAATAATAACCCCTAGCACTGGTGTCAGTAAATTCAATAACAACCCCCAGCATTGGTGTCAGTGAGTGCAATAATAACCCCCAGCATTGGTACAAGTGAGTGCATCAATAACCCCCAGCATTGGTGTCAGTGAGTGCAATAATAACCCCCAGCATTGGTGTCGTTGAGTGCAATAATAACCCCCAACATTGGTGTCAATGAGTGCAATAATAACCCCCAACATTCGTGTCAGTGAGTGCAATAATAACCCCCAGCATTGTTGTCAATGAGTGCAATAATAACCCCCAACATTTTTTGTCAGTGAGTGCAATAATAACCCCTAGCACTGGTGTCAGTAAATTCAATAACAACCCCCAGCATTGGTGTCAGTGAGTGCAATAATAACCCCCAGCATTGGTACAAGTGAGTGCAATAATAACCCCCAGCATTGGTGTCGTTGAGTGCAATAATAACCCCCAACATTGGTGTCAGTGAGTGCAATAATAACCCCCAACATTCGTGTCAGTGAGTGCAATAATAACCCCCAGCATTGTTGTCAATGAGTGCAATAATAACCCCCAACATTTTTTGTCAGTGAGTGCAATAATAACCCCTAGCACTGGTGTCAGTAAATTCAATAACAACCCCCAGCATTGGTGTCAGTGAGTGCAATAATAACCCCCAGCATTGGTACAAGTGAGTGCAATAATAACCCCCAGCTTTGGTGTCAGTGGCCACAATACTAGCACCCAACACTGTTGTCAGGATTTTTAACCCCTCCCCTTCATTGTTGGTCGTGGCAGTGAAAGTTAACCTCCCCTATCCCCCCATTGGTGATTTATTACCTAATCACATGCTCCCGTGTTGCTCTCTCTCTCTTACAAAAATGCACCCATTTTTTTGAGGCCACACCAATGAGCTGAAGCAATTGCTTATAAGGCATATTGCCTTGTGTATTCATTGGGACTGAGATGGGCGGTGTTGTCCAATGCAGGCCAATGGGGCTTTTGTGGACGAGAGAAACACAAAGGCAGCCCTTGCTGACCTCCCAAAAATTCTGGATGCCTGTCTGCTGTGCTGACTTTCGGACTTCAGAACTTTAAGAATCACAGGCCTGCAGCATACAAACAGACCGGGGAAGAAGGAAAATTATCCTTATTAATTATCATTATTAAAGGGAGAGGATTAGTATGACAGCCAAGAAATAATATTTTCAGAATGAGAAGCCAGCATTGGCAACCTCTGTGTTTTATTGAGGAAGGCTACCTTGTTCGGAGATTGTAAACATACACTCACCGGCCACTTTATTAGGTACACCTTGCTAGTACCGAGTTGGACCCCCTTTTGCCTTCAGAACTGCCTTAATTCTTTGTGGCATAGATTCAACAAGGTGTTGGAAACATTCCTCAGAGATTTTGGTCCATAGTGACATGATAACATCACACAGTTACTGCAGATTTGTCAGCTGAACATCCATCATGCGAATCTCCGGGTTCCACCACATCCCAAAGGTGGTTTATTGGATGAGATCTGGTGACTGTGGAGGCCATTGGAGTACAGTGATCTCATCGTCATGTTGAAGAAACCAGTGGTGAGATGATTGGAGCTTTGTGACATGGTGCATTATCCTTCTGGAAGGAGCCATCAGAAGATGGGGACACTGTAGTCATAAAGGGATGGACATGGTCAGCAACAATACTCAGGTAGGCCGTGGTGTTGAAACGATTCTTAATTGGTACTAAGGGGCCCAAAGTGTGCCAGAAAATATCCCCCACACCATTACACCACCACCAGCCTGACCTGTTGATAAAAGGCAGGATGGATCCATGCTTTCATGAGGTTTATGCCAAATTCTGACCCAACCATCTGAATGTTGCAGCTGAAATTGAGACTCATCAGACCAGGCAACATTTTTCCAATTTTCTATTGTCCAATTTTGGTGAGTCTGTGCAAATTGTAGCCTCAGTTTCCTGTTCTTAACTGACAGGAGTGGCACCCGGTGTGGTCTTCTGCTGCTGTAGCCCATCTGCTTCAAGGTTCGATGTGTTGTGCATTCAGAGATGGTATTCTGCATTCCTTGGTTGTAATGAGTGGTTATTTGAGTTACTGTTGTCTTTCTATCATCTGGAAGTCTGCCCATTCTTCTCTGACCTCTGATATCAACAAGACATTTTCCCCCACACAACTGACACGCACTGGATATTTTCTCTTTTTCAGACCATTCTCTGTAAACCCTAGAGATGGTTGTGCATGAAAATTCCAGTAGATCAGCAGTTTTTGAAATACTCAGACCAGTCCGTCTGGCACCAACAACCATGCCACATTCAAAGCCACTTAAATCCCCTTTCTTCCCATTCTAATGATCGGTTTGAACTTCAGTAAGTCATCTTCACCACGTCTGGATGCCTAAATGCTGCCATGTGATTGGCTGATTAGCAATTTGTGTTACCAAACAAATGAACAGGTGATAATAAAGTGGCTGGTGAGTGTATATGGGGGCAGCCACATTTCCTGCTTACATCTAAATACCATGTTTCCTTCTTAATACCGCAACATTTGGGCAAAATTGGAACTATTCCATGTGTTTCCCCCACACTGTTCCCCAATGTTTCCTTTAAAAAAAATCTCCCTAAGCCCCCCGTACTGTGCTCTTTCTGCAGACATTTCCAATTACTCAGCTGAGACATCACCTTCTCAATACCTTCTTAGAAACCACAGATTTTATTTATCGGGATGGTTATTGGCGAGAAGCTATTATGTGATTTCATCTCTCCGCCCAACTTTTAACCTATTGATCCACAGATGAGTTGCTGCTGACCAGTGACCCTGCTGAGGAGTCAGAGATAATTAAATAACCTGCAGGACCCTAACTATGTGTGTGATGTCCAAGCCCCACAGCAAAACCATTACGGGACCCCTCAAATTTCGAATCCCTATTTGAAAGGCAATTTCACAGATACTAATTGCTTTCATGGCAATCTTATAGTCTCCAAACTATATAGATATTCATTTCATTGACATTATTTAAAGTTCATATTCCAAATGCTATTGCTGCCTAAACCAATGTGTCACCAGGCAGTGCTGGGCTTCCCATGTGCTTCTGGACCGCATTGCGGTTGCATGGTCTGCTATTATATATTATATATAGATACACATCGTGACTGCAGCATTACCCATTTAAAATAGTGAGAACAGGAAAACTAAAATGACTTTGATCAATTCTATTTTTAAAAAAAAAATGCATCTAATTTTAGAAATAATGTGTGCAGAGATCACTAGAGTAGCGCTGCCTACTACAGTGATTTCCAGCTTCCACCAAGATCCCACAGGTATGGAACAAACATACTTACATTGGTCCACATTAGTCGGCACAGGAGATGACTAATGGAGATCACTGGATTAGCGGTGCCTACTACAGTGATTTTCAACTTCCACCAGGATGCCACAGGAATTGAACATACATGCTTACATTGGTCCACATTAGTCAGCACAGGCCTACTACGGTGATTTTCAGCTTCCACAGGTATGGAACGCATTATACATGTTTGACCACATTGGTCAGCCCAGGAGATGACTAGTGGGGAACACTGGAGTAGAGATGCCTACAATGGGTTTTTCAGCTTCCACAAGGATCCCACAGGTATGGATTATACATACTTATATTAGTCCATATTGGTCAGAACAGGAGATGAGGTCCACATTAGTCGGCACAGGAGATGACTAGTGCAGATCACTGAAGTAGCGGTGCCTACTACAGTGATTTCCAGCTTCCACCAAGATCCCACAGGTATGGAACAAACATACTTACATTGGTCCACATTAGTCAGCACAGGCCTACTACGGTGATTTTCAGCTTCCACAGGTATGGAACGCATTATACATGTTTGACCACATTGGTCAGCCCAGGAGATGACTAGTGGGGAACACTGGAGTAGAGATGCCTACAATGGGTTTTTCAGCTTCCACAAGGATCCCACAGGTATGGATTATACATACTTATATTAGTCCATTATGGTCAGCACAGGAGATGACTAGTTGAGAGCGCTGGAGTATCGGTGCCTACTACAGTGATTTTCAGCTTCCACAGGTATGGAAAGCATTATACATACTTATGTTTGACCACATTGGTCAGCCCAGGAGATGACTAGTGGGGAACACTGGAGTAGAGATGCCTACAATGGGTTTTTCAGCTTCCACAAGGATCCCACAGGTATGTATTATACATACTTATATTAGTCCATATTGATCGGCACAGGAGATGACTAGTTGAGAGCGCTGGAGTAGCAGTTCCTACTACAGTGATTTTCAGCTTCCACAGGTATGGAACGCATTATACATGTTTGACCACATTGGTCAGCCCAGGAGATGACTAGTGGGGAACACTGGAGTAGAGATGCCTACAATGGGTTTTTCAGCTTCCACAAGGATCCCACAGGTATGGATTATACATACTTATATTAGTCCATATTGGTCTGCATAGGAGATGACTAGTTGAGATCGCTGGAGTAGCAGTGCCTACTACAGGGATTTCCAGCTTCAACTGGGATCCCACAGGTATGCTAAATACATAATTACTTTAGTCTTCGCTGGATAAATGTAACTATGCAAAGATATGCATAACTGGAATCCAGTGTTAAAGAGAATGTGTCATGTGCCCTTGAAGGGCAAAGCAACAGGTTCACTTTAAGGTCCGGAAGATTGCAGAAGCTACAGAATTGCTTTCTTTGTTGCTAAGAGCAAATAATTGCCCAGGAAGAGGGGATGAAGGAAAGTCCTGTGTAATTTATGAATGCCCAGAGCTTACACAGGGCTATGGATTGCTAAAGGGACTGGACTGTTGTCGAGAATCACATGGTCCTCCCTACCCAGAGGTAGCATGTAGTGAGAGTGATGGAACGGTAAATATATGATTGGAAGGAGTGGGAGATTCGAGCAAACTTGTTGCATTGCACTTAATATGTTCAATTGAATTCAGATTCCTGGATATTGGCTTGCTAAGGATAATTGGTTTCTTCCTGTACGACTTGACATCTATGACAGAACTGTGCCTTGAAAGGCCGCCCATCCCAGACCGAGCGGTAATAATCAAAATATTAGACTGTATCCTGAGCTGTGACCTACTTAGAGCATCAACCCGGTAATTACATCTTATCAGGATATTCCGGGGTCTGACATGCTCCTGACAACCGAGAGTTAAAGCAAATCGTTGTCACTAATTATATCCCCCTTCCCACATATAGACTCTGCACCATATATTCATAGAACTGTCAGCCCCGCTGTACATTGTACATTGTCAGTCCATTGGAAATCTCTGAAAATAGAGCCTACTGTAACCGTGTTAGAGATAACAGTCTGTAACACACAAAATCAGCATTGCAACCACACAAAAAATCTACACATAGCGACAGAGGACCTCCCTGAAAATTGATAGGTGGATGAGGGTAGGGCAAGTATGTCGCTTGTTTACAAGCCTCCACCAATCAACTGATTAGAAGTTGCATTTTCAGGTTTTTTTTGTTGGATAGGTTGGGGAAGAGCTACAGCTTTTGTCAGTCTTTTATTTATGTCTGTGACCACATTGGGGAGATTTTTCCATACTTCCTGTATTTATGACAAGAAATACACTATTATACCAAAGGTATTGGGACGCCTGCCGTTACACACACATGAACTTTAATGGCACCCCAGTCTTAGTCCATAGGGTTCAATATTGAGTTGGCCCACCCTTTGCAGCTATAACAGCTTCAACTCTTCTGGGAAGGCTGTCCACAAGGTTTAGGAGTGTGTCTATGGGAATGTTTGGCCATTCTTTCAGAAGCGCATTTGTGAGGTCAGGCACTGATGAGGACGAGAAGGCCTGGCTCACAGTCTGCGCTCTAATTCATCCCGAAGGAGATCTGTCAGGTTGAGGTCAGGACTCTGAGTGGGCCACTCAAGTTCCTTCACTCCAAACTGAAAGAATGGCTCTTATATTGGTGGTCAGTGGGAAGAACGTCCCTACATTGGTGGTCAGTGGGAAGAATGTCGCTTACATTGATGGTCAGTGGGAAGAATGGCCCTTATATCGGTGGTCAGGGGGAAGAGCGTCCCTTACATTGGTGATCAGTGGGAAGAATGGCCCTTACATTGATGGTCAGTGGGAAGAATGGCCCTTACATTGATGGTCAGTGGGAAGAATGGCCCTTACATTGATGGTCAGTGGGAAGAATGGCCCTTACATTGGTGATCAGTGGGAAGAATGGCCCTTACATTGGTGATCAGTGGGAAGAATGGCCCTTACATTGGTGGTCAATGGGAAGAATTTCCTCTACATTGGTGATCAGTGGGAAGAATGCTCCTTACATTGGTGGTCAGGGAGAAGAATGTCTCTTACATTGGTGATCAGTGGGAAGAGTGCTAAAGATTCTGCTGGAGGACGTACTGTAGCTCTTGAAGACAGTGAGGTTGAGACTCGCTGCTCACCAGAAGTAAGTATTAAGAGTCCTACTTATAGGGGTGTATTTTTAGAAATTTTTTCAAGCGTGGTCTTTAAAGAAGGAATATTAAACGTATAATATAATTTTTATACCTTAGAAAAGTAAAAGTTTCACCTGCCCATATTATTTGTATTTCTTCTGAAAATAAATGTTCACTTTCCATGTTATGTTAATGTTTTGTTTGTTCTATTTTAATCTTTTGACGTCTTTCGCAAAGGAAGTGAGTCATTAATATGCTTACGCAGTTTAAGTGCAAGTATATGGTATGTGACACATATTTTTTTTTCTCATGCTTTGACCCTGGGAGGGCCTATCAAAGGCATATACAGTAAAAGGAAACAAATAATATATATTCTACATATCGAATGATGAAGGTTAATGCTAGAACTCCAGAATTTATTCTAAGGCATTAGCCGGTTCCCCCTCCCTTCAAATAAACAAAAACTAATGGCCAAGCTCCTCTTCTCCTCTCAACACTCCAGCTTTGTTCCCAGCTTCTTCCTCCATCAAGTGCCAGTTCTGTTCACATTGAATGACAGTCAGTGTCATTCTGCCCATTTCTTGTGAGCCCAGTCTGTCATTGACACACCTCCTGGGGGTACATCATCACGCCTTGGCTCACAGTATCCCTAAAATGAGCAGTGCTTGTTACTTGATCGACCGCAGTCACCCTAGGAGTACAGTAGCCTCAAAGACTGCAGCAAATAAGGTAATGCATTGTTGTAATGCTACCCCTGGATTGACCACTGGATGATTGGGTTCCCTGGTTTCTATTGATAATGACCCTTCAGGCAATACTATACTCTCTTACACACCAGGCTGGAGGAAAACTTCCTTATATAAACAGTATATATACACTGAGGAGCTAAAAGTCACAGTCCTTCGTTATTCCTTTTCACTGGGCAGTGGTATACCTGTTGGGGCCCAAAAACTGAGTTGGTGCACTCTTAAACAGAGTTTTTGTAATTCCACTGAAAACAGAAGTAATCATCAAACAAATCCCTGATGGTCCCAAAAAGATGGGTGATACTGTTTCAGCAGCAAAGATAGTGGCCATTGGTTTCTCATCACAAAATTCATGAGGCGTCTCCTCCCTCTCCTTTGTGTCTTGAACACTGGGCAAACAAATAGGTTGCCTCCTGCAGTCTCTGAGGGTGATGGTAGCAGCTCTGATCAATGTTACAGCAAGTGGAGCTACAGATGTGAAAAAGTCCTCTTCTGCAGCTCACTGGGTCCCTAACCTAATCCATGTGCATGCTCAGAAGGTTCTCCAGTAACAGCAGCCTCTGGAAAGGTGCAGTAGTGCAGCCCCAGTCACGCAACATGGTGTCATGCCAGCGCTTAGCAGTGCCAGAAACGGGCTCCACACAGCACATGTCTCATTGCCCTACATGTGAAAAACTATCCTAGAGCCCAGACATTTTCCATTTCTCTTCCACCTTTCTCTGGCACTGTTTTCTTGGGACTTGCAGTCCCACAAAGTTCCTCCTAAACAAAGGCTGCTTCCTGGGGACTACACTCCCTACAGTTCCATGCAGCTCCCAGCAGCACACTGTCCTTCTGACTCCATGGGCAGGCTTGTCCCAGTCTGCAGCTGTAGCCAATCACAGCACCCTCTCCCCTAGTGAGTCAATGGGTAGGGCTCTCCATAGAGGTGGCCCAAGTCATGAGGCTGCCATGTATAGCGGCGCCTCAGCTGGGGATAAAGTGTTTTTGTAATAAATATTTGGGGGGGGGGGG
The DNA here is from genome assembly GCA_037952835.1 of Lithobates septentrionalis. NCBI lineage: Eukaryota > Metazoa > Chordata > Amphibia > Anura > Ranidae > Lithobates > Lithobates septentrionalis. The sequence continues at coordinate 251,189 of JBBDGP010002858.1, read as the reverse complement.
ACTTTGGACTATTTGTGCACTTGTCAATAAGAAAACTTTAAAGCTGTCACATAAGGGAGGCTCCATGGGCCTGTGTAAGCTCTGACCTTGCTAATATGGCGTTTACACAAGGTGTAAGAGAAATGGGGAGTGCAAGAAAGGCAAGTGTCATTGGTTGGGTGGCCAATGAGCTATTAAGTAGACCTGTCATTTGTCTCTGATTAAGTACAGGTACATGTTAAATAAGTATGACTGTCCTTATTAATCCATATACTGGGTTCACAGTAAATCACAAGAGCTTGCTACTCACATCATGTGGTTGTCCATTAATCTGCCTCTACAGAGGCCCTATATTGATTTATGTGGTCTCCTTACCATAGTGGATATATTGTATCTGATTGACGCACGTTGACCTGTTATTTTTGGCCCTGTCAGTCCGAGTGCATGAGAGCCATATCATGATCTGATTTATTACAGGCTAGTGATGCTTTGATATAAATTAATTCACTATAATGCAGCTTCAAATGAAGGACAGTATATTCACATTAAACAGAAGAGGACGGCAGAGAGAGCACATTTGTGGTTTATGTACATTAACCCCTTACCGTCCCCTTTCCTCGCTAAAACATACAACTGTAGCTAGACTTGGCTTGCCAGGTCAACTGCTTAGTTATCAACATACAAATAGTCCCTGCAGTAGAAAGAAGGACTTCTGGGTAATATACCCAGGTGTAATGAACGCTCTATTCATGACTAGGGTAGTTCAGATAACTTACTGCCCAACTCAATTATGTACCTGCCAACACCCCCTTTTTCTCCCCCAGTAATGACACTGACACTATGTTGGATTTAATTGGCTGTTTGGCCTTTATTAACTCAAAACATATTTAAACATAAAACTTTTAAATGCTCCAGCTCTAATATGACTAAATGATTGCAGATCCTTGATGACACCATCTTCCAAACCTTTGGAATGTGTGATACTTCAAAGTTAGATTCTGTCCCCAGCCGCAACACCGCCTCGGGGACTTACTAACTGACCACAGACCCCTACCACCTTACTACCTGGTAGTCTAGACTGAACTAGACAAACCAGAAGGACTCTATACTTGAGACGGGTCCCACCGTTTTATCAAATACCTCATTTTGTAACCCTCGTCAAGGACCCCAATCGCCACACCTTTTGCATGAAGTACCTCCAAACTTCTCCACTAGGGCGGGAGGGCGGGACGTTCCACCACCGACTTTTCACCTGCAACTGATGCCTCCTACTTCCCCCCTTCACTAATTATCCCGCTCCTCCCTATTCTGCACTAAACTCCTCCAATCAGGTAAGGGCCAGTTTATTTTCTTTGAACAGTACCAACCCCTCTCTAACCTATTGCCATCTGTTAGTTCATTCCACCCCGTCATGTATGCCCTGCGCTTACATTTCTTTTCAGCTCCGTACATGTCTTTAGATCAGCCTTTCTTAACCAGGGTTTCTCCAGAGGTTGTAAGGGGTTCCTTCAGCAATGGGCAATGCCTGCCTCTCAGATAAGTAACCACTAAAGCCAGTGATCTATTTAGGTGTCTGTAAGATAGGGGGTGAGGGTTATTCCCAATGACCACAAATGTAAGGATCATTCTTGCTAGTGACCATCACCAATTCTGACACTTCACTCCTACATGTAAAGATCATAATTTTTTTTGCTAGAAAATTACTCAGAACCCCCAAACATTATATATATATCTATATCTATATATAGATATATCTATATCTATATATAGATATAGATATATCTATCTATATATATCTATCTATATATATCTATCTATATATATATATATATATATATATATATATATATATATATATTAGCAAATACTAAAACATGTTCCAAAACATCTGGGGTGCCAAGGTTCGCCATCACTGCCCTAGGGTATTTGCTAAAATATTCATATAGATATATATATCTATATATATATATATAGATATATATATATATATCTATATATATAGATATATATATATCTATATATAGATATATCTATATATAGATATATATATAGATATATATATATATATATATTAGCAAATACCCTAGGGCAGTGATGGCGAACCTTGGCACCGCAGATGTTTTGGAACTACATTTCCCATGATGTTCATGTATTCTGCTGTCTAGTTGAGCATCATGGGAAATGTAGTTCCAAAACATCTGGGGTGCCAAGGTTGGCCATCACTGCCCTAGGGAATAAAATGGTGGTCGCTGCAACGTTTTATTTTACGCAGTATTTGCGCAGCAATTTTTCAACGTCTTTCTTTAAAAAAAAAAAAAACTTTCATGAATTAAAAAAAAAAAAAAAACACGAACGTTAGCCTGATTCTTTTGCATAATGATGTTACGCCGCGTAGAAAGGAACCTAACATGTCACGCTTTAAAATTGCACACACTTGTGGAATGGCACCAAGCTTCAGTACTTAAAAATCCCCATAGGCTTTAAACATTTTTACACATTACATGTTTAGAGTTACAGAGGAGGTCTAGTGCTAGAATTATTGCTCTCACTATAATGTTTGCGTCGATACCTCACATGTGTGGTTTGATTGCCGTTTACATATGCTAAAACAAGTCCTTATGCTGGTTAAATTAGTAAACTATGAGAACTAATGAAGGTGCTACAGTGGCTCTGATACTAGCCAGTGCCTCACCAGCCACTGACGTCACCGCATGTCCCTGCTGTGATTGACAGCAGTGGAAGCCAATTGCTCCTGCTGCTGTGTCTCAGTCATCGAAGAGAGAGAGGGACCCGAGACAGCCGAATCTCCTGCACATCGCAGGATCGAGAGGAAGCTCAGCTGTATATTAGGGGGGCTGTGGGGGAAGTAGCACACAGAAGGTTTTTTACCTTCATGCATATAATGCACTGGTGTGCAGTCATGTTGGAAGAAGAAAGGTGCCATCCTCAAACTGTTTCCATAAAGTTGGGAGCATGACATTGTCCAAAATGTCTTGGTATGCTGACGCCTTAAGAGTTCCCTTCACTGGAACTAAGGGGCAAAGCCCAACCCCTGAAAACCAACCCCACATAATAATCCCCCTCCACTAAATGATTTGGACCAGTGCACAAAGCAAGATCCAGAAAAACATGGATGAGCGAGTATGGGGTGGAGGAACTTGACTGGGCTGCTCAGAGTCTTGACCTCAACCTGATAGAACACCTTTGGAATGAATTAGAGCGGAGACTCCGAGCCAGGCCTTCTCGGACACATCAGTGCCAGACCTCACAAATGCACTTCTGGAAGAATGGTCAAACACCCTCATATAGACACTCCTAAACCTTGTGGACAGCCTTCCCAGAAGAGTTGAAGCTTTTATAGCTGCAAAGGGTGGGCCAACTCAATATTGAACGCTACCGACTAAGCAGGGCCGTCTTTAAACTTTAATATTGATCGGACCCTGGGCAAACATTTTCTTGCCCCCGCCAATGCAATTTTGCTCTATACCTGCTTTGAAACATACAGTAAATAGCAGCTAAACTCCAAATCAGTTTAGTGCAGCAGATCAGGCAGCAATTGTGATTGGTTGGCAGAGGTTAAAGCATAACATTACTGCTCACTGATTAGTTGCTAGAGGTCTCAGCACATACTTTCCGCTTGCTGATTGGTTTTGGTTGCTAGAGGTTACTGCACATCATTACCGCTCAACCATTGGTTGCTGGGGCTAGAGGCAGTGGTGGTGGTGAAGGGTGTATTGGTATCAGTGGCATTGGGGGGGGTTGGAGGGTGTGAGCAGTGTTAGTGGGGGGGGGGGGTAGAGAGAGAGAGAGAAAGAAAGGGCGAGCTAGGGTGGCGAGAGAGAGAAGTGGGTGAAAGAGTGAGAGAAGGGGGCGAAAGAGAGGGGAGTGAAAGAGAGGGGGCGAGAGAGAGAGTGTGGTGTGAGAGAGGGGGTGGGAGAGATAGAGAGGGATGTGGGAGAGAGAGATGGAAGAGATAGCATTGCTGAATTGAGGTGGGGATTTTCTCTGGTTTTGTCTTTCAGAGAGAGTGGGTGAGTGAAAGAGAGAGGGGGTGAAAGGGGGGTATTGGGGATGAGAGAGGGGGGGTGAGTGAACGAGAGGGGGGATTGGGGATGAGAGAGGGGGGATTGGGGATGAAAGAGAGAGGGGGATTGGGGATGAGAGAGATAGAGGGGGTTGGGGATGAGAGAGAGAGGGGATTGGGGATCAGAGAGAGAAAGGGGGTTGGGGGAGGAAGAGGGGGGATTGGGGAAGAGAGAGAGGGGGGGATTGGGGATGAGGGAGAAGGAGGGGGGATTGGGGATGGGAGAGAGAGGGGGGATGAGAGAGGGCTCTTTTCCCTCCCAAGCTCACGCTTCTCCTTGCTCCCGGTCCGGGACTACCCATTCCAAGGGGCTCAAGGGGCAGCTGCTTTGGGCCCCTCAACAATGACAGGGCCCTGGGCAGCTGCCCCTTTTGCCCCGCGTTAAAGACCGCCCTGGGACTCAGACTGGGATGCCATTAAAGTTCATGTTCATGTAAAGGCAGGTGTCCCAATACTTTTGGCAATATAGTGTATTTTAGTAGTACTGACTCAGGCCAAACTTTTCTTTTTCTAGTTTTGAATAGAGGAAGGGATTAAAAGCTCTGTCAGGTTTTTATTGATGTCAGTGTCCCCACTGACGAGAATCATCCTCTTTACTACCATGTCCTGGTGCAGACACCTAGCATACTCTTGTCTTATTGTACAAATGGAATCACGAATAAAAAGTGTATAAAAAGGAGAACTCAATCATGTTGTTATTTTTTACTTGGTGTAACTTTTACTTGAACTTCATATTTTAGCCTTGAAGCTCGGCAGGCCGCTGTATACATCTCACTTAGGGATCAGTAAATAAAATCTCCCCCTTAACAACCTTCAAGGAGAAGGAGACTCCATTGCCTGATGGGGCCAAGCAGACTGAAGCAGCCTGTGAGCGTTGCCATGGAGAGGCTCTGGAGTAGGCCTCAGGCCTTTCTAAAATAGAAAATCAATAGGAATCAAATCCATTTAGACTAAAACTAAAAGCGAGAGTGCTAATCCGCCGGATATCAAATCAAGCCTCGTTACACAGCCCAGAAATTAGGACTAAATTTCTCTTCACTTATCTGCATTCAGCACTTTGCCAGCGCCGGCCTGCAAAAATGCCTTTATTGATTACTTTATGGAGATCATTTACCAAAAACTGGGTTTTCTGCATAAGACAAAATTCATTCAGAAATGAAAACAATGAAACTATTATGAGGGGGGGGGGGGGGGGAATGGTGAGGGATGTTACCAGTCACATGTGTCTGCTGGACGTTAGATCTTATCATATATAATAAGGTTATATATTATATCTTATATAACGACATAAATGGGCGGAGTGCCCATAAGAGCTTGATGTAAAGAGTACGAGTACTGTGTTTATTCAAATATATGAATATTCAGTTAAAGTGTATTATTTTAACTCAAAATCTATGTTTACCATCGTGTCTCACTGTCTACAGTTTTCTTAAAGCAAAACTATATTCAATTCTCTTCCAGTGATGTGATGTCCACAAGCTACCTCCTCCTTGGTGCTGATATCTTCTCACCAGATTCTTTCAGGTTCAGGATCTTTGGCCACCTTCAGTGACCTTGTTCAGATGACATAACTCCCATGCATGCTTACAGGAGTTAATTTGTCCCATTTGGGATGCTGACAATTAACACTGAGCTGCGCATGTGCAACTCAGGGTGTACCACCCCCTTGGATCAGGTAGTCACAACAGCCTGCTGACCCTTTTCAGTGATGGATGGTCCAAGACCTAAACATCAGCAGGTTTAGGCCTCATTGGGGCACTTTAGGCCTCACTGGGTGTCAGGGATCTCGTGCAGCAGGTACTCATTCCCGTGCAGCTGATGCTCATTTTTGTGCGCAGTCACGAGCATAGAAGGCCAAGACGAGCAAGGATTGGAATTTGCACGCAAATGCATACACGAGGGCACATGCGCGTACATGTAGGCGTGCGGACACATCCACAGATTCTGGTGGCCAGCAGTCTATTTAAAATGAGAGTCTGCCTGGCTTCAGTTCTGCATGGTCTTCAGCTTTGGTTCCTGTGTTCCTGATTCTAGTCCATGTCTGCTAACCTTGTTCCTGACCCAGCTGACACCTCTCTTGGATCACCCCTGCCGCTATATCTGCTTCTCGCTTATGCTACTGACCTGGCTTGGATTTATGACTACGTCTCTGCTTCCTGATTTGGTATCCCGCCGCCAGCATGTTATCAACTTCTGCCTGTCCCCTACCTTGAACCTGACCCTGATTCTGCATCTGTCTGTCTGGCTCCCACTGAACAAGGCTTGTGACTTGACTTCACACCACCACTGGAAGGACTCCTGTGTCTCTAAGCTACAGCTTACTCCTACAGCTTCCAGGCACCTGTGCCCTTCCACTGCCCTAGCAGTCCCTGTCTCCACTACTAGGGAAGCTTGGACAGGAATTGTGGAAGAGGCCAACCCCATCATCTCGGGCTCCACAGTCAGGTCTGTGACACTGGTAAAAGACCAATACACACGGGGTGTGTCTGCGTCTGATAGTTCCATTTCTAGTCTGCAGAAGATTCCTGCTGAAAACCTAGGCCCACGTGACATAGGAGTCCCAGGTTACTAGCACATGGCACCATAGGCCAATTTATTTTGCCACTAGACAGGTTGACTTTCCTAAACTAGTTCACTACCCACTTCTCAACTGGAATCGGTCATAAAGTTGCTACTGCCCAGGTATCGGCTAATCCAAGTATACAAAGGAATGAAAGAAGACTTGGTCCGATTCTCATTTGTAAGATAGTTTACTTTAACTGAGGACTTCAGAGCACATTGTTCGTTTTTAGCAATGTTTGGAGTAATTCGCTTTTCCTTATCTTGTCCTGGCTTTCGTGCTCTCAATCCACAGCCCACAAAAGGGAATTTTGTAAATCAGTCCTGTTTTACTACAGCTCCCCAGATTTCTTGGCTCAGCCCCTCTGGTCCCAGCTTGTCCCCAAGGGGACGCCACATAGTAGGCCATTACATGTTTCCAAAGCAGCCCCACTATCCCACTAGGGCAAGCAACTGTCCTCACTTCACTCCACTGGACACTAACTTCTCTCTCCTTCCACAACCCAAGTACATCCCTCTTTATTTACCCTGCCCCCCCCCCCCCCAAGATAGTCCCAGAGCGGTGGAGACAAAAAGTGGCCATCCAACAAATTGCACCACAACCCAGAAGGGACATAAATGCAACACTATACCTACTACAAGGGTACAGAAGTTTTTGAAGCAGTAAGAATCCTTTATTGGAGAAAAGAGATGGTATATCTCTTCTGCAATAAAAATAACTTTCTTTCTTGGAAAAGTTTAACCACTTCAGCTCTGGAAGGTTTTCCCCCCCTTAATGGCCTAACCATTTTTTGCTAGTTAGCACTGTGCTACTTTAAAGTGGTGTCTCAGCCGAAATTATACTTTTTACATAAAAATACCCCTATAATACACAAGCTTAATGTATTCTAGTAAAGTTAGTCTGTAAACTAAGGTCTGTTTTGTTCGTTTATAGCAGTAGTTTGTTATTTTATAAACTTACAGCAGGCCGTGGCCATCTTAAGTGTGGGCATCTGAAGCCAGACTGTATTTCTTCCTGGATCTCATCCTTGCAGATCTCGCACATGCTCAGTGCAGCACAAGCAGCGTAATAGGTTTCAGGTCAGGTTTCCATAGCAACGGCAGTGTCAGAGGAAGTTGCTGCCCCTTTCCAGAAGGCATTGCAAACAGGAAATGATGCGATGGGCTGCGGCCAGGGAGGAGGAAGTGAAAAATGAATACAGCAGATATACAGTAGGTGCTGAGAAAAAAAATAAAAAAATATCGAATTCGTTTACAGTGCACAGTTTAGTGAGGGATGCTGAAGAGTTGTAAAAGTGAGTGGAACTCCACTTTAACTGGTAATTGCACGGTCAGGCAATATGAAATTTATATAATTTTTTTCACACAAATAGCGCTTTCTTATGGTGATATTTGATCTCCACTGGGTTTTCTATTTTTTTATAATATAAACAAAAAATTACCCAAAATGTTGAAACAAAAAACAACAATATTGTTTACTTTCTGCTTTAAAACATATCCAATAAAATAAAAAATAAAAAAATAAAATTTGTTTATACATTTGGGCCATGTCCCAGCATTGGACCAGTGTTCTGTCTATCATAGGAGCCAGTCCAGAAGGTGGGACTTCGTATTACAGTGGCCGCAGAGTAAACGGGAGATCCCCACTCCGTGTAATCCCACGTCTCTAATCTCCGTGCACTGATCAGACCACATTGATGGGCAATGGTAATGCTGCAGATAAGCAGTGATCAGGCTACATTGATGGGCAATGGTAATGCTGCAGATTGGCACTGATCAGGCTACATTTATGGGCAATGCTGAGGCTGCAGATGGGCACTGATCAGGCTACATTTATGGGCAATAGTGAGGCTGCAGATGGGCACTGATCAGGCTGCATTAATGGGCAATGGTGAGGCTGCAGATAGGCACTGATCAGGCTACATTGATGGGCAACGGTGAGGCTGCAGATGGGCACTGATCAGGCTACATTGATGGGCAACGGTGAGGCTGCAGATGGGCACTGATCAGGCTACATTGATGGACAATGGTGAGGCTGCAGATGGGCACTGATCAGGCTACATTTATGGGCAACGCTGAGGCTGCAGATGGGCACTGATCAGGCTACATTGATGGACAATGGTGAGGCTGCAGATGGGCACTGATCAGGCTACATTGAAAGGCAATGGTGAGCCTGCAGATGGGCACTGATCAGGATGCATTGACAGGCTATGGTGAGGCTGCAGATGGACACTGATCAGGCCGCATTGATGGGCACTGGTGAGGCTTCAGATTGTCACTGACCCTTATTTTGCTTCAAATTATTTTATTTAAAATGTAATTTTTTTTTCCTGAAACTTCCCTCTTAAAATGAAGGTGCGTGTTATACGCCTGTGCATGTTATACACCGATAAATACAGTATTTTTTTTTTATCCTGCTAATGCCGGTGATCGTCAACTTATAGTGAGACTGTGATCGTGCGACGGTCAATCTGACACTAACTGACACATGTGGGAACTGACTAACTACCACTGACATCACCAGTGACACTAATACAGTAATCAGTAATATTATACACTGTCACTGTATTAATGGGGTACTCAAGGAGTTGAAGCGGAATTCCACCCATTTAAAAGTCAGCAGCTACAAAAAGTGTAGCTGCTGACTTTTAATAATCAGACACTTACCTGTTCCATGGTCCAGCAATGCGGGCGCATGAAGCCCCGGTATTCTAACTGTGGGCGCCAGGCTGTGGCTTCACAGCCGGGCGTGCACTGCGCAAGCGCAACCCTCACTGCATGCTGTGAAGGGCCGGGCAATCTTCTGGGACCTATGACGTGTCCCAGAAGATTGCAGGGAGGGAGGAGGGAGAGGCGATCTTCCTTCCGGCGCCAGGGGAGGAAGTGAGAGCTCCCCCCCCAAAAAAATGACATGCTAAATGTGGCATGTCAGGGGGTCACAAACATTTAAAGCGGAAGTTCCATTTTTGGGTGGAACGCCACTTTAAGTGTATGCCAACAAGGAACTGAAGGAACTTACACATATTTGTTATGGGAGTGTACACTTGATGTTTATCCTAGTCCTGAAGAAGGGGGGATTCAAGGACCCCTGAAATGAGTTGTTATGTTTTACAATTTTTTTTTTTTTAAATAAAGGACAAATTTCAAAATATCATGCTTCCAGATTTTTTAGGTGTGGCTCCTTGACTTATCATATATCTGACCAGGAGCTTCTATCTATATTCTGCAGTTCACTGTGTCTTTTAATGAGAGAGAAGGTCTTGTTCAGAGGCTGCTTTCTACAGACATCAGTCTGAGTATAATTGAGCTCAGGAAGTTATCTGTACTGCCAGATCTGATGGGAACATCACAAGTATCTGCGTGTTCTCTATATCTCACTGATGATCTCCCGAGTCTGACAGCTTGTCTTCCTAATGCCGGTGGCAGGAAAGAAAGATGTCCATTAAAGTGACCAATCACTTTACTAGTGGAAAAAAAAAGATTCTCACTGGGCACTACAAGAAAGTTTTGCTTGGAGAAGGTTGTTTTTTTTTAAATTTTTGCATGTTTTATAGATAGATCACAATATTTAGCAAAGCCAAAGCGTATATGGAGTAGTTGGAAGTGCCTACTAGATAATCTCCATGGTAAGCACCATGTTTGGTATTTCACCAGACACTGGCCATGGTCTTCACAATGGGCCTCCTCCCATTCCTACCCCATAGTTAGCCAAAACACGTACCTGTAAGGGCACTCACTATCTGTCTGTAGCGCTCACCCCCAAGGGGGCCGCTGAGAACATGTCAAGGTCTCCCTTCCAAGTACAGAGGCTGCCTGACATGACTGCTGAGGCGCAATGGGCCTAGGTTCCAATTAACGTAACACAATGGGATCAAATCCCCCATCACCCTTGCCCTCTACCCCATTAAATAAGACACTTACAACCATTAGGTTGGAAAGGGCAAGGCCACAGCTATTAAATTCCAACATGTAACATGTGAACATATTAAACCAGTGCCAGTCACAGTCGTACTGTGAGCACTCAATTCCAAAAGGGGGAAGTGGGGCCTGTCCTTACCATAAGTGCTGGACAGACAGCCTACTTTAAATGCTGGCAAGGTCAAGAAACCGCAGCAAGCTGTGACATACCATAACAGAGGAAAAAGGGGGCGGGAGGGTGGGCAGTTTTTCCATCCGACTCTTCCGAAAGACCCAGAATTCCCTGGGGCACATGTTCCCTGAGCTCAGGCCCATCCCACCCCCAATGTTTCATTCAATTGTTTCCCTTGTCCGGCACCTGGCCATGCCCCCATCAGTCAAGGCTCTCTTTTCCTAGGGAGGGGGCTCGAGAGGCCTTCACAGACAAAGTTTCAACCACAACGACAACACAGGCTCAGTCTAGGACACATATGTCAAACACAAGGCCCGTGGGCCGAAACCAGCCCACCAGGCCTTGTCATGTGGCCCTCACACACAGTTTTGCAGCCATGGCAGAATGGTGGCGGTCTGGCTCTTACTCTCTGCTCCCACTTGTAAACACAGAAGCGTTCTGTGTTTACAAGGGACAGCTTTGCTTTGAGATCCCTGCATGCACTCATGGTGAGGAAAGATTCGCAGAATCTGAGAGAGAAGTAGGCTGCCAGGCAAATTTAGTTAGCTGTTAACAGTGGATTATTTAGGGTTCTTTAGTGTCTTACAGGCTGCTGTTCTGCTACCTCTGGAAGTATAGTGGGAGGGAGAGCAGAACAGGCAGTCTAAATATTTATGGCACTACAGCCAATCCCTGGGGAGGTGTGTCCAGACTGTTGATGGAGAGCCTATAAATATTCTGAGGCCTGGCAGCCAGCAGCAGAGTTCCAGGGTCTAGCCTTCTAGAGGAGACGCAGCCAGGAGTTTTACAAGGCCGGCCAGGAGTTGTACAGATCATCCTAGAGATGACAGTGCAGCCTGAGGTTGTGCAATACAGCCAGTATTTTGTACAGAACAGCCAGAAGCCTAGCAGTCCTCAAGTTCTACAGATTCGGGGTATCCCATACTCCCCATGACTATCCAAGTTCCTATTTACAATAGAAACCCTAAAATAAACCTCTAGACTGATTCTTGAGCCAAAGGATCAATGCTGAAAATAGCTGTGCATGCTGTGACTGGGAGAAATAGGCCCAAATAGGCTCTTGCGGGGTTAGCGCTACCTATCCATTCTGGATGGACTGTCCCCTGTATAGTCTCATGTATAGTGAGATAAAGAAATAACCAATTTGCAGTTCTTTTTTTTTTTAAGGCTCAGATGTCCCAGATTTCTCTACCTCTGGGTGCTGTGTGTGGAATTCAAAAAGATTCTATCTAGATTAACCAGTTCACAACCAGTGGTGCTCAGCCTTCAGCTGGCAAAAGACACAAATTCCTGGTCTGGTTTAATAGACATGGGCCTACACAGGCCCATCCGCTGCAACCAATGACACAATTAATAATGTATTAAATTCCGTACAACTACCACTTAATAAAAAATAAAAAACACTGGTTGCATATTTCGACTTTATTGAGGTTCTTTTTTGACAACCAAATTGGAGTACATGGATGATTTAATAAATTAGAGGGGAAAAAAAGATTTAAGGGTGAACTCTATTGTAATGCAGTGGTGTATTCCTTGAAAAAGAATGGCATCTTTTTTTTATTTTTTACTTACAGATGATTTATTGATGATTCATGTAGCATTTACTTCCTAGAAACCATCTGCCTTTAGCTCAGGCATGCATGTAGGAGGGTGTGCTTAGCAGAGAAAACATCTCCTCCCCTCCTCAAAAAATGCCAGGGATGATGTAAAAAAAAAAAAAAAGTTTAAAACGCGTAAATTTAATAAACTTTCCCATACCTCCCAACTTTTTGGGATGGGAACAAGGGACACCTATTAGTAAAAGTATGTAGGCATAGGACACACCCATGTCACGCCCCCTTAAAGGAGAATTATACAAAAAAATTGGTTAGTTAAACCCCCAAGTGCTTTTTTTTACCACTACTATTGCTTTATACTGGCTTCAAAAATTTACAAATGCAGCAATTTAGAATTTGGATGAAAGGTTTAGCACTGGAAAACACTTTTTGAAAGTTAAGTAGTACATTTTATATACAACTATATAGATCAGACCAAAATGAGGGACACATGGGAAGGAAAGAGGGACAGAGGGACTTTGTTAAAAATCAGGGACAGTCCCTTGAAATCCGGGACAGTTGGGAGCTATGACGTTTCCTACTTATTTACTAACGTAGCAGCATAAGGTTTAAAAATAGGTAATGTTGGGTGAAGTTCTGTTTTAATACATGAAACCATATGCAATGCCTGCAGCAAGTAACTGTCAGAGGCTATGTCCCAATGTCTAGCAACTGGGAAGCTAGCAGAGCAGGGGAGGAGCGGCAATTCTTCTTGTTGTCTTGCAACAATGAGGGCTGCCAATAGGTAGGTAAAAATGCAGCCTGCCTAATACCACCACTTTGTTCCTCCATGGGATCTGCAGCAAATACCTGTGAGAGGGAGCATGTGATCCCCTCCCATGTTGCAGGGCTTGGTCCTAGTAGCCAATCGCCAGGCCCTAACAGTGTCATGTAAGAAGGAAGAAGACATCATCAATTGTGTGTCACATGAAGCTTACAGTATGGGAAGCATAAGTGGAACTAAACAGCCACCTGCGGAGGGGAGGGGGGTTGTTCTGGCACATTATGGCAGATTGGCTCCCTTGCCCTCCTTCAGTGCTGACATATTCAGCACTATCCCTCACCGCTCCATCTACTACCACCGTCTACTCCATTTTCTACTCTGTCTCCAGCGTCTTGGCTCTTGGGTGGTCACCAATGATGCAACTCCTATGCATGCGTGTTGGAGTTACAGTAGTACCTTGGATTACGAGCATAATCCGTTCCAGAAGAATGCTTGTAATCCAAAGCACTCGTATATCAAAGCGAGTTTCCCCATAGGAATCAATGGAAACTCAGATAATTCGTTCCACAGCCACTGCTTGTCTATGCAGTACCGCATGTGGCCAGAGGTGGGGCGGTGCTGGAGACACTCGGAAACACTGGGAGAAGCTCGGAGACCACTCGGAGACATTCTGAGACACCCGGGAACGCAGTGTTTCTGAGCGGTTCCGAGTGTCTCCGAGCGTCTCTGAGCGTCACCGGCGCCCGTGCACCTCTGGCCAAATGCGGTACTGCACACCCCAGAGGCTTGAATCCTGCTCGTCTTGCGAGAGAACACTTGCAAACCGAGTCAGGATTTTTTTATTTAAAAACAGCTCGTATTGCGGAACGCTCGTAAACCGCGTTACTCACAATCCAAGGTTTTACTGTATATTGTCCTGGCAACAGGCTTAATTCTTGGCATTTTACAGATCCCAGTAATGGGCAGGAAGTATCCATAGTGCATGCCCCGTACACTGCACACAAAACAAAAAAAACTGCTAGGATATTTTTTTTGACAAAAAAAAAGAATTACATCTCTTCCACCAAAAATAACCCAACATCCTAGAAATTTTCTTCATTTTTGAGTTTGCTCCTTGCAGTGGAGCTGTGCCTGCCATGGAAGAGTTACATGCTCTTTTAGGTTATAATCTCAGACAGGGCTGGTGCAAGGATTTTTGACACCCTAGGCGAAACCCCCCCTTCCTTGTCCCCACCCCTGACTGCACCCCTTTGCCCTGCCTATGTATACCCCACCTTTTTAATAAAGCGCCCATCAAATGCAGCCCACCAGCCCATCAATGCAGCCTTACCAGTGCCCATCAAATGCAGCCTCACCAGTACCCATAAAATGCAGCCTACCAGCACCCATCAATGCAGCCTACCAGTGCCCATCAATGCAGCCTACCAGCGCCCATCAATGCAGCCTACCAGTGCCCATCAATGCAGCCTACCAGCACCCATCAATGCAGCCTACCAGTGCCCATCAATGCAGCCTACCAGCGCCCATCAATGCAGCCTACCAGCGCCCATCAATGCAGCCTACCAGTGCCCATCAATGCAGCCTACCAGCACCCATCAATGCAGCCTACCAGTGCCCATCAATGCAGCCTACCAGCGCCCATCAATGCAGCCTACCAGTGCCCATCAATGCAGCCTACCAGTGCCCATCAATGCAGCTTACCAGCACCCATCAATGCAGCCTACCAGTGCCCATCAATGCAGCCTAACAGTGCCCATCAATGCAGCCGACCAGTGCCCATCAATGCAGCCTACAAGTGCCCATCAATGCAGCCTACCAGCACCCATCAATGCAGCCTACCAGTGCCCATTAACGAATGTTTGCTTGCTTCCAATCATTCGGGTGTCGGGACACAGACACAGCCCTCTGCCGCTGCTGCGCCTCTGACGCTATGTGCGAACGGAGCGGCGGCTGCCTGCTGATGCTGGGACTTAGTTGCTTGCTGCAGAGAGAAGAGAGTAGGAACAGCAGTGGCTGGGCGCCCTAGACAGCAGTGCGCCCTAGGCAGCTGCCTAGTTTGCCCGGTGGCAGCACCGACCCTGATCTCAGTGCGGTATGGTGGATCAACACGTTTGAGAGTATTTATGCTTCGATTTCAAAATGCGTCGATCCACCATATAAACTCTGAGTTTATCACCATGCATTTGCTGTATCAAATTTGACATCTCCTTTCTTGTGGTTTATATAATATTTTAATCATATCATAAAGTGTCTTAAATTTTTTTAATTGTGTGTTATTTGTCCTCTTTTATAGTCCCAATTTATTTTCTCTACCACGATATTTTGTGGTTTTGGAGAAAGATTTTTTTATAATGCTTTATTAATAAGAAGCGGTGCCATAGGAGGTTCATGATAAGATGGATTTTAACCCTTGCAGCATTTAACCCTTGCATTGTAGGCGAATGCAAAGGAGAACCTTTACTTTTCCCAGAGTTCTGCTTTATTGGTAAGGATAATAAAGGAGCAGTTTACCATTATTGTCCAAGGATTCCATAAATCCTTGATAACAATAGGTTCATCTTCCTCACTCTTTTCCCATGTTACATATAGAGGAGACTGATTGATTGATGAATTGATGCTTTCTTGCAGGGGAATACGTGGAGGGGGTCAGTGACCAGGACGTCATCCTGATTCATTCCTGCCGACAGTGGACAACGGTGACGGCTCACAGCCTCGAGGAGGGACACTACGTCATCGGGCCCAAGATAGACATCCCACTCCAGTATCCAGGTATAGCAAGGATCTGATTTCTTGAATTGAATAGTAATTATAGCTTGACTGACATACTGTTCCTTATACCTGCATGACTCGGCAGCTTGTAGCTTTAATTTCCTTTTCTTATATGGATGAAAGCTATTACATACCTATAGATGTATATAATGCTTGCTTATTTTATATGAGATATTAACCACTTAAGGACCGAGCCTCTTTTTGAGATTTGTTGTTTACAAGTTAAAAACATGTTTTTTTGCTAGAAAAGTACTAGAACTGCTAGTTCTAGCTAGAATTGCTAGAGCCCCCAAACATTATACATTTTTTTCCTAACACCCTAGAGAATAAAATGGCGGTCGTTGCAATACTTTCTGTCACACCGTATTTGCGCAGCAGTCTTACAAGCGCACTTTTTTTGGAAAAATTAACTCTTTTTTGACTTAAAAAATAAGACAACAGTAAAGTTAGCCCATTTTTTTTATATTGTGAAAGATAATGTCACGCCGAGTAAATTGCGCCCGCTCGTGGAATGACGACAAACATTTACTTTTGTTTAAAAAATTATACAGGTTGTATGTTTTGAGTTACAGAGGAGGTCTAGGGCTAGAATTATTTGTCTCGCTCTACCGATCACGGCGATACCTCACATGTGTGGTTTGAACACCGTTTTCATATGCGGGCGCTACTCACATATGCGTTTGTTTCTGCACGCGAGCTCGGCGGTACGGGGCGCGTTTAAAAAAATTCATTTTTTCTTATTTATTTTACCTTTTATTTTTTTACTTTTACACTGTTCTTTTTTTTAAAAAAATTGTGTCACTTTTATTTCTATTACAAGGAATGTAAACGTCCCTTGTAATAGGAAAAAAGCATGACAGGACCTCTTAAATATGAGATCTGGGGTCAAAAAGACCTAAGATCTCATATTTACACTAAAATGCAATTAAAAAAAAAAAAGTCGTTTAAAATTTTTTTTTAAAAAAGTCCCTTCGAGAGCTATGGGCGGAAGTGACGTTTTGACGTCACTTCTGCCCTGCAATGGTATGGAGACGGGTGGGGGCCATTTTCCTCTCACTCGTCTCCATATCCAGCATTTGAAAGGATCGGATCGCCGACAGCTCCGGTAAGCAGCAGAGGGCACCGGAGCACGTTGGAAGGGGGAGGCCCCTCTCCTGCCGCCGATAAAAGTGATCTTGCGGCGAATCCGCCGCAGAGACCACTTTTATCTGAAAGCGGACCACCGGCCGAAGAAGAGGATACCGGGGTTATGGTAGCTAGCTGCAGCCATTACAACGATATTCCTCTTCAAAGTAAGGACGTATATCGGCATGCGGCGGTCCATAATTGGTAAAGCGCATTTCCAGCGGCAGTGTTTACTTTTAGTTTTAGACAGAATGGACAAGGTTTACTGCTCTCTGTGGCCCCAGTTGGGAGATTTCCCTTACTTCCTGTTGCAATGACAATTTTGGAAATCTCCACCAATATACAGACAGAAAAAAAATGTATGGAGGATGTATTTGTTCCACACTCGATCCAAAATGAAAATTTAAAAAAAAAGTTTGCTGGAGTTATACTTTAACCTTTTCGCTGCCAGAGCCATTTTTGCATTTTTTTTACACACGATTAAAATCATTTTAGGCCTTAAGATTACACAAAACCCCCAAACATTATATATTTTCTGAAAGCAGACACCTTAGAGCAGTGATGGCGAACCTTGGCACCCCAGATGTTTTGGAAGTACATTTCCCATGATGCTCATGCACTCTGCAGTCTAGTTGAGCGTCATGGGAAATGTAGTTTCAAAACATCTGGGGTGCCAAGGTTCGCCATTACTGCCCTAGAGAATAAAATAGTGGTAGTTCCAGTTTTTGATGTCTCTTGATATTATCACAAAGGTCTAGGAAATGCAAAATTTTAGTAAAAAACAAACTAAAGTGAACATTAGGGCAAACAACAATAATTTACACAAATTGTTGGTAAAATATAAAAGATGAGGTTGCACCGAATAAACAGATACCCAACATGCCAAACCTTAAATTTGTTGAGGCCCGTGAAATGGCGACAAACTTCAGTACCCTATATTTTCTATAGGCAACACTTCAAAAGCCCCCTATAGGGGATCAGTTGAGTTTTATGGGGGAGGTCTTGTGCTAGAATTATTGCCCTTGCTCTGGCGTGCATGGCGATACAGTGCATCCGGAAAGTATTCACAGCGCTTCACTTTTTCCACATTTTGTTATGTTACAGCCTTATTCCAAAATGGACTAAATTCATTATTTTCCTCCGAATTTTACAAACAATACCCCATAATGACAACATGAAAGAAGTTTGTTTGAAATCCTTGCAAGTTTATTAAAAAATAAAAAAAATCCCATGTAAATAAGTATTCACAGCCTTTGCTCAAAACTTTGTTGAAGCACCTTTGGCACCAATTACAGCCTCAAGTCTTTTTGGGTATAATGCTACAAGCTTGTCACACTTATTTTTGGGCAGTTTCTCCCATTCTTCTTGTAAATAAGTATTCACAGCATTTACAATCACACTCAAAATTGAGCTCAGGTGCATAATTTTTCCACCGATCATCCATGAGATGTTGATTGGAGTCCTTGATTGGAGTCCACCTATGGTAAATTCAGTTGATTGGACTTAATTTGGAATAACACATACCTGTCTATATAAGGTCCCACAGTTAACAGTGCATGTCAGAGCACAAGCCATGAAGTCCATGGAATTGTCTGTAGACCACAAACCATGAAGTCCATGGAATTGTCTGTAGACCACAAGCCATGAAGTCCATGGAATTGTCTGTAGACCACAAACCATGAAGTCCATGGAATTGTCTGTAGACCACAAACCATGAAGTCCATGGAATTGTCTGTAGACCACAAGCCATGAAGTCCATGGAATTGTCTGTAGACCAAAAACCATGAAGTCCATGGAATTGTCTGTAGACCACAAACCATGAAGTCCATGGAATTGTCTGTAGACCACAAACCATGAAGTCCATGGAATTGTCTGTAGACCTCAGAGGCAGGATTGTATTGAGGCACAGATCTGGGGAAGCATACAGAAACATTTCTGCAGCATTGAAGGTCCCAATGAGCACAGTGGCCTCCATCATCTGAAAATGGAAAAAGTTTGGATCCACCAGGACTCTTCCTAGAGCAGGCCACCCAGTCAAACTGAGCAATTGAGGGAGAAGGGCCCTAGTCAGGGAGGTGACCAAGAACCCGATGGTCTCTTTGACAGCGCTCCAGCATTTCTATGTGTGGAGAGAGGAGAACCTTCCAGAAGAACCACCATCTCTGCAGCACTCCACCAATAAGACCTCTATGGTAGAGTGGCCAGACGGAAGCCACTCCTCAGTAAAAGGCACATGACAGGCCACCTGGAGTTTGCCAAAAGGCACCTGAAGGACTCTCAGACCATGAAAAACAAAATGTCATCTCTGGTCTTTGGCCTGAATGGCAAGCGTCATGTCTGGAGGAAACCAGGCACCGCTCATCCCTACAGTGAAGCATGGTGGTGGCAGCATCATGCTGTGGGGATGTTTTTCAGTGGCAGGAACTGGGAGACTAGTCAGGGATGAGGGAAAGATGAATGCAGCAATGTACAGAGACATCCTTGATGAAAACCTGCTCCAGAGTGCTCTGGACCTCAGACTGGGGCGAAGATTCATCTTCAAAGAGAACAACCACCCTAGGCACACAGCCAAGATAACAAAGGAGTGGATATGGGACAACTCTGTGAATGTCCTTGAGTGGCCCAGCCAGAGCCCACACTTGAACCTGATTGAACATCGCTGGAGGGATCTGAAAATGGCTGTGCACCGACGCTCCCCATCCAACCTGATGGAGCATTAGAGGTCCTGCAAAGAAGAATGGGAGAAACTGCTAAAAATAGGTGTGACAAGCTTGTAGGTGCCAAAAGTGCTTCAAGAAAGTATTGAGCAAAGGCTGTGAATACTTATGCACATGGGATTTGTTTCATTTTTTATTTTTAATACATTTGCAAAGGTTTCAAACAAACTTTTTTCACATTGTCATTATGGGGTATTATTTGTAGAATTTTGAGGAAAACAATGAATTTATTCCATTTTAGAATAAGGCTGTAACATAACACAATGTGGAAAGAGTTGAAGTGCTGTGAACACCTTCCTGGATGCACTGTATGTAACATGTGATGATTTTTTGGTGACAGGTTCTCTTTAAGGAGACACGCAGGGTCTAAAAGACCCTGCATGTCTCCTCTGGGCTCCACTGAATGTATTGCAATGCAGATCACATTGCAATACATTCCTTCGCAGCTATGCTAGCCGGGGAAAGTGACAGGGTGACCCGGAAGTGACGTCATACACATCGCTTTCCTGGTCACGAACAACAAGGGGAGGCGAACAGACGTTCTCCTCCTTCCACTCCACCTGGCAGAATCCCGGGTCCCAGGCCCGCAGATGGGAAAGCGGAACCCGAAATATATGGCAGGGATCCGTTACCCCGCCCCCCCGGGTGTGTGGAAGCAATTGGGGGGCACCCCAGCCGCCTGAATGCTTCCACCTGACAGGCAGGAGTCTTCTTGTCAATTTTACACGCAATCCTGGCTGCAGCCATCGGATTGTGAGTGAAACTCCATTGTCAGGTCTGTACGACGTACGGACCTGGCAGCGATATGGTTAAAGGGGTATGTTTTGTTGCAGACTAGTAATTTTTTTTTATGATGACAGGGGCAGTTTGTGATTTAACACTGGAGGCGAGAGAAATTGCGAAATTGCTGTTATAGTCATGTCTGCATGTTTACAGGAAGTCTGGTAAATACATCCTTTGATTAAGCTATTCATCTTACAAGATCATCCTTATAAAGGACATCATACAACATCTTTATCAAACACCAGCACAGATCAGTTTTTATGAATGGAGTCTGTAAGTGTAAAGCACTGCTTGCAGGCTTCATTCATGCAGAAGCCACTGTCAGCATTCTTGATACAGAGATCACTTTTTTTTTGCATTTATCGAATGGATACAACAAAACACCTTCAATTTAACAAATTCGAGAATTTCATTGGTATGGCTTATGTACTCGTTAAAGCTGTCTATACCCTAGTAGAAATTTGATCAAAATGTTTTGCTTCAAGAATGTTGGTTTGATCCTGTGTGCACGGATCATCATCTTATAGGATTATCCCCATAAGGGCCATCATATAACATCTTTATCAAACACCTCCACAGATCAGTATTTATGAATGGAGCCTGCAAGCACTGCTTTTAGGCTTCATTCATGCAGAAGCCACTGTCAGCATTCTTAATACAGAGATCACTTTTGTGTACTTATCGAATGGATACAACAAAACATCTTCAATGGTATATTAAGCAAATAAGACAATTTCATTGGTATGGTTTAGGTACACATTAAACTTTGCTATACACTAGTAGAAATTTGTTTGAAATGTCTTGCTTCAAGAACGTTCGTTTGATCCTGTGTGCAAGGATCATCATGTTACAGGATTATCCTCATAAAGGAAATCATAGAACACCTTTATCAAACACCTTCACAGATCAGTATTTATGAATGGAGCCTGCAAGCACTGTGGAACTACAGCTATTTTATTCTCCAGGGTGTCTGCTTTCAGAATGTTTTGTGGGTTTTAATTAATTTTTTAAATATGCGTGCAAAAAAAAAATGTTTCTTGGACAGGAGTGGTATTCTTGGAACCTTGGGCTCTCGATGTTACCTCTTCTCCCTGGTCCACGATACATATCATTTTGGGTCCTGCTGGACCTATCTTGCTTTTTCCGGAGCCTAGGCTTCTCACCGGTGACTCTCATTTGACCTTGCCGCTCGCTTGGTGACATTAATAGCTGAGACGGCGGATCATGATCAGTGTGTTCAGCTCTTTTTTGTCTTCTGATTCATTGGATGGGAAAACCACACAGTGACAAAAGCTTTGTCTGCTCCAGGAACCTCCAGCTCTCTGTGACATATTAATTACAACCTTTCTCTGGCAGCCAGAGAGCACGCCTTCAATAATTAGACCTTCCAGCTGTGATATAATAAAAAATCATATTACTGCTCGTTATCGCTCGCTCTGGGAGCACTTCCTGTTGAAGACGGGATCTGTGCAATAAATTCCAGGATGCTCTGCTGGGGATACCACCCTGCCCAGCTTCACAGTGACTCCATCTTGTACGGGGCTAAATGTGTCCTTCAAAGTAAAGGCTTAAACCTAAAAACATGAATGTAAGACATTGCAGCTTACTAGTTCTTAGAGGTGGTGGCTGCATTCGTTTTCTTTTTTTCAGGCCTTTTTTCTTTTTTTTCCACCTGGTAATCTTGCCAGTAACACACTACCTTTGCACGTTTTTCTCCACTGTGTCCATGGAGGTAGCCACAAAGGCTGGGACCTCAGACATCTATGTCAAAAGAAAACCAAGCGCTGCTCCTTTACTAGTATTCAATAAGCTATGTTCTTACCAATAAATAATGAATAAACTCAATAATTTAACTCATAAATGGCTATACATATACAGTAACTAATGTGAATAAAGTGCCAATGCAACAATCTTAAAGAGGATGTAAACTTCCATCTTTACGTTTTACCTATAGGTATGCCTATAATAAGGCTCACCTATAGGTAGTGACAACATCTCCTAAACATGCACCGTTTAGGAGGTATTTACTATACATTATATGACCCTAGTACACTACCGAAATTTACTATTGGGCCTAAAAAATGTCTGATTTTGTTTATCTCCATTTATAGTGGATTGATGGGTCTAGTAGTTTATACAATAAAGGATTAGGTTCTTTGTACTTTCTTTTAAAGCTTATCTAAACCTAAAAAAATATATATATATTTCTAGCTTACCAGTCCTTAGGTAGGCCATAGTTGGCCATATTTTCTTTCCTGCAATCACGGGTTTCCTGCAACCATAGGTTGCAGGAAAGGAAATCGCTTGATTCTTCTATCAACACAATGAGTATTGATGGGGGAATCCCCCCTGTAGGGCTATTGTGTTCTCCTGACAGAGGGTGGGGGGGGGGGGTCGTCCATGCTGGGAGAACACTGTGCTTATTGGTAACGGCTATAGCCACTGGCAATAATTGCATGCCGAAAATCTAACATGCTGGTTGGTTCCATCAATCGACTTGGGTGCATTCAGCCTGCCCATAATTGGTTAGAATCTCAGCCGGTCCCTGCTGAACTGGCCAACTCATCTATGGCCAGCATTAGATCTGGTGGATCAAGAATCAAAATATTAGGGGACTGCCAATCATGCCCATTTTATGGGTTAGTCCCACCCAGACACTACTTATAAATATGCAGGGACCCTCCCACTCGCTGCCCCTATCCATGCAATGCTTGGATAGGAAGGAGGAGGGGGCGATGGCATGTAGAGGAACCGATCCCTCCATCGTGTAGTCGCTTAATGCCTGATTCTCCTCCTCTCCCTCCCGCAGATTTTCAGCGGCTGCAGGAGGGAAATGGAGGAAATCGGTTCCCCCACACGCCACTCGAGCCGCCTCCCTATCGCTGTTTTGCTGCCTCGGGCTCCTGTGTGCTTCCCTGGCCCCCCTCCCCCCCTGTCAGGATGAAGAGTGGGGAAGGAGTCGGTAAATGTGTCATTTACCGGCCCTTCCTTGTCTTAATGAAGAGTGTCAGTGATCGATGATCATTTTTTTTTTTTTTTTTTTTTATTCATTCATAGCTGGGGCATAGTAAACTATGTTTATGTTCATTCATGTTTATGAATGAACGGGAAGCTCTGTACAGAGCTATTCCTGTCCATTCATTCTGTGCAGCTGAGGCTACAGAGAAAGGGACCAATGAATTTGCCTTTAGTCCCTTTCTCTGTCTCAAAATTGAGACATCAGGGGTCTGTTTAGACTCCTGATATTTCACCAAAGCCCCCCTAAAAAATATTAAAAAAATTTATAAAAAATAAAATGGTAAAAAAATAAAAATAAAATGGTAAAAAAATAAAAATAAAATGGTAAAAAAATAATAATTAAAATAAAAGAATAAAAAACTACTGACACGAGTGGCGTAACTACCAGGATCACAAAGGTCGCAATTGCAAATGGGCTTTGGCCTTCCGCCACTGTTTTCTTTTACTACTTGGTTGCCGTTAAAGTCCCATTAACCTTCCTTGGGGGTAGTTTTATTTTTTGACTTCAGGGATGGTGGAAACCCTTATGATCTAGCTGGATGGTAATTTCTTTCTCCGCCACTGTGGGGGGACCCCAAGATGGCAGGAAGGTGGCCTACTGCAGGACTGTAACAAAGGGTCCCACAATGGGAGTAAAGGGCCCGGGATCAGTGGGAAGGAGGGCCAGGCGGGCCCTTCATGGTTTCTTGCACTGGGGCCCTGAAGGTTCTAGTTACACCTTTGATATATATATATATATATATATATATATATATATATATATATATATATATATATATATATATCTTTGGGTTTATTACCACTTCAAAGCTGAAGATTATTCTGTTTATATTTAGCGTTCCCTGCTTCCTCCTTCCCCCTCATCAACATGCTAAAAAGATGTTTTAAATAAATCCATTCTGTTTTCATTACATACCTTTATTTTAGATTCAGTAATGTCATCACTGTGTTTCTGTGCTTCTCTATGCAATGCAGGTAGATCGTGGCTGATGGGAGGGGTTGGCAGGATACTGTCCATAACTTCCTGAAAACATCACAACACCCTGCCTCGCTACTCCCTTCAGCCCTAATGTAAGCAGTGGGCTGGCTCTTGGGAGGAGGTATGCAAATATCAAAATGCCTGGATGGGTGGATTTGCATGCAGTAACACCCACATGCTGAACCTCCATTATTGAAAGAACTGAAATCCGATGAATGAAAGGGGTGGGCCGGGGACAATCAGGTTGGGTAGGAAAGGCCTCCAGCCAGGAAATGAGGTGGGCTCTGACTTGCTGCAGCTTCTAATGCACATTGTGAGAAGTTCACAGTGTGCAGTGAAATCAGAGTAAGCCATTTCATTCCAGGAGAGGAGCCGGTACAACTGTGCAAGACTGAAGGGAAGCCAGGAGTTCACCTTTAAGATACGACAGGAATGCAAATGAGCGGGGTGGAGGTCTCTCTTTAAAAGCAGCGCTCTTTCTAGGTATTGCCTGAGATTTGAAGAAGTGATGAAATCCCGGTCATCGTCTGATCATGGTAATTTTATCCGGCCACATGCTGAGTGACTAATAGGTAAATCACACTATCACTTCCCATCAGTCGACAGATCCGACCAGATTATTGCCATGGCAGCCGTCACCATCACCCGTCCATATGATGCAATACTTCCAGCCTTGTGCAATGAAGGTGAAGGGTTTCTCGGAAACTTGTGGCAGGTGATTAATCATTTGTTATTTTTATTCAATAAGTGGAAGTGATAAGGGGACAAATGGACTTCCATTCACAGATACAGATGGTTTATTTAAAAATTATAGAGCGCTGACACATGGAACTCAGAATATCGATCCCATCTTATCGGTGTCTGTCGCCCTAAGGAGATTACAGTCCAAAATTCTAAATTTTAGCGCAAATTTTGGAGCAATTTCCATACCAGAACTTTGCAGATGGTAGAAGGAAAAAGACCTCAGTCCTCATTTGTATTAGAAAGCTTACAAACTCCATGCATCTAGTGTGGGAAATGAGCCAAGGACCCCAGCCCTTTCACAGAATTAGTGGTGAGAGAAATCAGAAGTTTCCACTTTGATGAAAGTTTGTAAAAAGTGAGACGTTTTTGAAATTTTTTGTTTGAAATTTTTGTCGAAATGCATTGGAGGGGACAGAGGCTAAATTTAGGTGATGTTTAACCTTGTGCTGACCGCATAACGCATGGGTGCAGGGCAGGGGCATTGTTAGGTGGCAAAAAGACCAAGGACTTCAGCCCAAAGTCCAAGGTCAGCACGGGGGGGGGGGTGGGGCTCTAGCTGAGCATAGTTTTTTGGCTGGGTGGTGGGGTTGTGTGGTTGTGTGGCGGGGGGTAAGCTCACTTGCTGGTTGCTGCCTGGCTTACCAGTGCCCATCAATGCTGACCACTAAACTGACCTACCTATCTGACATACATTGACCTACCTGACATACATACACTGACCTATCTGACACACACTGACCTACCTGACACACACTGACCTACCCGACACACACCGACCTACACACACTGAGATACCTGACACACACCAACCTACACTGACCTACATACACTGACCTACCTGACATACACTGACCTACATACACTGACCTACCTGACACACACTGACCTACCTGACATACATACACTGACTTACCTGACACACACTGACCTACATATACTGACCTACCTGATCTACACTGACCTACATACACTGGCACACACTGACCTACCCGACACACTGACCTACACACACTGACCTACCTGACATACATACACTGACCTACCCGACACACACTGACATACACTGACCTACCTGACATACATACACTGACCTACCTGACCTACACTGACCTACATACACTGACCTACCTGACATACACTGACCTACCTATTATACACTGACCTTCCCGACACACACTGACCTATCCGACACACACTGACCTACCTGACATACATACACTGACCTGGTAGCTGACATACACACACTGACTGACCTATCTGACCAGGAGGAGACAGACTTCATGTGTCCAGGTCTGGCAGCTGCAGCTCAGCCGTGGTGCTGGTGTGAGAGGCAGCCAGAGGAGAGGAGGAGAGCGGCCCGCCCGAGCGTCAAGCGGGGATCACATTGTAATTCCCGCCTTTTGGAGCCTTCTTCCTTATCCAGTCACAGTGAGCTGGGAGAGGACTGAGATCGGAGGAGTGCAGGCTCTGGGAGGTGCTGGGGATGCTGCTCAGGGTGGCAGTGTCTTCTCTCTCTCTCCCTCCTGGGCTCTTCCCGGCTGCCCAGGTATCCCCCCTCCCTGCTGCTCTGCACTCCATGCTGCCACCGGACCAGCGACAGGACGCTCCAATCCAGAAGTCGCAGGCCAGGCCCCACGAGCACTAGCGCGGGAGGAGGAAGTGCAATCCTCCTCCGCTTTGAATGCTGGGCAGTGTGGGCACAGTGGGCAGTGATGTCACTGGTTGCTAGCCGCTAGGCGGCTATAGCAACCAGTGACCAAGAGTAGAGTCAGGTGGAGGTGGGGGCGGAGCTGGAGCCGGAGCCAGCTCTACCACAGCTCAATCCGCTGTCCCCTGCATTCTGGACCGGGACAAGAGACTCGAGGCTATAGCCCCAATAGCCACCCCCTAACGACGCCTCTGGTGCAGGGGCAAGGAGGGTGGCCCTAACACCCACAAAATGCACATAAACATCCATGGCGCCTGAGTTTTCTGTGCTGAGAGTGCGCTCACTGTGTGCTCCCAGCACAGTGACTCGGCTGTCACCAACAGGTCCTGGTCCCTAGTTATGGTTAAGCTCTGCCAGGTAGGGCTCCCAACAGGTTCCGGTCTCAAGTTATGTTTGAGCGCTGTCAGAATGGGCTCCCAATAGGTCCCGGTCTCTGAATATGATCACGTGCTGTTGGGGCGGGCACCCCACAGGTCCCGGCCTCTAGTTTTGGTCAAGCTCTGCCAGGGAGGGCTCCCAACAGGTCCTGGTCTTTAGTTATGATTGAGCGCTGTCTGGGAGGGCTTCCAACAAGTCCCGGTCTCTAGTTATTGTCGAGTGCTGCCAGGGAGGGCTCCCAACAGGTCCCGGTCTCTAGTTATGGTCAAACACTGCCGGGGCAGGCTCCCAACAGGTCCTGTTCTCTAGTTATGGTCAAGCTCTGCCAGGGAGGGCTCCCAACGGGTCCTGGCCTTTAGTCCAGGAGGGCTTCCAACAGGTCCCAGTCTCTAGTTATGGTCAAGTGCTGCTGTGGCGGGCTCCCAACAGGTCCCGGTCTCTAGTTATGGTTGAGCGCTGTTGGGGCTGGCTCCCAACACGTCCCGGTCTCTAGTTATGGTCGAGCACTGTTGGGGTGGGCTCCCAACAGGTCCAGGTCTCTAGTTATGGTCAAGCACTGTCAGGGAGGGTTCCAAACAGGTCTCTAGTTATGGTCGAGTGCTGTCGGGGCGGGCTCCCAACAAGTCCCTGTCTCTAGTTATGGTCGAGCGCTGCCAGGGAGGGCTCCCTACAAGTTCCGGCCTCTAGTTATGGTCAAGTGCTATTGGGGCAGGCTCCAAATGATGTGACTAATGTGGTAGCCAATCACAGTGGTCAAGTGATTGGCAAGTCTGTCCCATTTCCCCACCTTAAGACCCAGTTAAAGATTTATGGTGGGCAGGGAAAAGGAATTAAGGGTGCAATAGGCTTTTAAGTGACTCTGTCAGAAAAAAATGAGAGCTGCCATTGCTGGGCCTCTTTTGAAAAATGCTAGTGGTCTAGCTGTGTCTGGCAAAACAAGTATGAGGTTAATGAGTTTTATAAAAGTGTTGCAATTCCTTATCTCTATATTTGTTCTGGGTCAGAGATTTAAAGCATTAGAATGATAGCCCATGAACTAACATTCTCAAAGAAGAAGTAATGGCAACCTACATACTTTGCTCATTATGGAGCCACTTTAAGGAAAGCTCCTTTAAACTATCCTGGATCTGTTCTTCTATCAAAAAATGGCCCCCCATTACCTGGAACAAGATGTTAGATATTGAGGAACAGAGGAACCCTAATCCTAAACCTTAACACTAACTTAAAAGCTAACCCTAACATTAACCATAACCCTTCGTTTATCAACAGTCCTGGCATGGTAATCACATAAGTTTGGTATTAAATAAAGCCTTGTGAATTTTTTCAAGCAAATTTGAACATGTAGACCTAACCAACTGCCCTAAATATCCTATATCCCTTGATTTTGGTCATGCCATCCTCAGAGTCTAACTCCTGTTTCTACAAAATGCATGTCCCCATTCCATCAGATACATTTCCTGAAAGCCTTCCAAATGGGAAGGCTTTCAGGAATGATAAAGTGTCCCTGCACTACTCCTCCAGGACCTTTCCCTAATGCTAAGCACTGTCCCTGACAGACGGATGACCTGTTCCTACTTTAGACAAAAAAGGAGGAAGGAATGGGACTTTGTATGAGGCATGTCACTGAATTAGTACCTTGTTCATATTGATCATTGAATTATTTATTGATTACAAATCAAGTTAAAAAGTGTCAATCTTTGGTAAAGGACACAATATACTGTAAATAACAGTTCACTTGTATGAATAGCCACTTGCAAAACCGGAGGATGTGCAGGTGGACCTCTGATGTGATGGAGCTTTTTAACGTGAAGGAGAAACCCTGATGTGAAGGGTGGGTATTGATGTGATGGGGGCTCCCATGTATTGGGGAAATCTGATGTGAACAGGGCTCCCCTGAAGAATAGGGGGGAACTTTGATGTGATCAGGGGATGTGTAGGTGGACCACTGATATGATCAAGCCTTCTAACATGAAAGAGTAATTCTGATGTGGTGGGCATTAATGTGATGGGGGGGATCCCCTTGTGAAGTAAATTTATCAAGGCAATTCTGTGCATCGTCCCAGGCTCAGGTTTACTATTTGTAGCACGGCCCCCTTGAGGACTGCTTGTATTTACCTGTTCATCTGCATCCTCATGACCCTGTGAACATTCCAACCCACCTGACACTCTGGGTTCAGACATCTTTTACAGCACCTTTAAATGACACGTCACACAAATCAAATAGGTCTATATTATCTGAGCTTTTACTGGAGTAAGCAATGTGGTATTTATATACAAAGGAGGGTAATTGATCAACCGAGTTCTTTATAACAGCCCAGACTCGGGAGAAGAATTCCCAGACAAGACAGCTTAGGAACAGTTCAACAGCACAAAAGCATAATATACATATATGTACAATGAAGTACTACCTGGAGCATGACCTGTAAGGACAGTAAAGGGTTAGCTATCTAATGCAGGTAGTCACACACTAAAGGGGAAACCCAGGCCGGCCTATTCAACCTTTATATCCTAATGAGAGATCAGACAGAATAATAGGTGTAGCGCTACCCCCTAGGGAGCCGCTTACTGTATGTTTGATTCTGCACCCTGCCTCTCAACCCCAAGAACGGCCTCAACCCCTCTGGCACACCTGCTTGGTAATATTAGTATGGGAACCGGCAATAGAGAGAAACACAGTAATGATAAACCATAAAGTATATTTACCATAGCCCTGGATCCCGTCACTTCACCAGCTGTAGCAGTACATAGAGACTCACACAGAATATCAATTAACCACTCAGAAAGTTTACTAAAGTGGATATTAAGCACAATGAACAATGTGATAAATCAGAAACAATAAATTACAGTAGATAACAGTCAGTGTATATGTGAAACGGTGGGTTCAATAATCACAGTAGGGATTATATGCAGACGGGTGTGCAATGAGACAGGCGTTCAATATGCTCCAAAACCTTCCCACTGAAGCCCCAATACACACACACCAAACCATCATAATATAATGTTACTTACATTCAACAGTACAATGCAATATTTAACCTGTACTCAAAGACTCCCCCTAGGTTGTAATTCAGTGTTCAAACTACAAAGATAGAACCATGATGCTTTGCAGAAAATGATAAGGGTTCCTTGTCTCCCGATATCTTCAGCTAGCCTGGAGTCGATATCTTCAGCTAGCCTGGAGTTTAACTGCAGTATTTGTAAACCAACAGGGTAAAGAGAGAAAGCAAACTGTAGAATAAATGGTGCGTGGATAACCGTGTAACTTAAGAAATATGGCACTTGTGGCTTTCTGCCTCATGTATGAGTGTAATGCAGTACTGACTTTACAGCATGAGGAATAACAGACCCCAGAGTTCAGCTATATGCGAACTGTAAATAGGTAGGATCACTTCTGTGGGACTACAAGTCACACCAGCAGTCTGTAAATAACTCACTCAGCAAATAGTGCACTTTACTGAAATGGGCAGGTGCCCTCTCACCACAACAGACCCAGAGGCTGTGAGGCTCTGTCCAGTCTCCCCTCTTGATGTCTCAGTCTGATGAAAGATGGCGCTGCCGCGCTGTACCGCTCCTCCGGATGGCTGGGATGCAGGAAACTTCCAGATGTCCTGGCAGTACACACCGATCCGCTTTCTAAGCTGGTAGGGCTATATTCTGAAGTCCCTCAGAGGCTGGTGATCCCGCATTGCGCTGTGTAGGCCGCAGTCTTTTGGTCACACACACGAACCTCCTGCTGGCAGGTACTGAATGGCGTCCAGAGAGAGGTCGAAAGATTGCTGCGCTGTTCCTTTTATCTGTTTACCCAGCAGGCTGTTCTGTGACTTGGCATTGTGGGTCCAGTAGTTCCCATATTGAGTTAACAACATGAGCCACTTCCTTATCAAACTACATATTCCACAATGCATGACTGTTTGCCTCTTAAATGAAGGAGAGATCATGATAAAGTTTCAGCGGTCACTAGAGGGAGCCAAACCCTTACTTAAAGTGGTGTTCCGGCTGAAATTATACTTTTTAAATAAAAGTACCCCTATAATACACAAGCTTAATGTATTCTAGTAAAGTTAGTCTGTAAACTAAGGTCTGTTTTGTTAGTTTATAGCAGTAGTTTGTTATTTTATAAACTTACAGCAGGCCGTGGCCATCTTAAGTGTGGGCATCTGAATCCAGACTGTATTTCTTCCTGGATCTCATCCTTGCAGATCTCGCACATGCTCAGTGCAGCACAAGCAGTGTAATAGGTTTCAGGTCAGGTTTCCATAGCAATGGCAGCGTCAGAGGAAGTTTCCGCCCCTTCCCAGAAAGCATTGCAAACAGGAAATGATGCGATGGGCCACGGCCAGGGAGGAGGAAGTAAAAAATGAATACAGCAGATATACAGTAGGTGCTGAGAAAAAAAATATATATGTATATCCAATTCGTTTACAGTGCACAGTTTAGTGAGGGATGCTGAAAAGTTGTAAAAGTGGGTGGAACTCCACTTTAAGAAACAATACATTACTTAACATGATAACTTTGGTAGCAAACCCCTGTGCTACATAGGGATAGGGCCCTTTAAATGGTAACAGCAGCAGTGTCGAAGGTGCAGGTCTGATAGACTTCACCGGCAGTTGGAGCTCATTAGATTATATCCAATAAGGCACAGTTATGTGATAGGAAGCCGAATGGCTTAAAGAGGCTAGTGGTACTCCTTGAAGTGGTGCAGTAAAGTGTTCCCAAGGTAAAGGTGTCTGTACCAAGTGTTCAAATAAACTAACCAGGGAAGGATTGCAAAAGATGGGCTATTGCCCTCTCACCAATGACCGGACCTGCAAACGCCTTGCAGACAGCGACCCGGGAAGAGACGTCCCTCAGTGAAGCGACAAGTGATGACCCACAGCTGCTGAATGCGGGCGACCATAGTTAGTGTCGATCTGCTGGGTTGGTGCCGTGTAGATGTCTGATGAACAGCAGGCAGAGTTAGGCCCTCCTGGGCCAGGTTGGAATCACTCGATCACCGCGTGGTAGGCCGCAGCCTCTCTCCTCGTCACAGAGAGATGTGCACTCGGCAAGGCCCAGGAAGAAGAGTTCCTCCCAGAAGTCTCCTCGGGTTGCTGCAAGGATCCCTAAGATGTATAGTGCAGATGTAATGTCACGCAATGGAGTTGTCAGTCTGAAAGACTACTAGTCCCACAATCCTTTTGGTCGGGCTCACAGATATGATGACAGTCACTTGCGCCCCACACTTGAGGGATATAACTATAGATGAAGAATGACGGGGAAATTGCAGAATATTATAACTGTAGTCCACTATTGCTACATATTGATAATTAACAAAGTTTTCTACATTTTAGACTGGGGTGCCTCAAGATTTTGCATGCTTTTAAAGGCTGCCATGACTAACAAAGGTTTGAGAAATGCTGCTATAGATCTTCCAACAATTTTGTACTACAAGAGCCTGCCTGAATCCATACACATTGAATAGTTAGTTATATTAGGGTGGCCCTTGCTCCTTGGCAGAGGGTGTACATTCTGATAGTAGGGTGTATAACCAGCTTGAGACAAAAGAAGACTCCAGAGGGAATGATGGGTCCTCTGGTAATTGTCGCAGGAGGCATACTCCTTTTCAGTCCCTAAAAGGTTTGGTAGGCATCTTTCTACTTGGTATCTACCAAGGGTGAAATATCTGTTTTTGGGTGTATTGAGCCTATCAGGATTTTGGTTCGGCCATTGTTTGTGAGAGACAGGTAGTATTTAGTGCTCTGCCTCCCCCTTCCAGTTGCCAAGCTGACCACAAAACCACAGAACGGGGTAAGACGAGGCCACACTGATATCATAATTGTGGACTCATCGTTTTCTCCCCCGGATTACTTAGCTCGGATCTCGGTCGCGGCTCTGCGCTGGTATTTTAAGGGCTCTGAGATCATCGCCATTGAGTGGAGACTTAATGAGTCTTTCATTGTGACATTGATTCACCCTCGTGAATTAATAATGTGAAATGTATCCAGGATGAGCTGGGCCCGACTCGCGAGGAGCTGCAGAGTGGAACGTGTTAACCTCACTTACCATCTCCATTCATAAAGCCATCTCACTGTGATAAATGGGTCTGTGTCTCTGCACATTTCTCAGCAGCCAGGCCACGCTGGGGCCTCATTCACCACATCACCTTCTGCCGCCTGTAGGATTTCTGTATACTAACAATGTTCATTAGTGAGCTAAGGACCAGAGTCTGCTGAGTTCAAAGTTCTGTTTCAAATACCGCTTTATGCATTGACATACCTCCATAGACCCAATATATCTGGACAGGATTTTCCGACACACAAAGTTGGAGAGCAGGAGATAAAATTTTCCGACAACAAAATCCGTTGCCGGAAATTCCGATCGTGTGTACACAAATCCGACGGACAAAGTGCCACGCATGCTCAGAATAAATAAAGAGATGAAAGCTATTGGCCACTGCCCCGTTTATAGTCCCGACATACGCGTTTTACGTCACCGCGTTCAGAACGATCGGATTTTCCGACAACTTTGTGTGACCGTGTGTATGCAAGACAAGTTTGAGCCAACATCCGTTGGAAAAAATCCTAAGATTTTGTTGTCGGAATGTCCGAACAAAGTCCGACCGTGTGTACTCGGCATTACCCTTAAATAAAACACAGATGTTGAATCCAATGCAATTTTACTTCAGACAAGTGCAGCATTGAGGATGTTTCTTCTTCAAGTAATATTTTATTTGTTATGTACAGTGCCTTGCAAAAGTATTCACCCCCTTGGCATTTTTCATGTTTTGTTGCCTCACAACCTGGAATTACCATGGATAGTTTGAGGATTTGCATCATTTAATTTACAGAACATGCCCACAACTTTGAAGGTTTTTTTTTTTTATTGTGAAGCAAACAACAAATAGGACAAAATAACAGAAAAAGTCAATGTGCATAACTATTCACCCCCCTAAAGTCAATACTTTGTAGAGCCACCTTTTGCGGCTATCACAGCTCCAAGTCGCTTTGGATAAGTCTCTATGAGCTTGCCACATCTTACCACTGGGATTTTTGCCCATTCCTCCTTGCAAAACTGCTCCAGCTCCTTTAAGTTGGATGGTTTGAGCTTGTGAACAGCAATCTTAAGTCTGACCACAGATTTTCTATTGGATTGAGTTCTGGGCTTTGACTAGGCCATTCGAACACATTTACATGTTTCCCCTTAAACCACTAAAATGTTGTTTTAGCAGTGTGTTTGTGGTCATTGTCCTGCTGGAAGGTGAACCTCCGTCCTAGCCTCAAATCACATACAGAGTGGTACAGGTTTAGCTCCAGAATATCCCTGTATTTAGCACCATCCATCTTTCCCTCAACTCTGACCAGTTTTCAGTCCCGACTGCTGAAAAATATCCCCACAGCATGATGCTGCCACCACCATGTTTCACTGTGGGGATGGTGTTCTTTGGGTGATGTGATGTGTTGGGTTTGCACCAGACATAGCATTTTCTTTGATGGCCAAAAAGTTAAATTTTAGTCTCATCAGACCAGAGCACCTTCCTCCATACATTTTGGGAGTCTCCCACATGCCTTTTCGCAAACTCAAAACGTGCCATTTTGTTTTTTGCTGAAAGTAATGGCTTTTTTCTGGCCACTCCGCCATAAAGCCCAACTTTAAGGAGCGTACGGCTTATTGTCGTCCTATGTACAGTTACTCCAGTCTCTGCTGTGGAACTCTGCAGCTCCTCCAGGGTTTCCTTAGGTCTCTGTGCTGCCTCTCTGATTAATACCCTCCTTGCCCGGTCCGTGAGTTTTGGTGTGCGGCCGTCTATTGGCAGCTTTGCTGTTGTGCCATGTTCTTTCCATTTGGTTATGATAGATTTGATGGTGCTCCTAGGGATTATCAAAGATTTGGATAATTTTTTTTATAACCTAACCCTGACTTGTATTTCTCAACAGCATTGTCCCTTACTTATCTGGAGAGTTCCTTGGTCTTTATGGCAGTGTTTGGTTAGTGGTGGCTCTTGCTTAGGTGTTGTAGCCTCTGGGGCCTTTCAAAGAGGTGTGTATATGTAATAACAGATCATGTGATACTTAAATTACACTCAGGTGGACATCATTTCACTAATTATGTGACTTCTGAGGGTACTTGGTTGCACCAGACCTTTTTTGGGCTCCATACAAAGGAATACATACCCACGTGCCAATTATCAGTTTTTTATTTCTGAAAAATAGTTTTATGTATACATTTTTTCTAATTTTACTTCACCAACTTAGGCTATTGTGTTCTGATCCATCAAATATAATTCAGTTTAAAAAAAACATTGAACCAAAGGCTGTAATGTAACAAAATAGGTAAAAAGCCAAGGGGGGGGGGGGGGTGAATACTTTTGCAAGGCACTGTATACATACAAACACATACATACTTACTGACCCATTCATATGTGAAGCTATTGAACTCTGTAAATAAAAAATAAGCTCTTTACAAAGGAGGAGCAAAGGAAGAAACTCAAGAATAAAGGTGGAAGGGGGTTGAGCCAAATTTGACCTGGGTAAAGAGTCAATCAAGCCAGAACTGATATGTCATTTTTGTGTAGAAGCCAGAGCGTTGAGTCAACTTCCTTTTCCGCATATCTGATTTGAACATCTCGGGTATTTGTGGGAAGGAGATTTCACAACACTGTTTTAATTGGCTCTGATCTCCCACAATTCCTGAGAGAACAACAGTCTTCATTGTACATTTACATAATAGGCTTTTGCTTCATCTCTTCTAATTTTAAGCTAATCAATAATCTTTAGCCAATAAGACCTCAACCTTTCATTTGTCCTTGTCAATTCTAAAGAGCTTGTCTGGACAAGGGGTTCATTAGGTGTTTACATTCTGTTCTTTGGATGAGCTGCAGGTCTGCCATTCCAGTAATAGCTTAGCCAAAGAGATTATTGATTCCAGTGACCAATGATACAGCTTGATTAGGCTTTACTGGTAAAGGTAAACTTCCCTAGCCAATTGTCAATACCTAAACTTTGTGTAACCTAACCGGCCACCATGGAAGCCTTGAGCAATTGTCTACAGGATAGGTATTACAAGGCTTCTTTTTATCATTTACAATATGGGGAATTATAGTCATTATAGTCAGGATAGGTGGGTTTAATGTAGTCACAGATATTTTAAATGTTAGGTTGATGGTTAAGTGTTTAGATCAGTCATTCTCAACTAGGAACTCTAGGGTTCCTTCAGAGGTTGCCAGGGGTTCCTTGAGCTGTGGTTGTGTGGCCTTTCATCTGATGGTGCCTACATAGTTTCAGGTCCAATGCCACTTAGCAGAGCCAGCAGCATGATATTTTTCACTGTGATGTCTATAAGGGTGGCATTCTTCCCACTGACCACCAATGTAAGGAGCATTCTTCCCACTGACCACCAATGTAAGGAGCATTCTTCCCACTGACCACCAATGTAAGGAGCATTCTTCCCACTGACCACCAATGTAAGGAGCATTCTTCCCACTGACCACCAATGTAAGGAGCATTCTTCCCACTGACCACCAATGTAAGGAGCATTCTTCCCACTGACCACCAATGTTAGGAGTATTCTTGTCACTGACCACCAATGTAAGGAGCATTCCTCCCACTGACTGCCATTGTAGGAGGTATTGTTACCACTGACCCCCAATTAATTACCACTTGCCGCACATCGCTGGATTGGAAGGGTGATATCTCTGTCATTGCTGCAGCAATGATCAAGATATCATTTTTTAGGGCCAGCAATTCCCTTCAATGTAAAAGTAATCTTAGTGGCTAAGAAGCTGCTGGATTACTTTTACTGACGGCAGAAAATTTAGTCACTTCCAGTTTCAGACTCATGTAAACAGGCCCTTACCAGCTTGAACAAGCATCTGATCAAATCAATCTTGGTTTGATCAGATGGTTTGGAGGGCAAAGGAGAGATCTGTGTTCTAACAGACCCCCAGATCTCTCCATAAAGTGGACCTGTTACGGCCCATGCTATCACAAGGGATGTTATTCATCCCTTGTGATAGCAATAAAAGAGATTCAAAAAAACATTTAAAGATACAGTATAAAGCATGTTTTTAAATAAAAAAAATAATAAAATAAAAAAGTTTAGAGCGTCCCCATCCTCCCATGCTCGCATGCAAAGGCAAACCTTTAATTTCAGCCAGTGATCCTGCCAGTAACATGCTTCCTGTCCTAGGGTGACAACACTCACTCACTGTTCTGTGTTCTCAGGTTCACAGGGGTAGCTTAGGCAGGGAGATAATACTTCTTGTGCACTGCTGGGTGTACAGGATACAGGAGAGAAGCAAAAGAAACCTGATGATCCTGCCAGAAATCCTGAGCTGCCCTGTATCCTGTGCACTATTCAGTGTTATATCAAGCACTATTGGCCCTGCCCAGTTATCCATTAAGAACTATAGAGCATCTTCCCACTATGTTTTGGAGATGAGCACAGGAGGAGGCATTCTGTGGTCCTAACACAGTTCCTCTGGGGGTGACAACACTGCTTCTTTATAAATACAGTGCAGTGAACATAAGTTATTTTATGATGTTGGACTCAATTACATTTTTCCAGAGAAACACTTGAAATGTTCTTTTCGAGTACTATATACAGCTGTGGCCAATGTTTTAAGAATGACACAAATATTAATTTTCACAAAGTCTACTGCCTCAGTTTTTATGATGGCAATTTGGATACTGTATACTCCAAAATGTTATAAAGAGTGATCAGATAAATTACAAATAATTGCAAAGTCCCCATTTGCCATGAAAATGAACTTAATTCCATAAAAAAACATTTCCACTGCATTTGTGAAGAAGGCTTCAGGGCACCCAAGAAAGTCCAGCAAGCGCCAGAACCATCTCCTACAATTGATTCAGCTGCGAGATTGGGGCACCACCGGTGCAGAGCGTGCTCAGGAAAGGCAGCAGGCAAGTGTGGGTGCATCTGCATGGATAGTGAGGTGAAGACTTTTGGAGGATGGCCTGGTGTCAAGAAGAGCAGCAAAGAAGCCACTTCTCTCCAGGAAAAACATCAGGGACAGACTGATATCCTGCAAAAGCTACAGGGGTTGGACTGCTGAAGACTGGGGTAAAGTCATTTTCTCTGATGAATCCCTATTCCGATTGTTTAGAGCATCTGAGAAAGACCTTGTCCGGAGAAGAATAGGTGAGTCCTGTGTCATGCCAAAAGTAAAGCATCCCGAGACCATTCATGTGTGGGGTTGCTTCTCAGCCAAGGGAGTGGGCTCACTCACAATTTTACCTAAGAACACAGCCATGAATAAAGAATAGTACAAAAACATCCTCCGAGAGCAACTTCTTCCAACCATCCAAGAACAGTTTGGTGATGAACAATGACTTTTCCAGCGTGATGGAGAACCTTGGCATAAGGCAAAAGTGATAAGGGGCTTAGAGAACAAAACATCAAAATTTTGGGTCCATGGCCAGGAAACTCCCCAGACATTAATCCCATTGAGAACGTGTGGTCAATCATCAAGAGGCGGGTGAACAAAAAAAACCCATACATTTTGACAAACTCCAAGCATTGATTATTCAGAAATGCAGGATGTGGCCCAGAAGTTGATTGACAGCCCGCCAGAGTGAATTGCAGAGGTATTGAAAAAGAAAAGGTCAACACTACAAATATTGACTCTTTGCATAAACTTAATGTAATTGTCAATAAAAGCTTTTGACACTTATGAAATGCTTGTATATTACTTCAGTAATACCATAGTAACATCTGACAAAAAGATCTAAAAATACAGAAGCAGCAGACTTTGTGAAAATGTATATTTGTGTCATTCTCAAAACTTTTGGCCATGGCTGTACATGGCATGTTTTATGATTTTGGGGTGGAAAAGCCTGAAGCGCTTGGCTAGGGTACTTTCCCCCTATGTACATGTCCACCTGTCTCACTCCAGGCAAGGAACCACTTCTAGAAAACCCTTCAACTATCTCAGCCTTCCTCACCCCTTTATCTGCTACACTTCCTTTTTCACACTCCTCTCATACACTTACCTTTCCTTTCTTATCTATGCCCAACTTATGTATTTTTTCTGCTTC
The DNA here is from genome assembly GCA_037952835.1 of Lithobates septentrionalis. Taxonomy (NCBI): domain Eukaryota; kingdom Metazoa; phylum Chordata; class Amphibia; order Anura; family Ranidae; genus Lithobates; species Lithobates septentrionalis. The sequence goes on along the minus strand of JBBDGP010002858.1, from coordinate 211,905 downwards.
TCCCTCTCCCTCTATTCTTATAATGTTTATGAGAAACTGACAAGTTGCCAGGTGTTTTGTCCTTCTATCACAAGGCCCTTGCTCATGGGTAGGGATGAGCCGAACACCCCCCGGTTCGGTTCGCACCAGAACCCGCGAACGGACCGAAAGTTCGCACGAACGTTAGAACCCCATTGACGTCTATGGGACTCGAACGTTCGAAATCAAAAGTGCTCATTTTAAAGGCTAATTTGCATGGTATTGTCCTAAAAAGGGTTTGGGGACCCGGGTCCTACCCCAGGGGACATGTATCAATGCAAAAAAAACTTTTAAAAACGGCCGTTTTTTCGGGAGCAGTGATTTTAATGATGCTTAAAGTAAAAAAAAAAAAAGTGAAATATTCCTTTAAATATCGTACCTGGGGGGTGTCTATAGTATGCCTGTAAAGTGACGCGTGTTTCCCATGTTTAGAACAGTCCCTGCACCAAATGTCATTTTTAAAGGAAAAAATCTCATTTAAAACTGCTTGCGGGTTTAATGTAATGTCGGGTCATGGCAATATGGATGAAAATCAGTGAGACAAACGGCATGGGTACCCCCCAGTCCATTACCAGGCCCTTTGGGTCCTGTATGGATATTAAGGGGAACCCCGCACCCAAATTAAAATAAGGAAAGGCCCTATATACTCTGAACAGCAGTATACAGGCGGTGCAAACAAGACAGGGACTGTAGGTTTGTTGTTAAGTAGAATCTCTTTGTAATTTTGAAGGGGTACATTTTTAACGTGTTTAGCTCCAGCCAAAAAATCTTTTTTAAGATTTTTGGAAAACATAGGGAAGGGTTATCACCCCTGTGACATTTGTTTTGCTGTCTTTCCTCCTCTTCAGAAGATTTCACCTCACTTTTTGTCCCAATGAAAAATGTTTTTTGAAAATTTGGGTTTTTTTGTGGAACAAGGATTGGAAAGCATCAGTGGAAAGGAGAAATTGTTTTCCCATATTAACTCTTACAGGAGAGAATTTCCCTTCCTAGGGGTAGATTTCATCTCACTTCCTGTTGTCTCCTTCCGTTTGCAAGTAGGAGTCGTTTGTAAGTTAGATGTTTGAAAGTAGGGTCCTGCCCTATATACTCAGCAGACATTTGGGCCTTAGGTGTTGCTGTGGCCACAACACTGTAAGCCCTCACAGGGCCCTGCTGTGAAATATTAGATCAAGAATTGTAATTACATGCCCCTGTTGAACAGGAGCTGAAAAATTAGGCCTTAGGCACTGGTGCTGGTGCCACAACACTGCAACCCCTCACAGACACTCTAGTTGGAACGCAGGAACGAGCCCTGCTGCAAAGTATTGCTTCAAAAATTGTAATTACACGCCCCTGTTAGACAGGAGCAGAAAAATTGGGCCTTAGGCACTGGTGCTGGTGCCACAACACTGCAACCCCTCACAGACACTCTAGTTGGAACGCAGGAACGAGCCCTGCTGCAAAGTATTGCTTCAAAAATTGTAATTACACGCCCCTGTTAGACAGGGGCAGAAAAATTGGGCCTTAGGCACTGGTGCTGGTGCCACAACACTGCAACCCCTCACAGACACTCTAGTTGGAACGCAGGAACGAGCCCTGCTGCAAAGTATTGCATCAAAAATTGTAATTACACGCCCCTGTTAGACAGGGGCAGAAAAATTGGGCCTTAGGCACTGGTGCTGGTGCCACAACACTGCAACCCCTCACAGACACTCTAGTTGGAATGCAGGAACGAGCCCTGCTGCAAAGTATTACATCAAAAATTGTAATTACACGCCCCTGTTAAACAGGGGCTGAAAAATTGTGCCTTAGGCACTGGTGGTGGCGCCCAGAACCAAAAATGTTCTTACAAGCTATCAGCGTGATGATTGAGGAGGAAGAGGATAATTACTCAGGGATAGTCACTCAGCATCAGCATAGGCAGTCTTTGAAGGGATCTGAGATTTAAAAAAAAATTATTCGGTTACATCAGCATCAGGTGCTTGGTAGCTGGTGGTGATCCAAGACTGATTCATTTTTATGAAGGTCAGCCGATCGACCGAGTCGGTGGACAGACGCACCCTGTGATCGGTTACCACGCCTCCAGCAGCACTGAATGTGCGTTCCGAAAGAACGCTGGATGCAGGACAGGCCAGTAGCTCAATTGCATACTGTGCAAGCTCTGGCCAGTGATCCATCCTCAAGACCCAGTAACCCAGAGGATTTTCGGTGGGAAAGGTGTCCAAGTCTGATCTTGCCCCTAGGTATTCCTGCACCATGTAAAACAGACACTGGCGATGGTTGCTGGAACCGATCATACCTTGGGGCTGCGGACCAAAAAATTGTCTGAACGCATCGGTCAGACGGCCACCTTCTCCACCGCTCCTTCTTTGACTGACCGAAGCCTCAGCAACACGTTGTCCAGAAACAGGAGTTTGTAACCTCCCAGTCTCTGGGAACGCGTTGCACAGACCTTTCTGCAAGGCCTCCCGAAGATGTTTCATCCTCTGCTCCCTCTGCGATGGCAAGATAAGGTCCGCAACCTTACCCTTGTAACGTGGATCAAGGAGGGTTGCCAGCCAGTATTGGTCCTTCTCCTTGATACCACGAATACGAGGATCCTTACGCAGGCTTTGCAGGATCAGGGAGGCCATGCAGCGTAGGTTTGCTGAGGCATTCGGTCCGGAGTCCTCTGGGTCACTAAGGACAACAACGTCCGCAGCCACCTCCTCCCAGCCACGTACAAGTCCATGTGTTCCTTGGGACTGATCCCTTAAAGACTGCTGCTGATGCTGAGTGCCAGGCTCCACCTCCATACTGACACAATCTTCCTCCTCCTCCTCCTCCTCCTCCTCGTCCTCTTCCTGTGTGATCGGCGGGCACGCAGGAACACTGTCTGGATAAAGGGGGCCTTGAGAGCTAAGGAAGTCCTCCTCTTCCTGCCTCTGTTCTGCCTCAAGTGCCCTGTCCATTATTCCACGCAGCGTGTGCTCCAACAGGTGGACAAGGGGGACAGTGTCACTGATGCATGCACTGTCAGTGCTCACCATCCTCGTGGCCTCCTCGAATGGTGACAGGACAGTGCATGCATCCCTGATCATGGCCCACTGGCGTGGGGAAAAAAAACCAAGCTCCCCTGACCCTGTCCTGGTGCCATAGTCGCACAGGTACTCATTGATGGCCCTCTGCTGCGTGTGCAGCCGCTGCAGCATGGCCAACGTTGAGTTCCACCTGGTGGGCATGTCACAGATTAGGCGGTTCTTGGGCAGGTTAAACTCCTTTTGGAGGTCCGTCAGCCGAGCACTGGCATTATATGACCGGCGGAAATGCACACAGACTTTCCTGGCCTGCCTCAGGACATCCTGTAAGCCCGGGTACCTGCCCAAGAACCGCTGCACCACCAAGTTAAGGACGTGAGCCAAACAGGGCACATGGGTCATTTGTCCCTGTCGGAGGGCAGAGAGGAGGTTGGTGCCATTGTCGCAAACCACCATTCCTGCCTTAAGTTGGCGTGGCGTCAACCACCTCTGAACCTGCCCCTGCAGAGCTGACAGAACCTCTGCCCCAGTGTGGCTCCTGTCCCCCAAGCACACCAGCTCAAGCACCGCATGGCATCTTTTGGCCTGCGTACTTGCGTAGCCCCTTGAACGCCTACGGAGCACCGCTGGTTCCGAGGAAAAGGCCATGGAGGAAGAAGAAGAGGAGGGGGTGGAGGAGAGAGGTGTGTCACAATCAGCATTTTGGAGGCGTGGTGGCGGAACAACCTCCAACACTACTGCACCTTGTCCTGCATCCTTCCCAGCTGCCAGCAGAGTCACCCAATGCGCCGTGAAACTTAGGTAACGTCCCTGTCCATGCCTGCTGGACCATGAGTCAGCGGTAATATGCACCTTACCGCTGACCGCCCTGTCCAGCGAGGCATGGACATTGCCTTCCACATGCCGGTAGAGAGCCGGAATCGCCTTCCGTGAGAAAAAGTGGCGTTTGGGTACCTGCCACTGAGGAACCGCACATTCCACAAACTCACGGAAGGGGGCAGAGTCTACCAACTGAAAAGGCAGCAGTTGAAGTGCTAGCAATTTTGCCAAGCTAGCATTCAACCGCTGGGCATGTGGATGGCTGGGAGCAAACTTCTTTCGGCGGTGCAGCAGCTGGGGCAGGGAAATTTGCCTGGTACAATCTGACGTCGGTGTACCAAAAGCAGATTGCCCACAAGTACTTGGCTGTGACACACCTAATTCTACACCTTCATTCCTCTCACTGCAGGTTTCAGAGAGGACTGAAGGTCTAGTGGGGTTGGAAATCTCAGCTGATGAGGAGCAAGGAGAGATCCTCTTTGTTCTTTGGTGTGGGTCTTTTAGATACGCTTGCCAACGAACCGCATGGCAGGTCAACATATGTCTGGTCAAGCATGTGGTACCCAAGCGGGAGATGTTTTGGCCACGCGAGATACGCTTGAGACATATGTTGCAAATAGCAGCGGTGCGATCTGATGCACTGGTCTCAAAAAAGGCCCACACCAAAGAACTTTTTGAATAACGCGCAGAGACTGCAGCGCCCTGCACATGTGGAGCTTTGGGGTGTGATGCAGTCAATGTGCTGCCCTTAGGCTGGCCCCTGGAGGGCATCCTGCCTCGTTGGTGATGTGCCGCCTCCTCCTCCTCCTCCTCTCTCCTATCAGGCACCCACGTTGAGTCAGTGACCTCATCATCCCCTCCCTCCTCATCACTGGAGCAAACCTGGCAGCATGCTGCAGCAGGGGGAGCATGACTGCCAGATTGCTGTCCTTCTTGGGCACCCCCTCTGTCCGTGCTCATGTTACTGCCTTCATCGAGCTCAGTATCATCATCAGAGCCTTCCAAACGCTGGGCATCCTCCTGGAGCATGTACCCAACACTGTGGTCAAACAGTTCGAGGCAATCCTCAGGAGGACATGGTGGAGCTAGGGAAGGAGTCACTGATGACATTGAGCTGAGGGAAGAGGCCGCTGCTTTGCCAGACAAAGCACCCTGGGCATGGGTGAGAGAGGATGAGGAGGATGAGGACGGCTTGGTCATCCACTCGACCAAGTCTTCCGCATGTTGCGGCTCAACACGGCCAGCTGCCGAAAAAAAGGCCAAGCGTGTCCCATGGCCACGTGCTGATGAGGATGCACCGTCTCCACGACCAGCACTAGACCCAGAGCCTGCTTGCCCTCTCTTATTGGCTTGTGACTGTCTGCCTCTCCTTCTTGGCCTTCCAGACATACTAATGGCCTGTAGCTGCACTAAGCTGGGATAGAACACCTGTAATTTTCTTCAGGTAGCTTTATATACTGTAACCAGACAAGCCTGCCTGTCAGTAGGAAGATAACAGGAACGGATCTAGCTGAACACTGTGAGCAGGACGCACTGCACTAAATGTAAATAGCAGGAACGGATCTAGCTGAACACTGTGAGCAGGACGCACTGCACTAAATGTAAATAGCAGGAACGGATCTAGCTGAACACTGTGAGCAGGACGCACTGCACTAAATGTAAATAGCAGGAACGGATCTAGCTGAACACTGTGAGCAGGACGCACTGCACTAAATGTAAATAGCAGGAACGGATCTAGCTGAACACTGTGAGCAGGACGCACTGACTGCACTAAATGTAAATTGCAGGAACGGATCTAGCTGAACACTGTGAGCAGGACGCACTGCACTAAATGTAAATAGCAGGAACGGATCTAGCTGAACACTGTGAGCAGGACGCACTGACTGCACTAAATGTAAATAGCAGGAACAGATCTAGCTGAACACTGTGAGCAGGACGCACTGCACTAAATGTAAATAGCAGGAACGGATCTAGCTGAACACTGTGAGCAGGACGCACTGCACTAAATGTAAATAGCAGGAACGGATCTAGCTGAACACTGTGAGCAGGACGCACTGACTGCACTAAATGTAAATAGCAGGAACAGATCTAGCTGAACACTGTGAGCAGGACGCACTGCACTAAATGTAAATAGCAGGAACGGATCTAGCTGAACACTGTGAGCAGGACGCACTGACTGCACTAAATGTAAATAGCAGGAACAGATCTAGCTGAACACTGTGAGCAGGACGCACTGCACTAAATGTAAATAGCAGGAACGGATCTAGCTGAACACTGTGAGCAGGACGCACTGACTGCACTAAATGTAAATAGCAGGAACGGATCTAGCTGAACACTGTGAGCAGGACGCACTGCACTAAATGTAAATAGCAGGAACGGATCTAGCTGAACACTGTGAGCAGGACGCACTGACTGCACTAAATGTAAATAGCAGGAACAGATCTAGCTGAACACTGTGAGCAGGACGCACTGCACTAAATGTAAATAGCAGGAACGGATCTAGCTGAACACTGTGAGCAGGACGCACTGCACCAAATGTAAATAGTCTAGATAGAAGATAACAGGAACGGATCTAGCTAAACTGAATACAGTGTATATATATATATGCAACACCAGGGATGCATATATATACACAATACACTGTAAGTGCAGCTAACTGACTGACTGTTCTGCCTAATCTATCTAACTCAAATCAAATGACACTGTCTGTCTCTCTCTCTATCTCTCAGCACACCGGAACACACACTACACAGGGCCGCCGTGTAGGCGGCCTTATATAGTGTGGGGCGTGTACTAAATCCCCCGAGCCATAATTGGCCAAAGCCACCCTGGCTTTGGCCAATTACAGCTCTCTCTACTGACGGCGCTGTGATTGGCCAAGCATGCGGGTCATAGTGCATGCTTGGCCAATCATCAGCCAGCAATGCACTGCGATGCCGCAGTGAATTATGGGCCGTGACGCGCCACACGAATTTGGCGCGAACGGCCCATATCGTTCGCAATTCGACGGACGGTCGAACAGCCGATGTTCGTGTCGAACACGAAGCTCATCCCTACTCATGGGGGAGACCTAGGTGCAGTGTGTTCCTTCCGGCGTTTTAGAGCACCCGGGAAGGAGAGGTTCAGCGCCAAGCTTGTCAAAGTCTACGGCAGGCTACAGCTGAAGGATGGCTGAACCCTGCACTGAGTGGTACCTTTGTTTAGGACCCTGTGCATTCAGCGATGAATGTCTGGAACAAAGAAAGGGATGCACTGTTCCTAGACAGCCCAAATGTGCAAGAGGCCTAAATCCAACCATAGACGGTTCAGCAGGGACCAGCCGAGATTCAAACAATGCATGGGCAGGCTGATTGAAAAATCTGACAGGCTGGTTGTACCCACGTTGATTGATCGATCAACTTGGGTACAACCAGCCTGTCAGATTTTTTTATGCGATCATTGCCAGCGGCTATAGCTACTAGCAATAGAAAAAGGAGAAATACCCCTGGGTTTGGGACTTTCTAGGCACTACTACAATGAGAAAAAGAAGTGGTATAAATTGTTTTATTGTACAAAAAGCATATCAACATAAGAAAGTGTATATTGACAATACATGAATACATCGAAACGTGGATACAGAATAAAAACCCGTCAATGACCAATGGACATATCTCCCTGAACCAGACGCGTTTCGGAGAAATCTTTTCCTTCATCAGGGTTCTTTATGGAGAAATTAGTATATTATATTCATTGACAAAACAACTGAGCATCCACAAATTTAAAAATAGGAGATGTGCAACCTCGCATCCGGCTCCCCACACGCAGCACTCTAATGGTCAACTCACGATGTATGTAGGTGACAGAAGAGACATATCAAGGGGGGATTTGAATAGATCCCCAATAGCATCAAAAAGACACCACGCCCTGGCCCGGGCACGGCGCTTGTATGCGTACTGGGGTCCAGGGGCCAAAACCTATGAGTAAAAATATCCACATATAGCGGCAGGTGGGACGGTCAGTATCAATGGCATTGACAGTATCAAAAGGTCTCCCAAGTACGTTTAACACAATTCCTGGCCGAGATTTCCGCAGACCGTCCTCACCGATGCCATCTAGCAATAATCACTGGGTGTTCTCCTGGCTGGGACGCCCCCCCCCCCCCCCACCACTGGAAGAACACAACAGCTCTGTGGGAGGGATTCCCCCATTAATATTGAGTGATTTTCTTTCCTGCATCCCGTGGTTGCAGGAAAGAAAATTTCTCCATCTATGGCCAGCTTAAGGCTTTGGAGCTCATGGTGGGCCTATCACTTTTTGTAAAGATATTGTATTAGGGGTCGTGTGCTATCACTTTTTGTGATGCAACCATGAATCCTTGGGTTTACTCACCACCCTACTGGTACACATGATCTCTTTATTACTTGTTGTTGTTTTGTTGATCCCACCTGCACATCTATAGCACCCCAGTTCCCTGGGAACTGAAGTTTGGTAAACTGGGATGCTTCTCAGAGGTTTTCCAAATCTTTACTGAACTTGTGAAAGTCCATCACTTTGCATGTATGCTGCATGCAACAGTTCTGCCAGAGCAGGGTTTGAATACATTATTCCAATGTGTGCATTAATCTGTCACTTGCTGTGACCTTAATCACATTACCAAATGACGGAGGCCTATGGAGTATCTAGGACACTCTTTATGAATCCCCCATGTGTCAAAAATTTGGGTGACATAGAATTTTAAGAGTGACACTTGGATATTGTGAAGGTTGTGACGGTGGCACACTGCTGACCAAACTTTGGCAAACACTGCCTCTGGGATTTTCTCATCAGGCCGCCCCCGGCCACTGAAAGGCACCCGCCTGGATCCGGTGTCCCTGATTCTGCACACTCCGGAGCCGGAGATGCTGCACGCTGCTAGAGGAATCCTTGTGTTCTGGGAAGAGTGAATATTCAGCGTGTTTCTCAGAGGATGTGAGCTCAGTAGAATTCAATATTTGCTCCGGAAGGAAGACAGATGATAGCCTGAATTATTGCTGGCGGACTCCCTGGGGGAACAGCAAAAGATAATTGCAAGAGCAGGTATAGCGGAATAGGGGAGGGGGATCCAGAGTCATTGAAAAGAAATACTACAGAAGGATAATATACAATTTGTACATGAGGATGGAAGGAAACATCCTTCCACAAATATACATTCATGTTAAAGTTATACAGTGCCTTGAAAAAGTATTCATACCCCTTGATATTTTCCACATTTTATCATGTTACAACCAAAAACGTAAATGTATTTTATTGGGATTTTATGCGATAGACCAACACAAATTGGCACGTAATTGTGAAGTGGAAGGGAAACGATAAATGTTTCAGCATTTTTTACAAATAAATATGTGAAAAGTGTGGCGTTCATTTGTATTCAGCCCTCTTTACTCTGATACCCCTAACTAAAATCTAGTGGAACCAATTGCCTTCAGAAGGCACCTAATTAGTAAATAGGGTCAACCTGTGTGCAATTTAATCTTAGTATAAATACAGCTATTCTTTGAAGCCCTCTGGGGTTTGTTAGAGAACCTTAGTGAACAAACAGCATCATGAAGACCAAGGAACACACCAGACAGGTCAGGGATAAAGTTGTGGAGAAGTTTAAAGCAGGGTTAGGTTATAAAAAAAATATCCCAAGCTTGAACTACTCATGGAGCACTGTTCAAGCCATCATCCGAAAATGGAAAGAGTATGGCACAAGACATGGCCGTCCACCTAAATTGACAGGGCGGGCAAGGAGAGCATTAATCAGAGAACAGCCAAGAGGGCCATGGTACCTCTGGAGGAGCTGCAGAGATCCACAGCTCAGGTGGGAGAATCTGTCCACAGGACAACTATTAGTCTACACTCCACAAATCCGGCCTTAATGGAAGAGCGGCAAGAAGAAAGCCATTGTCGAAAAAAAGCCATAAGTCCCATTTGTAGTTTATGAGAAGCCATGTGGGGGACACAGCTATGTTACGTGCATGGCAAGCTATACAGCTTGAGTCACCTGCTTGTCCCACAGCCCCACCAATTATATGTTATCACCCACCTTGAGGTCTTCATACTCATCCTGTTGCAATAAGCAACAGGTGGAGTCAACCTATATATAACAGGACGTGCCTAAACCATGACCAGATATTACTTTAATGAAAATTGCATATTTAAAAAGATTACAAAAAACTTTTGAAATCAGACTAACATGCTAAATATTTTATGAGATTTTAGAGATTGGTTGAAGGTCAAAGCCCTAGGAATACTGTTCAGCTCCTTTTGGACTTGGTGGGGTATTTGGTGGGGCTCCAAAATGAGTACAAAAGACCTTCTTTTTGCTATCCATGTGAACATTGCTGTAACTCCAATAAGGACTCTGGTGGGTCAAATAAAGCAAAGTGGGTGGGAAGAGGATCATGGGATCTGATCACTGGAGAGGCTGCTAGCTGAATAAACCCATCAGAGTCCACCCACCACCAAAGTATCAGTTCTGGGTGGATCAATCCATTGATCTAGAAAAATAACTGTGCATCAATGAACAACAGTGCGCTCGCATTTTTGCGTGTTGGGTTTAGAGCCGCGCATTCATTTCAAAGGGCTGCTGTATTCGGAAAAATCACACAAAAGAACTGCGTGACTGCTTTTTTTTAATCACGCTGCACCAAAATGCATGGTTTCTTGTTACCATGCCGTTACTATGCAGTTTGTCGTGTGTTTGCATGCATATGTCAGCAAAGTGCATTGGGGTGCCATTAAGACTAATGGCACTGCTGCACTCCTGCAAAAGGGATGCGCACTGCTTGAGTGTTCCGCACAAATGCACATAGATGTAGACCTAGCCTAAAGTTAAAGTGATCCCATGCTAATAATAGATCCCAAACTGCTGAACATGCCTTGTTTCTTCAATACCATTATATGGACATGTGTACATTGGCTTTTGCTTCCATGGGAACTGCTTTACTCCTAAAATCAATAGGAATACAGAAGCAGTGTGATGTAGGTCAGAAGAAGGTCAACACCAGCTTGTCAGAATGAGGTCTGAAAGTTAGAAAAAGGTCAACTGAAGGTCAAAAGAAGATCAACTTCAGGTCAGAAAGAGGATCAACTGATGGACAATAGAAGGTCAACTGGAGGTCAGGAGGTGGTCAACTGTATGCCAGAATGAGGTCTGCAAGTTAGAAAGAGGTCAGTTGAAGGTCAAAAGGAGATCAACCACAGGTCAGAAAGAGGATTAACTTAAGGACAATAGAAGGTCAACTGCAGGTTAGAAGGAGGTCAACTGCAGGTGAGAAGGAGGGTCAACTGCTTTTCAGAAGCAGGTCAACTGAAGGTCAGAAAGAGATCAACCGCAGGTCAGAAGGAGGATCAACTGAAGGACAATGGAAGGTCAACTGCAGGTAAGAAGGAGGATCAACTGAAGGTCAGAAGGAAATTAACTGCAGGTCAAAAGAAGGATCAACTGAAGCACAGAGGAAGGTTGACTGCAGGTCGTAAGGAGGATCAACTGAAGGTCAGAAAGAGATTGACCACAAGTCAGAGGTAGGATCAATGGAAGGTTAGAAGGAGATCAACTGCATGACAGAAGAAGGTCAACTGCAGGACAGAAGCTCAACTGGAGGACAGAAGGTGAACTGCAGGTTATAAAGAGGTCAACCGCATGTCAGAATGAGGTCTGAAAGTCAGAAGAAAGTCAACTTAAGTTCAAAAGCAGGACCAACTGCAGGTCTGAAAGAGGATCAACTGAAGCACAGAGGAAGGTTGACTGCAGGTCGTAAGGAGGATCAAATGAAGGTCAGAGGAAGGTCAGCTATAGGTCAGAAGGAGGATCAACTGAAGGGCAGAAGAAGCTCAACAGCAGGTCAGGAGGTCAGCTGCAGGTCACTTATTAGGATGGGACTCTGGACTGTCTCAAACCGATTTCAAATGCAGGATGAATGCACCTTTGCTGTTCAATATAAGCTGTTACAGTTACTACCTTCAGCACTGCCAAACTTCTAATGGAAATGAAGTAAACCTTTCACAAACCCTAGCCTTAAATAGTATGAGATAAAAATGCATTATTAGAACTGATAACTATAATAACCTATGCATTAAAAGAACTTATAATGTGATAACTGAATCACAAGCCAATAAACAGATTAGCTATAGAGCTATAGGTGCAGCTGAAGTTATGTGCAAATCATGACTGTGAGGTAATATTCGTTTTAAATTTTCCTATCTCCCGATGCTCCCCACTGATCCTTTAATTGGTAAGGTGACTTCACTGACCAATATGTATGCTGAAGAAGGAGGACAGTGAGAAGTTAAGTCTGTTTGGAAAAAAGTTAGGATTTGCATATAACTTCAGCTTCCTATATATTTAGATCTACTGGTTGTTGTTTTTTTTTTGGTGTGGAGCTTGCACTGAAGGTGATCTCTGCTAATGTTTAATTTCTAATGTGCTAAATTTAAATTAGCCAGAATTGTAGCACATCTACTTTAACCACTTACGGACCGCCGCACGCCGATATACGTCCTAAGTTTGAAGAGGAATATCGTTGTTATGGCAGCAGCTAGCTGCCATAACCCCAGTATTCTCTTCTTCGGCCGGCTGTCTGCTTTCCGATAAGAGTGGTCTCTGCGGCGGATTCGCCACAAGATCACTTTTATCGGCGGCGGGAGAGGGCCCTCCTTCCGTCGTGCTACAGTGCCCTCTGCCGCTTACCGGAGCCGTCAGCAGCAGCGGAGGCGATCGGATGTTACCCCCCTCACTTTTCTCCATACCCAGCAAGGGGTAACATTCGATCGCCTCCGCTGCTACTGACGGCTCCGGTAAGCGGCAGAGGGCACTGTAGCACGACGGGAGGAGGGCCCTCTCCCGCCGCCGATAAAAGTGATCTTGTGGCGAATCCGCCGCAGAGACCACTTTTATCGGAAAGCAGACAGCCGGCCGAAGAAGAGAATACTGGGGTTATGGCGGCTAGCTGCTGCCATAACAACGATATTCCTTAGCTCCATAGCTCTTAAAAGGCCAATGTTTTTTTTGCATTGTAGTGTAAATATGAGATCTGAGGTCTTTTTGACCCCAGATCTCATATTTAAGAGGTCCTGTCATGCTTTTTTCATATTACAAGGGATGTTTACATTCCTTGTAATAGGAATAAAAGTGACACCAACAGTGTAAAAATAAAAAATAAAAGGTAAAATAAATAAGAAAAAATAAAATTTTTTAAATGCACCCCGTCCCACCGAGCTCGCGTGCAGAAGTGAACGCATACGTGAGTATATGAAAACGGTGTTCAAACCACACATGTGAGGTATCGCCGCGATCAGTAGAGCGAGCTCAATAATTCTAGCCCTAGACCTTCTAGACCTCCTCTGTAACTCAAAACATGCAACCTGTAGAAGTTTTTAAACTTCGCCTATGGAGATTTTTAAGGGTAAAAGCTTGTTGCCATTCCACGAGCGGGCGCAATTTTGAAGCGTGACATGTTGGGTTGGATATCAATTTACTCGGCGTAACATTATCTTTCACAAAATAAAAAAAAATTGGGCTAATTTTACTGTTGTCTTATTTTTTCATTCAAAAAAGTGTATTTTTTCCAAAAAAGTGCGCTTGTAAGACAGAAGGTATTGCAACGACCCCCATTTTATTCTCTAGGGTGTTAGAAAAAAAAGTAATAATGTTTGGGGGTTCTAAGTAATTTTCTAGCAAAAAAAAAATGTTTTTAACTTGTAAACATCAAATCTCAGAAAGAGGCTTGGTCCTTAAGTGGTTAAAGGGCTTTTTGTAGTAAGGATCATTGAAGTAGCAGTGTAGTGTCTAAATTATATTTCACCTCAAATCCACCAGGGAAATCTACTTCCAGGACATTTTCCTGCTGCTGCATATCCCACAGATGGGGAAGGGGTCATTAGTTGAATCAGATGATTGGAGACATCATCAAATTATAATTATAAACTACTTTCCACTCCTACTCTCCCGGTTGCTGGAGATCTTTTGTGAAGCTGGGTGTCATAGGCTAGGGAAGTAGAAAACTGATTTTTGGAAATATAGAAACCCAGCATCAGCCCCTGCTGGACCTTTATTGCTGTCGGAGACAACACCAGGGAGATGTCTTCACACTTCCTGTCCTTATGACTGCAGAACAAAGAATTTAGAAGAACCTGGAACAGAGGTTGCCAGCTTTATCAACTAAAAATGTGTTTGTTTTGTTATCTCTGTCCACGTTGGAGAGACTTCAACGGAGGAAACTGAATCCGCTGAGGTTCTAACCCTCCTCAATGTATTCGAAAATGAAAAAGCGAAAAAAAAGATTGAATGAATAGAAAGGAAATCGTACTGTAACTCCTGCCCGCTGCCATCTGTATATAAACCTTCCACGGCCCAATGCCCCACACTGTTTAAGGCAAGAAGAGTGACCCCTAAATGCCTCACATCCATGGTGTCCTACAGAGATGAGTGAAGTGGCAACCTCAACCTGGACTCCGACCAGGCCATGCTCCCAGTGCGTTTTGCTGCGCCCCCCGGAGCTTGGGTGCTGCATATGAGAGCAGCCCACTTCCCTAACTGACATCCACCCATCAAGCCAGTTTCATATTTGCATAACTTCTCCCAAGAGTCAGCCCACTGCATGCATCGGCGCTGAGGGTGTTCTGACAAAATACGCAACTTGACAGAATCTCGAACCACGCCACTTCACCTGCACTGCACAGAGAAGTACTGGGACCCAGTGATGATGTCACTGGGTCTAAATGAAGGTATATAATGGAAATGGAAAGGTTTTATTTAAATATTTCATTAGCAATTTCATGAGGGAAGAAGAACCAGAGTAGGCAAAATATAAGCAGATTAAACTTCAGATTAACCACTTGCCGTCCTGCCACAGTACATAGACTACAGCGGGGTAGCGCGTGCAGGTGCAATACTGTCACGTGTCTGTACCGGGTTTAGGAGTGCTTAGCGACCCCCCTCCGGACCTCGGTGTGAATGGCCAGTACTTGGGGCCAAGTGTCAACAAGGCTGTTATGATTGAATTCATTCGTAACAGTTGTGTAGCCTATGCTGTTATTGGCCACAGCTATCACATGGTACTTGGGCAAATCCCAGCACCCTGTACCATGTGATTAGCTGTAGCCAATCATAGATCAGTAGTGATCATAGCTCATGAATGGTTAACCAAATTATGACAGTTGAAAACTTTGCTGTTGCAATGATCTTTATTGTAACAAAAAAAAAAATCCCCAATCACCCCCCCCCCCCCCCCCCAGAGTAGTACAGCATTGCTTTTTCCACCTACTTAAGTGGATTTGACCTGCCGGTGAAATGCAGCCTTCTTGTCATACTCTCTCTTTGAATACAAATGCAGCATTTCAACTTAAGCCCTCAACATATATTGCAGTTGACCTTCGTCTGAAAATGCTGCTTGCTTGCCTGTCATGCTGACCCCCTGTCTTCATGCACTGACCTAGAGCAAGTGTGCAGTTCTGGGCCATAATTACAGACCATGGGGCACCTTAGCGAAATTCTCATGCGGTGTAGCAGGAGAGATGTCAGCATAGTCAGTACAGTAAAGGGAACTAACTTTTATCTTTTCAAACTTAATTTTCCAGCTAACTGCTCTGTCCTCAGTAGCTCACCAGTAAATCTGGAGGCCATATTGTAAATTCTATTGTTCTAAAAAAAAAAAGAGTCGTTGCGGTCCTTCTGCACAAAATGAACCCTCCTACAACTACTTCTACCATAACCCTACTACACGCAGCTGTCTTGTCAGTTTTTACCTGAGGAGGCACAATGGGATTTTACCAGCCTGAGGAAGCTTGTGTTGGGCATACAGGATTCATTTCACTGCTGGCTGGGATGACAAGAAGCTCTGAGGGCAATAAATCTACACCACTAAAGCTGGCCATAGATGGTTCGAATCTGGGCTAGTTCAGCAGGGAATGGTCGAGATTGGAACCATGTATGGGCAGGCTGAATGTTCCCAAGTTGATCGATCAACTTGGGTGCAACCATCCTGTCTAATTTTTCATGCGATTATTGCCAGCGGCTATAGTTCTCCCAGCCGGGGTGGCTTCCCCCTTCAGGAGAACACAATAGCTCTGTGGGATGGATTCCCCCATCAGCACTGACTGTGGGGGAATCAAACGATTTTCCACGGGTTGCAGGAAAGAAAATCGCTCCATCTATGGCCGGCTTTAGACAGCTAAACAGGTTTTGATTACTGCACAGCCTGCAAAGGTGTTCTGTGACTGGTGTCAACAATTCTGAAGTCTCCTCCTGTACATCTGACATCAGCGCCATAATGGGCACCCTTCCAACCCCAGACCCCATAGCAGCAGCTTGGGCTATGCAAATGGTGCTGTCTGGATTGTCAAAGCTCCAGATCTGCACACTTGTTTCCAGTCAAAGAGTCAGAAAGCAATGAAGGCAGGGGGCCAGCGTGAAAGCCAGACAACTAGCATTTTTAGGAAATCAGCAATGGCCGCTCCATCAATCATTAATGTCAGTATAGTAGACTGCAGGCCAACAGATGGAAGGAAAAATCTGGCCTTGTTTCAGCTGGCATCATAGACCTCTCTCTGCATTTCTTCTGTGCCGTTATTACCATGAAACACCACATGCTGAAAACAGCAGATCAATTAGCAACACAGGGAGCCCTGACAGCTTCAGAGGAGGAATGAAAATGAATTGTATTTTTTTCTTTTCAAAAACCTAACTTTGGCCAACCCTTTTTTCTACAGTGGAGAACAGTCCTGATTGTTTTGTCAGCTTTTTATTTTGGTCTATGGTCCCATTGGGGAAGGACTTCCTGCTCCTATTACACCAAAATGGGGACAGAAGGACAGAGGTTAAAAAAAAACACTTTTTAGACATATCAGTTATTTGATATATTTTATCATTATATATATATATATATATATATATATATATATATATATATATATACAGTATATATATATATATATATATATATATATATATATATATATATATATATATGTGGAAGTTGGAGGAGCGCAAGGTCTCTAACATCCACCAGCTCCGTGATGTCGTCATGGAGGAGTGGAAGAGGACTCCGGTGGCAACCTGTGAAGCTCTGTGCCCAAGAGGGTTAAGGCAGTGCTGGAAAATAATGGTGGCCACACAAAATATTGACACTTTTGGCCCAATTTGGACATTTTCACTTAGGGGGGTGTACTCACTTTTGTTGCCCGCAACATTAATGGCTGTGTGTTGTTATTTTGAGAGGACAGCAAATTTACACTGTTATACAAGCTGTACTCTCACTACTTTACATTGTAGCAAAGTGTAATTTCTTCAGTGTTGTCACATGAAAAGAAATACAGGCATACCCCACTTTTAAGTACACAATGGGGTTTATTTACTAAAGCTGTAATATGCAAAATCAGGCTCACTTCTGCATAGAAACCAATGAGCTTCTAAACCCAGCTTGTTCAATTAAGCTTTGGTAATAAAACCTGGAAGCTCATTGGTTTCTATGCAGAAGTGAGCCTGATTTTGCATATTACAGCTTTAGTAAATAAACCCCATTGTGTACTTAAAAGTGGGGTATGCCTGTAATAAAATATTTACAAAACTGTGAGGGGTGTACTCACTGTATATATATATATATATATATATATATATATATATATATATATATATATATATATATATATATATATATATATATATATATATATATATATATATATTCTCATTAGGGCCATATTTTAATCAGAATGTAGTATTATTATTAATAAAACATTTTTTTTTTATTTTACCCAATTGATGAACTGAAATGGTATGGTTTAGTATTCATCTGGGGTTTTGTACATTGATTATCTGTTCGATATTACCTGACATACATTTTTATACTTCCAATACCATTGGCTATTGGGTATTGGTTTTAAATATGAGGAGGGGATATTGTAATGATATGGAGATTTCCTTATGTTTTTTTCTTGCTTTGATGAAGGGGGTGCTCTTGGACCCCCAAAACACCTTGGCTACTTTTTGGGTTATCCCCCTGACTTTTATTTCAATAAAGTTGTATCTGGACCTCTCAGCAGTGGTGTGGCGCTACAGTTTTTTTTTTTTTGTATTTTGTCAAATATTATCAACTGGGAAGTTGAGTTTGCCTGGCACCAAGATTTAGCATAATTTGACCCCCTCCTGTATGCTCCAATGCATTTCACTGAAAGGGGTCCAAAAATCTTGCCAAAGTCCAACACCATGTCACAGAGATAAATTAACTGGTTCCCGCCTGGCCTATTGTACAATGATGGCTAGTTGGGACCGCTCTTGTTCTGGGAGGACGTCATATGATATCCTCCCATTCCTGCCGAGCATGCGCGCCCTCAGGAGCACGCAACATGGTGATCGGTGGTGAGCTGTATCCCTCGGACACAGCGCATCACCGATCAGGGTAAAGAGCCAATGACGTTGGCTCTTTACCATGTGATCAGCTGTGTCCAATCACAGTTGATCACATGTAAACAAATGCTGGTGTTCTGCCAAAACAGCCAACTTGCCAAAATCTCCAACCACCTCACTTCCGGTGACTCTCCAGCAGCAGTATTTGCAGATTTTGATGATTTGGCTGTTTTCACAGAACACCGGCAGCTTATACACTCCGGTAAACGACAACTTGGCTGTTTTCACAGAACACCAGCAGCGTATACACTACGGTACACCACGAGTTGGCTGTTTTGACAGAACACTGGCTAAGGAGTAAAAAAATTTGTCACCGCCATGTCGTTGGTTACTAGCAGGCGGACTAACAATGTCTACTTATTATATTATGTACTGTAGTGTATACGCTGCCGTAAAAAAGCGAAGTCATCGAAATCTGCAATTACTGCTGCTGGGGAGTCACCAGAAGTGACGTGGTTGGAGATTTTGGCGAGTTAGCTGTTTTGGCAGAACACCGGGTATCGCCATTTCCTTTCCTCAGTGCTGTCACTGTCTGAGGAGAGGAAAGCCGATAACTGGCTTTCCTGTGACAGTTGACATTTACACTGATAATCAATAGGTAAGGGTCGAACACCCCCCGGTTCGGTTCGCATCCAGAACATGCGAACGGACCGAAAGTTTGCGCGAACATTCGAACACCGTTAAAGTCTATGGGATTTGAACATGAGAAATCAAAAGTGCGAATTTTAAAGGCTAATATGCAAGTTATTGTACTAAAAAGGGTTTGGGGACCCGGGTCCTGCCCCAGGGGACATGTATCAATGCAAAAAAAATATTTTTTAAATGCCCGTTTTTTCGGGAGCAGTGATTTTAATGATGCTTAACCACTTGAGCCCCGGACCATTATGCTGCCTAAGGACCAGAGGTCTTTTTCCAATTTGGCACTGCGTCGCTTTAACTGCTAATTGCGCGGTCATGCAATGCTGTACCCAAACGAAATTTGCGTCCTTTTCTTCCCACAAATAGAGCTTTCTTTTGATGGTATTTGATCACCTCTGCGGTTTTTATTTTTTGCGCTATAAACGGAAAAAGACCGAAAATTTTGAAAAAAAATGATATTTTCTACTTTTTGTTATAAAAAAAATCCAATAAACTAAATTTTAGTCATACATTTAGGCCAAAATGTATTCGGCCACATGTCTTTGGTAAAAAAAATGTCAATAAGCGTATATTTATTGGTTTGCGCAAAAGTTATAGCGTCTACAAACTAGGGTACATTTTCTGTAATTTACACAGCTTTTAGTTTATGACTGCCTATGTCATTTCTTGAGGTGCTAAAATGGCAGGGCAGTACAAAACCCCCCCAAATGACCCCATTTTGGAAAGTAGACACCCCAAGGAAATTGCTGAGAGGCATGTTGAACCCATTGAATATTTATTTTTTTTGTCCCAAGTGATTGAAAAATGACAAAAAAAAAAAAAAAAAAAAATATTTACAAAAAGTTGTCACTAAATGATATATTGCTCACACAGGCCATGGGCCTATGTGGAATTGCACCCCAAAATACATTCAGCTGCTTCTCCTGAGTATGGGGACTTTTTGGGAGCCTAGCCGCGTACGGGGCCCCGAAAACCAATCACTGCCTTCAGGATTTCTAAGAGTGTAAATTTATGATTTCACTCTTCTCTGCCTATCACAGTTTCGGAGGCCATGGAATGCCCAGGTGGCACAAAAGCCCCCAAAATGACCCCATTTTGGAAAGTAGACACCCCAAGCTATTTGCTGAGAGGCATATTGAGTCCATGGAATATTTTATATTTTGACACAAGTTGCGGGAAAGTGACACTTTTTTTTTTTTTTTTTTTTTTTCATAAAGTTGTCACTAAATGATATATTGCTCACACAGGCCATGGGCATATGTGGAATTGCACCCCAAAATACATTTATCTGCTTCTCCTGAGTATGGGGATACCACATGTGTGGGACTTTTTGGGAGCCTAGCCGCGTACGGGACCCCGAAAACCAATCACTGCCTTCAGGATTTCTAAGGGTGAAAATTTTTGATTTCACTCTTTACTGCCTATCACAGGTTCGGAGGCCATGGAATGCCCAGGTGGCACAAACCCCCCCCAAATGACCCCATTTTGGAAAGTAGACACCCCAAGCTATTTGCTGAGAGGCATGGTGAGTATTTTGCAGCTCTCGTTTGTTTTTGAAAATGAAGAAAGACAAGAAAAAACATTTTTTTTTTTTCTTTTTTCAATTTTCAAAACTTTGTGACAAAAAGTGAGGTCTGCAAAATACTCACTATACCTCTCAGCAAATAGCTTGGGGTGTCTACTTTCCAAAATGGGGTCATTTGGGGGGGTTTTGTGCCACCTGGGCATTCCATGGCCTCCGAAACTGTGATAGGCAGTGAAGAGTGAAATCAAAAATTCACGCCCTTAGAAAGCCTGAAGGCGGTGCTTGGTTTTCGGGGTCCCGTACGCGGCTAGGCTCCCAAAAAGTCTCACACATGTGGTATCCCCGTACTCAGGAGAAGCAGCAGAATGTATTTTGGGGTGTAATTTCACATATTTCCATGGCATGTTTGAGCAATATATCATTTAGGACAACTTTGTGCAAAAAAAAAAAAAAAAATTTGTCTCTTTCCCGCAACTTGTGTCACAATATAAAATATTCCATGGACTCGACATGACTCTCAGCAAATAGCTTGGGGTGTCTACTTTCCAAAATGGGGTCATTTAGGGGGGTTTTGAACTGTCCTGGCATTTTATGCACAACATTTAGAAGCTTATGTCACACATCACCCACTCTTCTAACCACTTGAAGACAAAGCCCTTTCTGACACTTATTGTTTACATGAAAAAGTTATTTTTTTTTGCAAAAAAATTACTTTGAACCCCCAAACATTATATATTTTTTTAAAGCAAATGCCCTACAGATTAAAATGGTGGGTGTTTCATTTTTTTTTTCACACAGTAATTGCGCAGCGATTTTTCAAACGCATTTTTTGGGGAAAAACACACTTTTTTAAATTTTAATGCACTAAAACACACTATATTGCCCAAATGTTTGATGAAATAAAAAAGATGATCTTAGGCGGAGTACATGGATACCAAACATGACATGCTTTAAAATTGCGCACAAACGTGCAGTGGCAACAAAATAAATACATGTTTAAAAGCCTTTAAAAGCCTTTACAGGTTACCACTTTAGATTTACAGAGGAGGTCTACTGGAAAAATTACTGCACTCGATCTGGCCTTCGCGGTGATACCTCACATGCATGGTGCAATTGCTGTTTACGTTTGACGACAGACCGCCGCTTGCGTTCGCCTTAGCGCGAGAGCAGGGGGCGACAGGGGTGCTTTTTTTTTTTTTTTTTTTTCTTAATTATTTTTTTGCTTTTTTAATCTTACTTTTAAACTGTTCCTTTCATATTTTTTTTTTTAATCATTTTTATTGTTATCTCGGGGAATGTAAATATCCCCTATGATAGCAATAGGTAGTGACAGGTACTCTTTTTTGAAAAAATTGGGGTCTATTAGACCCTAGATCTCTCCTCTGCCCTCAAAGCATCTGACCACACCAAGATCGGTGTGATAAAATGCTTCCCCAATTTCCCAATGGCGCTATTTACATCCGGCGAAATCTAAGCCATGAAATGCTCGTAGCTTCCGGTTTCTTAGGCCATAGAGATGTTTGGCGCCACTCTGGTCTCTGATCAGCTCTATGGTCAGCAGGCTGAATCACCGGCTGCATTCTCAGGTTCCCTGTTGAGACAGGAGAGCCAGAGAAAAACACGGAAGACGGTGGGGGGGGGGGCATTCCCTCCCACGGCTTGTAAAAGCAGTCTAGAGGCTAATTAGCCGCTAGGATTGCTTTTACATGAAAGCCGACCGCTGGCTGAAAAGAATGATACCAAGATGATACCTAAACCTGCAGGCATCATTCTGGTATAACCACTCAAAGTCGTGCATGGCGTACCTGAAGACAAAAAAATGGTTAACAATGGTTAACAATAAAGCACAGTAAACAGTAAAGTATAAATAATTACATACCTGAAAAACAAACATGATAAAACATAATAACAATAACAATAACAATAAAACATTGCAGAATAGAATACAGTAAAAAAAAGAGCAGAACAATAGAGAGAGAATAGAGAGAGAGAGAACAATAAAACGACAACTATTTTTTTTTATTTTATATATATATTTTTTTTTTACACTTTTTTTGTAACTAACTTTTATAACTGTAACCGGTTCCAGGTTCGGGTCTCTCAAAATGCGATGGCATCTTGGGAGACCCTGTGAAAGTGCGCCTAGTCTGTGGAATGCTGTACCCTACGCTAATACTCAACTAGTGCATGGTAGCGTTCAAAACATTCACCAATGCAAAGACCAGGATTGTCAGGACAGGAGGGACAATAATAGCGGGTGTCACGCCTATATCCGCGCTTGCTGCAGACACAACATCTTTTTTGGGGGGTTCGCTGGGTAGGGGTACTCGGGAGGACATAAAAATGCCTCTCATGCAGCCGACTGCATTTGGTTGGGGATGTGAATGGGGGAAGTACGGGCGCTGCAGAAGCGGTGGGTTCCCAATTAGGATTGGCGAATGCAGCAGGAACGGCATTATGGGCACGACGGGCCTGTGTTTGTCTTCTTGGTGGCAGCGGGACACTACTTGTGCTTGCCACCTCACCAGCTTGAACTGCACTTATGGGACTCGCCACGTCACCAAGTGTTACTGCAGTGCTGGTTTGATTACGACCGGGGTGTACTACGCCGCTGGCGCTTGCCAGTTCCCCAAAACGCTACCAAAAAAACTGTTAGCGATCGCAGGGATCAGGCCTGACTCTGCGAACGCTGCAGTTATGCGTTTAGAGTTTTGTAAGTGACAGTGATTGATCGATACTGCACTTGGGTGGGCTGGGCCGGGCCGGGCGGAGGGGCAAAACGCAGGTGCTAGCAGGTATCTGGGCTGATTCCGCTAACACTGCGTTTTTGGGAACCCTAAACTGCTGGGGACGCTAGTATAGATCTGATCGGATCAGATATTGATGCGTTCAGATACTATACCACTAAGGGAGGTGTACGGTGCGTGTACGGTGCGTGCGTGGGTGTTAGCGGTACTGGCGCTAATCTGACGCTGCCTGGGGCGACGCATATCACCGCCGGGCGATTAGGGGGCTAAACCTTTATTCGGTAATAAACGGCGGGTGCCCTGACACTATAAAAAATAAACAAACTAACCAGCGTCAACCGTAACAGTTATACGGTGATCAGTGGTGAAAGGGTTAACTAGGGGGCAATCAAGGGGTTAAAACATTTATTGGGTAGTATATGGGGGTCCCTGACGCTATAAAACGCTGACGGCGAACCCAAATATTTACCTCACTAACTAGCGTCACCAGCGACACTAATACAGTGATCAGAAAAATGATCGCTTAGTGACACTGGTGACGGGGGGTGATCAAGGGGTTAAAACTTTATTAGGGGGGGTTAGGGGGGTACCCTAGACCTACAGGGGGTAACAGTAACTGTCCCAACACTGTAACTGTCACAAACTGACACTATGCAGTAATCAGAAAAAAAAAGGGGGGGGGGTGATTGGGGGGGGGTCGGGGGGCGATCGGGGGGGGGATCGGGGTGTAATGTGTGCCTGGCATGTTCTACTGTGTGTGTGTGTGTTGGTGCAGTCACTCACTTGTCGTCTCTCCTCGGGCCGGAACGGAAACTACCGACCCGAGGGGAGATGACATCATTTCCTTTGCTGCTGTTTAGCATACAGCAGCAAAGGAGTGTTCCCATTGGCCGGCGGCGATCGCGAGGGGGGGGCCACGAACGGATGGCCTCCCCCTCGTCTCCGATCGCCGGGGGACAAAACGGGACCGCCTCGGGCGGCGGGGGGGGTCCGATCGGACCCCCCACCCGCGGAAGGCAAATCACGTACCCTGTACGTGATTTTGCCTGTCCGTGCCGCCTTGCCGACGTACATCGGCGTGAGGCGGTCGTCAAGTGGTTAAAGTGAAAAAATAAAAGTGAAATATTCCTTTAAATATCGTACCTGGGGGGTGTCTATAGTATGCCTGTAAAGTGGCGCGTGTTTCCCATGCTTAGAACAGTCCCTGCACAAAATGTCATTTCTAAAGGAATAAAAGTCATTTAAAACTGCTTGCGGCTTTAATGTAATGTTGGGTCCTGGCAATATGGATGACAATCAGTGAGACAAATGGCATGGCCCAATACATTCTGCGGAAAATTTGGCCTTAGGTGTTGGTGGTACCAGAACACTGTAATCCCTCACAGTTACTCTTGGTGGGCGCTGGAACAGGCCCTGCTGTGAAATATTATATCAGAATTGTAATTACATGCTCCTGTTAAATAGGGGCAGAAAAATTGGGCCTTAGGCGGTGGTGGTAGTGCCACAACACTGCAACCCCTCACAGATACTCTTGTTGAGCGCAGGAACGATCCTGCTGTTAAATATTTGATCAAAAATTGTAATTAAGTGTCTTTGAACACACACCCCAGAAATGGCCTACAGTCAGGTATAGGCTTGGCTGGACTACAATGCAGTGGATATATATTTTATGAACTGCAGCTCACTGAGTCACCTGCCTGCCTGCCTGAAAGTGTCTTTGACCACGCACTCCAGGAATGGCCTACAGCCAGGTATAGGCTTGGCTAGACTATATATATATATATATATATATATATATATATATATATATATATATATATATATATATATATATTAAATGCACTGCAGCTACCTGAATCAACTGCCTGCCTAAAGTACATTAGAAACAGTACAGCAGAAGTGGTCTGCAGTGAGATCTAGCTAAACTTTATGCAGTGGATATATATATATATATATATATATATATATATATATATATATATATATATATATATATACTAGACTGACTGTATATATATATATATGAAATACACTGCAGCTAACTGAATCGCCTGCCTGCTCAAACTAAATGAAATGACACTCTCGCTGCCTCTATCTGTCTCTCTCTTAACAACGCCACCAACACATTACACATGGCCGACGTGCAGGCGGCCTTATATAGTGTGGGGCGTTGTTCGATCTTCGTTGAACGATAAAACAGCCAATGTTCGAGTCGAACTCATGTTCAACTCGAACAGACAGCCCATTCCTAATAATCATCAGTGCCAATCAGTGCAGCTTATCAGTGCAGCCTCATCAGTGCCCATCAGTGAAGACTCATCAGTGCCAATCAGTGCCCATCAGTGCAGCATATCAGTGCCGCCTTATCAGTGCAGACTCATCAGTGCCGCCTCTTTAGTGGCAATCAATATAACCTCATCAGGACTTTTTTAGTTTGTTTACCAAAAGAAAGCTCTATCTCAAAAAAAAGATAAAAATGTCATGTGGGTACAGTGTTGTATGACTGCGCAATTGTCATTTAAAGTGCGATAGCGCTGAAAGATGAAAATTGGCCTGGGCAGGAAGGGGGTAAAAGTGTCTGGTATTGAGGTGCTTAAATAAATAAATGGGGGGGGCAGTAACTATAGCTAAATCTCTTGCGAAATGTTATGGCTTGTTTTTGATTCTAGCCCTTTTCCACTGTGTCCCCTGATTGGATTTTACATAACGTCCTGTCCCTAGAGGGGAAACCTCCCCAGTAAAGGCACAGACAGAAATAAAAACAGAAAAAAAAACCTGGAAGAGGCTGTAGCCCTACCTTGCTCTATCCCAAATAGAATAAACAGTGTTGGCTGGAGTTGGGCTATTGCACTCCTGGGTGACTTCCTCACTGCGCTCCCAGTTCCCAATCCTATGACTTGAAAATACTCAGATAATTGCTATAAATCAATAGTTTTGCTCAATGAATTTTCTAGATAGGATTTAATTTGAGTGTGGAAATCAAAGGTCATCCATTAAAACAAACTGAGACCATTTGGGTGTAGTCTTTGCCAGCTGGTGACAGTATGGTAGGACATTGTTAGGCAGTCATTTTAATTGAGTTATCTCTTTGGGCAGAAGAAAGTAAATCAATATAATTGAATTGAATTGTAACTTATATAATGCTCTCCCCCAAAGGGGCTGCTGAGAATGACCAGGTCTCCTTTGCTAGAGTACAGAGGTTGCCAGACCCAGACATAGTTCCCAGCACACAGACTAATGTAGGCTCGGTTCAGGGAATGTCTTGTTGCAGATTTATTGCAGAAAGTTGAACGAGAAAGGGATAAGAGTGCAGGATACTCCAAAACATTAGAATAAATTAACAGGAGGACAAATTTAGACCGAATCCTCTTGTAACAGCAGTTGCTGAGGGTAAAAGGGAATGGCCAGCTAATCTAGGACTATATATGAGCAGTTCTAGTATTTAAGGCAACCACTGTGACTTACTTCCCCAAACTCATGCTGGCACTACCTTACTGTCTATGTTACCCACCCCTCACTCTACTGTAGTGGCTACCTAGGCACTTACACTTCTCTACAGGGTCCCCAACCCTAATTATGGTGATATCTAGTTGCCAATTTGGGAAATTACATTTGTCATCTACAGATGGTTACCCTACCCTACAAAGGTAAAACTTGCCCCAGCTACGTACCCTGCACCCAAATACCTCCCTGGTACCTATACTTTATTTCAATGCCATTCCAATGCCCACCCATCAATTCTGCAGTGCTATCAATAAGAAACCCATTGTTGTTAGCATTAACATACTTTATGGTCTTGGTTCACAACCTGCAAACCTGGGCAGTTGGCAGTGTACATTGATTTGTGAGTGGGCTCTAATAGTAACGCTGATCTCCAGCAACCTCATGTAATATGTCCCCAGTGTCCGGCCCCATGTCTCCAACCACATCTGTAATATGTCCTAGTCTCTGACCATTTCCTGTTTTATGCCGCAGTTGATAGCCATCTTTCTAGTATATCTGTCATCTCTAATAGTCTTCTGCAGCACTAGGGCCTGTGTCCATGGACTTTAAGCAAGTTTAGCGTTCCTGTCCAAGCCTGTGAGAATGCAAAACCTGCTTGAAGCAGATCAGATGCAGGTCACCTGCAGGTCGAATGTTCCTGTCAATGGACTCTGAATGATCTCAGAAGTGTCTCAAACTAATGTTGAACTGATGAAGTTGACGCAAGCACAAACCCAAAGCTTACTGTTCTGTTTCAAATATCGCTATAAGAAATATCTCCTGAGACCCAGTCTGTATGGACAATATGGCAACTTGTTGACTTGACAAGATCCGCAGTCAGTCAGGGATTATTTTTCTTAGTCTTTGGAAATGTAAAAAGAAAATGGGGTTGATTTATTAAAACTGGAGAGTGCAAAATTGGGTGCTGCTCTGCATAAAAACCAACCAGCTTCCAGGTTTTTATAAAGAGCCTGCCTGTTGGCAAATAATGAAAAAATTGCATTTAGTTCTGCTTTATTACCTGTTGATAACACTTTAAAACGTAATCTGTGCATTTTGATGAAATAGGCATTGTGATATATACAATCCAGTACAGCTGAAGCAGGAGTACCCCTTTAAGATCTTCCAAGGACTGATGCTCTCTAGAGTATTTCGTGATTGCCCGCCTGACCCCACAATTGCTTATAACGGACAAGTGATTTGACACTATGACTAGAAAAGTCATTTGGGCATGCTCCCATCTTATCTGATTAATTTGTAGATGTTGTGATGGTAATGTAAGGTCACCCCACTACCACCTATCCCCAACCCCCACTGAACCTTCACATGAGTCTGACCCGGGACGGCACAGCATGGGGTCATTTGCTGCCTTCAAGCCATCTGTTGACAGAGCGGAGCTGGGGCTCTTTAACTCATCCAGCTCATCAATACTGAATGAAGGGTAATAAATAAATGATAACGTGCACTCTGTGGATATGGGGATGTGCAGACCCAGCTGAGCACACACACTGTTCTGGTGGGGAACATATGGAGAGTAATATATAGAGGGAAGTTGTGATTTGTAGACCATCTAAGGGTACAACAAGCTTTAGAGGAGTTTTGCAAACATTAAGATAAAACTCGACAATCTAAACCAAGGGTCTCCAAACTGCGGCCCTTTGCTTGCCTTTATCTGGCCCTTGGGGCACTTTTCCTTCCACTGATACAAGACGCTATTCCTCAAACTGACACCAACAATGGGGCAATATTCCTGCTACTGACATTAACATTGGGGCTCTATTTATCCCATTGACGCCAACAATTGGGCACTATTCCTCAAACTGACACCAACAATGAGGCACTATTATTCCCACTGACACCAATAATGGTAGAAACTGAGTATCTAAGAGTGGTGCTCAGACTTTTCTATTGTCATTGGAGGGCTACATTCCTAATTGAATAATTCAAAAAGAAAACTTCTACAAGTAGGACTTTAAATATCCCAATGAACACAAACCTAATTCAACGCAGTTACAAAAGATAAAAAGACGTTATCCTAATTCAAACATTTTTTAAAAAGCAACATCTGTTGGTTAGGAAAATAATATTCTATAAACAAAGTAAGTTGACTCTGGAAGATATGACAACACGTGTTATAATAAACCATGTCCTATAGGCACCCCTACCTTTACTATGCCTACGACTCACTGGAGCACCATGGCACACTTTGCATGGTACACTTTCTTCAGCCCACAAAAATGTGTCCTTACCAAAAAAAGGGCCATTTGGTTGTGTTTGCTCCCCAATCCACAAATGTTCCCAGGCATGCAACCCTAGAGAATATCCATCTATTGCAAGGTGGCCAGTCTGAGCCCAGCCAGTTGGCTGTATTCACCCCCCAATCCACAAATGTTCCCAGGCATGCAACCCTTATGGAAAATCCATCTATTGTAAGGTGGCCAGTCCAAGCCCAATGGGAAATAAAAGACATTGGAAAATAAAATCAGACCAATTTTGCCAATGTTCAACTTATTTTTTGTTGGAAATAAGATAATAATTCATGCCTAATGGTATATGAGACTCTTAGTAGTAGACATGATACATATGATAATATAAAAGCATGCTAAGCATATACAGCCCTCTGTATTCCCAGGGCTGCGATCGCATGTCAGGAATAGGGGGATGTTGTGTAACTGGACCCAGCTCTTCCCTCCCCCATCATTTTCTGTAAATGGGAGCAATGTGCCCTCTGGAAGCTGCAGCCGGGATAAATCAATGTTTAAACAAGGCCTGATCAATAGAGGCTGGCGGCCTAGTACCGTTATCTTGTATAGACTCAGGGCTAACAGAACTTAGGCCTCCTGTGTACAAACAAAAACATTCAACTTTTCGTTAACCCTTGAGTCTACATGTACAGCCATTGGGCGAGAAAACATCAGCAATATTCTTTTTACCGCAGTCGGTGGTACGCAAGTGGAGAATCAGGAAACATAAAACACGACTAATAACAGAAAATGACCAAATATACAGTATAATAACCCAACTCCAAGAATGTATATACAATTTGTGCGTAAATCCAATAACTAAAATTTCTAATAATCACATACATGTACCTTTCAATTTGTTTATATCTGCAGCTTGCATTAAAGTAATCCTTAATGATCCTGCCATGAAGGTCCTTCTTCTAGCATTTCCTGTTGTATGGTGACAACACTCTATACCTGTCTCCCAATGGTGCTCCCGCATTATCACTCTGTCACACTGACTTACAATGGAGGTTACAAGTGACTGTTTTAACGTAGCGTTCATCATTGGAATGTAAGACAGGATATGGTTTCACAGAGGCTGTAAAAGATCAGTAGCACTGTGATGTAACTAATAAGGAAAAAAAAGTATTTTGATAAAAAATGGCAATTAAAATTTATGATGCACAACAGGATTGATTTAATAAAGGCCAATAGACTGTGCACTTTGCAAGTGCAGTTGCACTCTACAAAAGCATTTGCTCCAAAGCTTAGAAAAAGAAGTGAGGTTCTGCTGAATTCCATCATCCAATCATGTGCAAGCAAAAATGCAGTTTTTTTTTTCCTTGCATGTGATTGGGTATTCTTTGCAAAGTGAAGCTTGGCCTCATTTACTAAGCTCTGGTGCTACTGTATTTGCAAAGTGCCCAGTTTATTTGCATTTAGTAAATCAACTCCAATGTTTTAGTAAACCAAATCGTATTCAGTTAGGAAGTCAATATATTTCAAATCTGAACTCCAGTCCACTGTAAAAATTCAACCTTACAGTGAAGGAATAAGGAATAAGCAGCAATACTTATGTAGACGCATCCCTGACCTCCAAAGGCCTAATGGTGATCTCCAGAGTCAGGGAGAGCTGACATCCTTCCTTGTAGTATGGGTAATTAGGCATGGTGGGTGTATTGCAAGTTGAATGATTGGGCGCCAGTCACTTCTTGAATGCAGGAAAAAAGATTTATTGTCTCTTAACAGAACTGGTGGAGAGAGGGTTAGGGTCAGAACACCCTTAGGCAGATGCAATATTAATTGGCAGACTTTGAGACAAAAATAATAGACAGACAGCTATACAGGTAGAGGGCCATTAAGCTGGATGCAGCAACTGTATTTGTAGAACTTCTGTCTCCTATGGCAACTGAACTTTGAACAGTGAAAAGAGATCTATACACGTAACTCACAGTAACCCGTTATAGATCTTCTCTCACATCTCACAGTATCCTACTGTAGATCTTCACTCACTGATCTCCTTGTCTCTCACTGGACTTCAAGATCCCATACATTACCGGATCCCTTGAGCTCTTCCACAGCTAAACCCGCTGTATTCTCCTCAAGCGTCACCCTTGCTAACCCGCTGGGGCCCTGGGTTGGCACTCTGCTGAAGCTTTCCCACTTGTTCACTGTCCCCGGCTAGTGAATAAGGCTGCTCTGGTACTTCTTCAGACTTCCATAACTGGCCTCTGATAACAGGAATGATTGTCCATTAATGGCGACCGTGTCTCTTTTATCTCTGACCTTGATCCTCACTTGCCTCTGGTAACAGAAGTGGTCGTCCCATGTGCCAACTGCTTCTCCCTCACTGCTGGCAAGGATGTGGTTTCCCCACCCGGTGGAACCTCTGCAACTTGGTTGGGCTTCCGGCCAAACGCCTCAAACCCTCACTGCTTCTCTCAAACCTGGATAGACCTCAGACACCCTAGCAGCCAGGTGCTCCCAGGATAGGTCTCAGGCTTCTGGCCTAGCAACCCAGGGCCTTGTGATACAAGTCCATCCAGACAGCCGTCCAGGTGGCACAGAACCTAGATTACCTGACCCCTCCCGAATAAATAGGCTCTCCCAGCAGGCCAATGGACTAAAGAAACCCCTGCCAATTGGCTGAGACAACCCATCCACCACTAGTCTAGATTCACTATGCCCTTGTCATTCTAATGCCACCGGCAACAATGCCACCTAGTGACAACAGAGAGAGGTGCATCAAATCCAGAGTTAGGGAAAAGCCAGGGAATCCCCCCTAACAATTAGCCAGGCTAGTTACCACCTAGCAAACTAAATTTGTTAGCAACCCTGCTTACAACCAGGGTGCTACACTTACCTTATCCCTACCTCCCACCAGCTTCCTCCCTTTTGTACAAGCTGTCCCATGAAGCTGCTTCTCTTTGCTGCTAGATTGGTTGTGGCTTCTCTGGGTCATCACGTCTTGCATTGTATGTGAGTACCCAACATTTTGAAAAGCGAGGGCCACTTATGCGACTTGGTAACTGGTCTCGGGCCGCAATGAGCGCAGTGGGGGAGGATGACAGGTCTGTGTCCACTCTGCATATGCAGACACAGCCTGCTCTACTCTATGGGCCCTCTGATCCGATCCGCCCAAACGGAAGGGAACAGACCCCCTTCTGTTTTTTTTTGTGGATCGGATTGGAGGTAGGTGGGTGTAAATGGACACAAGTCCATAGAGGTGAATGGAGGGTCTGATTGGGTCTGCCTGAAAAACTGACAGGTGGACTTGATCAAACCAATCTTGTGAAAGGGGCCTAAGGCTGCTTTTACACTGATGCACTGCAGTTTACCCGCACCATGGGAGCTGCGCAGTGAATCTGTGGCTTTCCTGCGGGTTAGCTGCACTTTGCCGTAGAATGCTATTATACCCTGCAGGTGTCGTGCACCTAATGAAAGCGCCCCAAAACCCCTACATTCAAGAGTTTTGGTGAGCTTTTAGAAAGCCCACCAAACCCACAGGTAATAATAGAAGTCTATGGCTCAGTGCGGGTAACCCACAGGTGTACTGCCCCGCACCTGCGAATCAGTTTGAAAGCAGCCCAGTAACCACTGCAGAACAGATATTCCCATATATATACTGTGATTTTAGTAATAAACTGACCTATAATAATAATTTTCAAATTGGGAATCTCCCTTGCTATAGGTATTGCCAACTGTTGCTGTCCCAGGTGGAGTGCAATTGGTATAACTACGCCTATGACAGGAGCCGTCACTATACAGGAAGCATCACCTTTTGCGGCTCTGCTCCCGCCATTATTCCCCTAGCGCCAGGCTCTATTCAGAACACTGATGCTCTGGGGTGGCGGGTTGGGAACCCGCGATATGGGATGGTCAACCTGCCATCCCAGAGCAGGAGGTCCTGGGCCACATAGGAGGGTGGTTTCCAAACTGGGCTAGCGGTTGGGCACCCCTGCATTAAGGGCTGGCCTATATTTATTTCTCAACCTTGATACCCCAGAGTAACCCTTGAAATAATTGCAGGTCTTAGGGAACCCTCACTAAAATTAAATAAGTGTGGTCAGGGAGAGGAATGTCCTGTGCATTGGTGGCCAGTGGGAAGAATGCTCCTTACACCGGTGTTCAGACACCCTTACAGACATTAGTTTATTGATGTCATGCCACTGGCTCTGCCAAGTGGTGTTGGACCCACGATTATCCAAGTACTAACAGGGGAAGGTCAATTAGCCACAGCGCAAGGAACCCTTTACAAATTATGGAGGAACCCTAGTTGAGAATGGCTGCCCAAGCATTTAACTCTTCTACAATTTGATGCTGAACTCTGCGTACCATTTTTTTAAAATCCGAATGCATGTGTTATTGTCTATTTACCTTGCTTTTCTGACAGTTTTGTGTGTTAGTACAGTATAGCTTGCATTGTACTTCTGCCTCCTGGTTGACACCAGCAATGCAGCTGGGATTGACACCACCACTGGCGTCATGTCTCTGCCCTTCATTTGGTTGGCCATTCACAAAACACAGCCTGTGATGAAGCCACAGCCATGTGTTTTGTGAATGGGCAGTCGACGCAGGAATGGAGGCTAGACACCAGCACGGGGGACAATCGTACCTGCAGTTGGTGTCAGTCAGGGGGGTAGAAGTACAGAACAAGCTATACTAACACACAAAACTATCAGATCGTTGTTAATGTGGTAGAAAAAGAAAAAAGGTAAATAATAACACATACGGTAAATGCATAATTAAAATAATAGTACCTGGGATTAGACTTGTGTCTTGGGTAGAATGGTGAGATCACTAACTGCCACTTGGAGGAACTCTTTGAAATCAGTACACTACAGTCAAACACGAATGCTTTGAATTTCGAGTCACTCAAGGGATGCAACCTACATGCCGAGTGTTTGATCCGCTTCTAGGATGGCAATCAGAGTGCTCAGCAAAGTATGATGTGTACCCTGAGGAAGCTGTAATACAAAATGTTTCTGCTTGAGTGAAAAATATTAAAGAACCCAACGGTTTCTAAGTAAAATGGCTACCATAAATGTAGTTGTCAACTCTTGTTTCTGCTTGAGTGAAACAAAATATTACAGAACCCAACGGTTTCTAAATAAAATGGCTACCATAAATGTAATTGTCAACTCTCCCTTGTTGCCACACTGGTCATACACATGGGACCTCTGTGTTGCCCACGCTGCCCTCTCCAGCTGCACATACTCCCCTTTCCTTTGCTCACCCATTACTCTGTTTAGTTGCAAGAACCTAAGAACATCCGAGTACTGGGGAACATGTGACTCAACCCTCTTCTCCCACATAACTTGGTAATTGGCTACTCAAACACCTACAACCATCACATATGGACGGGGAGAGAGAGTCCTCAGCCCTATGTAAGCTCCCAAGTCATGACTTACATAGGATTTCATCTTTTTCTCATGGCAGCCAAAGGTTGTGGTGGGGCATATGTGAGTATGTGCAGCTGGGGAGGGTTATAGTTAAAGGGTAATTCCACTTTCGTGTGGGGAAAAAAATAGAGGATTAAAAAAATAATATAGTGCATACAGTTGTAACACAAGTCATATTGTAATTGAATGTTATTTAAAATTACCTTTCCCTTTCAATCTGCAGCTCTGTCATTTTCTGTAAAATGCAATGCAATATGGCAACCTGGAGGTGTTCTGTACACAGACGGTATACAGAACGCCCCCCCAGAAATGTCATTACCTGCTTGTATGATTGGCTTACTGATTTTCCCAGAAGTTAGATTTTGAGCATCCCTTCAACAAAAATGTAATTTTTGGTGAGATACTCTCAAAGGGAAATCACGTCTAAAGGGATGTAGACCTTGCATCTTTCGTCATTAGAGCCCTGCAGATGCAGCAGCTGGACACAGACAAACAAAAAGCTATTTCTTCAGAATAACAAAGGTAGGAATCTGCAACAAAATGTGTTAACAATCCCTGCAATGTTCATATGTTCATAGATCACCCAAAGGGGAATGTTTTTTTTTTTTTTATCAACAAAAGGGGAGTTACTCTTTAAGTGAACTTGATCCCTTACTCTGCATGGAGGAAACACAGTTTATTTTCAGAAATCTCAACTAATTTCAACCAGCTTTAAAATGAAACAGCAATTGAACTGGACTGAGCAACCAATCGCTAGTAGTTTTGCTATGGTTTGTAAACCTTACATCTGTCCTGGAGGGTCAGCCCTTTCAATGTTGGAGAAAGCATCACACACATGCAGGGGCGTTGCTAGGTCTACAAAAGATCTGCGGCTCTAGGGTCCCCAGAGAGCCTCCCCCTTACATCAGGGTCCCCAGAGAGCCCCTCCTTACATCAGGGTCCACAGAGAGCCTCCCCTTACATCAGGGTCCCCAGAGAGCCCCCCCTTACTTCAGGATCCCCAGACACCCCCCTTACTCCAGAGGTTCCCTGTGTACCTGGCTGGTCTCCGCTCTGCTATGTGTGAGGCTCACACAAGAATGAGGATTGCGCACTGGAATCTTCCACTGCGGCACTCAGCGGAGGGGGAGCGGCGCGGCATCAGTGCCTAGTACAAGGCTCTCCACACAGCAGGTGGAAGATCTCCCCCCTGCACACATGGTACGGTCATATATGTGGCTCGGGGAGGATCTGAGCCAGCATCGGGGACATGGCTGTGATATGGTGGGCTGCAGGGGCTGACAGGGGGCCTGTTCTTTTTAGGCAGCTGAGCTTAAAATAAGATAGGGGGCCTGGAGCTGCAGCTCCAATAGCCCTGCGTTAATCCGGCCCTGGCTGCACCAGAGACTCAGGGCTATGGGCCCCAAATTCTGGGCTATAGTCCCAGAAGCCACCCCCTAGCGATGCCACTACACACATGTCTTCAGAGCTCTCATAATACAAGAAGCTTTGATGCACCAAAGGACCTGTGAACCAAAGCCACGTCCTTTAGCATTCTCAGCAGGGGGAGTATGTAGTGCAAGGACCTGCCTTATTGGATGCAAATTGATTAGATAGTTTACGTCCTTATATTACATAGTCTCGGTAGATCTAAAGTTGATTGTATAGACACAGCTTCTTCATAGCACACCTAGTGTTCGATCCTCTATTCTCCTCAAGTAGCTCTCACTTTACTTCCTACATTTACAAACTCTTCCAATAGCACCATTGGAGACATTGGAAACCCACACATCTACACGTTTAAAAACATACTGAAGACTTCTCATTTAAACCACAGCTCTTAGCTGGTTGATGCATGCTTCACCTGCTCAATAGTTTATCTCCATAATGCTTGCTTCACACTGCTGCGACGGCAAAGTCATTGATTTGACTTTGTTGCGACTTTGATGAATTGTGATCCGGCTGATGGACTGAAATCGCACCCAAGTCGGACCAAAGTAGTACAGGAACCTTTTCTAAAGTCTGAGTCAGAGTGACATTTGTAGTATCAGTTAAGGTGGCTCTCATAGGGAAACACTGAATTTGACATGTCATGTGACTTGTCATGTGAACCCGAATCTAAGAGTCTCCTTAACAGCTCACAAAGTCTCTGAAAATCCCTGTGGGCCCATGGACCTAGCCCTGCCGTCCCTGCAATAGAAACTACCATCCCAGGATCACACAGCAGGTCCCAGTAGTCTCTCAACATCAACAAAGAGATGCGGCTTCATTGACTTTCTTTTAAGAATGTCCTTCAAACCTCAGCAACAGGGGCACTTTCTTGTGATTGTATATACCTTTCGACCAATCAGAGAACAGAACCTCTGTTACCAAACTACAGTTGAAACATAGATTAAATCTCTTATGCCGCGTACACACGAGCGGACTTTATGGCAGACTTTGCCCGGCGGACTTTTCTACGTACTTTACAACGGACTTTCTGAATGAACGGACTTGCCTACACACAATCCACCAAAGTCCGTCGAATTCGTACGTGATGACGTACGACCGGACTAAAACAAGGAAGTTCATAGCCAGTAGCCAATAGCTGCCCTAGCGTGGCTTTTTGTCCGTCGAACTAGCATACAGACGAGCGGACTGTTCGACCGGACTCGATTTCGACGGATTAATTTAAAACATGTTTCAAATCTAAGTCCGTCCAACTTTTGAGAAAACAAAGTCCGCTGGAGCCCACACACATCGAATTGTCCGACGAAATCCCGTCCGCCGGGCAAAGTCTGCCGTAAAGTCCGCTTGTGTGTACGCGGCATTAGAAAACCCTGTAACACTCCTTGACAAGTTTATGTCTCTATGGCAGGTGTGGTGGTAGTTTTCACAAAGAAACAAAACATTGCTCCAGGTCAGTCTCCTGTTCCACCTCCACTATCACACTAAAATGTGCTGGCCCTGCTCGCAGCATTCTTCATAGAAAGAAAGAAATGTTCTGGTTGGCCGCACTTGTAAAACAACACCTTTATGGAAAAATTCTTCATAAAATTACATCTCCACAAAACAAAGCAGGGGAATGCAGCATCCGCAGCTTGAGCTATGATTAAGTGCTGATTTAGTGTAAAACGCGTTAGATGTGAATGCTGCATTTCCCTGCTTTGTTTTGTGGAGGTGTAGTTTTATGAAGAATTTTTCAATAAAGGTATTTTAGAAATGCGGCCAACCAGAACATTTTCTTTCTTTCTATGTGGTGGTAGGTTGTGTTGACACTTTCTCTTATGCGATCTTGGTAAGTGATTGGAAACTTATATGGGGCTGTGTACACCCATCCCTCCACATTACAGCACTTGGGCCTGAAAACTGCACTGTGGGGAGGCAGAGGAAGTGTCACATTGTCCTCCATATTTACTTATTTTTTTACAGACATTTATTGCTGACAATTTGTGCAGTGCTTTATACGTTGTACATTCACATCAGTCCCTGCCCTCAAGGAGACTACAATCTACAATCTAAGGTCTCTATCTAACATGCATGCATAGTAGACATACTACTGTAGCAAGGTTTCGGGCCCCCAGAGGCGGCCTAATGGGGACCTCAAGGGTTAGGGAGAGCTGACATCCTTCCTTGTAGAGTGGATTACCAGGCATGGTGGGTGTGATGTAAGAAGAAATGTTGGGCGCCAGTCACTTTTGAATACAAACAATTTTTTACGAACAAAATTTTGAGATTTATTGTCTCTTAACAGAACTGTGGGAGAGAGGGTTAGGACCAGGACACCCTTGAGTAGATGCAATGATAATTGGCAGACTCCGAGACTTCTATAGGTAGACAGCTATACATTGGAAGGCCTCCAGCCGGATAACACATTTGTATAGGTAGGACCGCTGTCTCTTATGGCAACTAATCTTGCAACGGTCACTAAAGGTAGTCATACATAACTCTTGGTAACACAGAATAGTTCTTCTCTTATCTCACAGTATCCCACTGTAGATCTTCACTCACTGAGCTCCCAGTCTCTCACTAGACTTCCAGATCCCAGTCGTCACTGGATCCCCTGAGCTCTTCCACAGCTATCCCACTGTAAACTCCTCAAGTGTCACCCCCGCTATCCTGCTGGGTCCCTGGCTTGGCACTTTCTGATGCATTCCCACTTCTTCACCGTCCCCAGCTGGTGAGAAGACTGCTCAGGTACTTGCTTCAGCTTACTCACAGTGGTCTCCAGTAACAAGGTGGATGGGCCCTTAGTGGCGACAGCTTCCCCTCTACCTCCGGCCACAACTTGTTCCCCGTCCAGCTGAATCTTTGCAACGCGGTTGGACTCCAATCCTGCAGTCCCAACCCTACGCTGCTTCTCCTGCTCCTGGATAGGCCTCAGGCAGCCTAGCAGCCAGGTGTTCCCCAGGATAGGCCTCAGGCTTCTGGCCTAGCAACCCGGGGCGACATAACACACGTCCAACCAGATAGCCATCCAGGTGGCACAGAACCCCAATAACCTGACTCCACCAAAATAAATAGGCTCTCCCAGCAGGCCAAGGGACTAAAAGGGACCCCACCTATTCATGATCTGACCTTGCTAACCCCTGTCAATCTAATGTCACCAGCCACAGTACCACCTAGTGACAGAAGAGAAAAAGTGCAGCAATTCCAGAATTTAGGGAGGAATCAGTGGATCTTCTATCAGTCAGCCAGGACAATTACTATCTGGCAAACTAAATTTGTTAGCAACCCTGCCTAAACACAAGGGTGCTACACTAAGCTCAATTTAGATGGGATCCAGTTAACCCACCATTATATTTTTGAAGTGTGGAAAGAAACCAGGGTCCCCCGAGGGGACACACACAAGCACATATGGGGAAGTAAGAAGTACTTTTTGGATGGAGACAAATGGCAAGGAAGGTAAGTAGTGGGTGCTTAAAGTGATTGTGAAACCTATAATTCTCTCCACTTTAAATGATAAGCCTCTACACAAAAAAACAGTATAAAGAGCACAGAATTTTTTTTTAAATACCTTTAAATACCTTTATTCTACAGCAATTCAGATCGGGTGATCCCCTAGTTTCCCCTTGGCTCTGCCCGACCTCTGTGGTATAGTAAGCTTTCATTTTCCTGAAGATCCACAATGTAGTGACAATGATCGGCTGGGTCATCTGCAGCGTTGTCACCACATTGTGGATCTTCAGGAAAACTAATGCCGCGTACACACGGTCGGACTTTCCGGCATACTTGGTCCGGCGGACCAGAGTGTGCCGGACAATCCGCCCGTGTGTGGGCGCCGGCGGACTTTTCCGGCGGACTTCTTCCGAAAAGCCCGCCGGACCTAGATTTGAAGCAAGTTTTAAATCTTTCCGTCGGACTCAGTTTCGGGCGGAAAGTCCGCTCGTGTGTGTGCTGGTCCGACGGAAAGGCCGCTCGTGTGTAGGCTGGTCCGACGGACCAGATACGACGCGAGGGCAGGGTATTGCATCTCGCGCTCGCTGCAATAGGAAAAACAAATTTTCCTATTGCGGCGAGCGCGGGGCATACCAGGCCCTTAGGTCTGGTATGGATTATAAAGGGAACCCCGCTACGCCGAAAAAACGGCGTGGGGTCCCCCCTAAAATCCATACCAGACCCCGATCCGAGCACGCAGCCTGGCCGGTCAGGAAAGGGGGTGGGGACGAGCGAGCGCCCCCCCCCCCCCTCCTGAACCGTACCAGGCCGCATGCCCTCAACATGGGGGGGTGGGTGCTTTGGGGGAGGGGGGCGCCTTACGGTGCCCCCCCACCACAAAGCACCTTGTCCCCATGTTGATGAGGACAAGGGCCTCTTCCCGACAACCCTGGCCGTTGGTTGTCGGGGTCTGCGGGCGGGGGCTTATCGGAATCTGGGAGCCCCCTTTAATAAGGGGGCCCCCAGATCCCGGCCCCCCACCCTATGTAAATGAGTATGGGGTACATGGTACCCCTACCCATTTACCTAGGAAAAAAGTGTAAGTAATAAAACACACTACACAGGTTTTTAAAATATTTTATTAAACAGCTCCGGGGGTGGGGATCTTCCTCCGGCTTCGGGGGTCTTCTTCCGGCTTCGGGGGTCCCTCCGCTTCATCTTCTCCCGGCGTCCGGTTGGTTCTTCTCCGCGTGTTCCAGTTCTTCGGCCGGCTCCTCTGCTGTGTTCAGGTAGCTCTCTTGCCAGCAGAGGTCCGGACTTCTGAGCTGCTGGGCTTCTTCTCTTCTCTTCTCTTCTCTTCCCCCAGATGTTGACACGACGCTCTCTCCGGCTGGACTGGTCTCTGAGGGCTGCGTTGTGACTTATATAGGCGGAGACCCCGCCCCCATATGATGTCACAGTCCCTGGGCATGCTGGGACTGTGACGTTTTAGGGGGTGTGGTCGACCACGCCCCCTAAAACGTCACAGTCCCAGCATGCCCAGGGACTGTGACATCATATGGGGGCGGGGTCTCCGCCTATATAAGTCACAACGCAGCCCTCAGAGACCAGTCCAGCCGGAGAGAGCGTCGTGTCAACATCTGGGGGAAGAGAAGAGAAGAGAAGAGAAGAGAAGAAGCCCAGCAGCTCAGAAGTCCGGACCTCTGCTGGCAAGAGAGCTACCTGAACACAGCAGAGGAGCCGGCCGAAGAACTGGAACACGCGGAGAAGAACCAACCGGACGCCGGGAGAAGATGAAGCGGAGGGACCCCCGAAGCCGGAAGAAGACCCCCGAAGCCGGAGGAAGATCCCCACCCCCGGAGCTGTTTAATAAAATATTTTAAAAACCTGTGTAGTGTGTTTTATTACTTACACTTTTTTCCTAGGTAAATGGGTAGGGGTACCATGTACCCCATACTCATTTACATAGGGTGGGGGGCCGGGATCTGGGGGCCCCCTTATTAAAGGGGGCTCCCAGATTCCGATAAGCCCCCGCCCGCAGACCCCGACAACCAACGGCCAGGGTTGTCGGGAAGAGGCCCTTGTCCTCATCAACATGGGGACAAGGTGCTTTGTGGTGGGGGGGCACCGTAAGGCGCCCCCCTCCCCCAAAGCACCCACCCCCCCATGTTGAGGGCATGCGGCCTGGTACGGTTCAGGAGGGGGGGGGGCGCTCGCTCGTCCCCACCCCCTTTCCTGACCGGCCAGGCTGCGTGCTCGGATCGGGGTCTGGTATGGATTTTAGGGGGGACCCCACGCCGTTTTTTCGGCGTAGCGGGGTTCCCTTTATAATCCATACCAGACCTAAGGGCCTGGTATGCCCCGCAACGGGGCTCGCAAGGTGTCAATCTCGCCGATAAAAGCGGCAAGATTGACATCCTTTGCTAGTCCCGTCGCACCTGAGTCACGTTCAAAATGAACGGACTTGGCCGTGTGTGGGCAAGTCCGTTCATTCTGAAAGTCCGTCGGAAAGACGGGCGGACCTAGCCCGCCGGAAAGTCCCGGCGTGTGTGGGCAAGTCCGTCCGTTTTAAAGTCCGGCGCACCTGGCGGACAAAGTCCGTCGGAAAGTGTGCCGGACCAAGTATGCCGGAAAGTCCGACCGTGTGTACGCGGCATAAAGCTTACTACACTTAACCACAGCAAATCAGGAAGATCAACTCACTGGCAGAATCAGTAGGTATTTTCACCAAAATTCAAATTATATTACAAAATCCAAAGGCAAAAATAGTTTTAAAATTAAACTGGGAGGCTTACATGTTATTTTTTTAGTATGGAAAACAAAAGGTTCTATTTAAATCACCAGGCTAGCTCTAGAGCTAGCAGAATATCCTTTATTTTATATATTGCTGCTCCATGTGATTGGATCTCAGTGGTCTAACCATCCTTCAAGGCCATTACCATTACCATGGCCACACAGCACTAGAAAAGGCCTAGCCACCAAGCCAATCTCATTTTCCAAAATGGAGATCCTCAGTTGCCCTTTGTTTAAGCCATAAAACATTTCATCTTACACAAGGCTGAGTCAACATAAGTCACTGTGGAGCTGCACAAACATTTGCAAAGAATATGAGTGTGTTTAATAAGAATATGACGAGGGAGTTGATGGCGAATTATTGCGTGTATGGAGTGTTGTCATGGTATCTCCTAGTCACAAACCCTTTAAGCCTTCCAAATTCTTTCTTTTTTTTTTAAATAAACTTTGTGCTGAAAGTAAATTGAAGAATTAAATGCTAAGGAGCATGACAAATGGAAGACTGATGTCATAGCAACAGAATTATTAGCTTGTCTGGTGCAGGCTCCATCCTATCCACTAACGACCCAACATTCTTAAAGGGTGTGTAAATGAGCTGACAACATCCAGTGCCCTCTGCCTGTGTTGCACTCTTATCAGTTATCATTGTTCCCAGCTATCTCCACAGACTACAAAACAACTTCCCCAGTTGTTTTCCCCAGAGAAAAGGAGAAGGGGTGTTGTATGAAGTTCTGTCACCCCCCCATGGGCGATACCCAGGCTGCTTCGCATTGCAAGCAGCTGGGTCACCCCTAAGAATTCATATTCCAAGGCTCCCTAAGTTTCTCAGCCCAACCAGATACTGACTCGTACACGGATGGTGGCCAGAGGCCTAAACTTCCTATCCTCCTGGCCCTTACACTGTTAACCCCCTCTTCCCAGAAGAACTCACAGTCTTGATCTAAGTATGTACCTTCTGGATCCAAATGGCCAGGTTTACACCAGTAAGCACACCTCTCACTCCATTCCCCAGACATTGGTTGTAATAGACACTTCTCTACATATTCACATGGAGGCTTCAGAGTAGTAAAATAAACTTCTTGTAGCAATAGATGGGGCGGTGTTCTCATCAAGAGGTCCACGGCCATTCAGCCATATTGCCCAAACATTAGGAAAAAAGGGTGTGTGGCTGGTAGACTTGTGGATAGACTTGTGGATGTGGGTGTTGTTATAGGCCCCTATTACCACGAATCCCAGTGACTAAGTTCTAGAGTGCACAACATTCCCAGAAGGGTGCAGTTAAACTGCTCGCAGGCGATGTTGCCTTGGGAATGACAGGGAGTGGTATGGGACTTCCAGATGCCACATAAGTGACAGAGTTCAGTCATTATCAAAGACTCAAAGTTTGGGCCTTGGTCCAACAGAATTTGTTTCGGGCAGCCATATGGTTGGACAATGTATTCCCAGAAGAATTTTGCAGTAGTGGCAGCTGTCTGGTTCTTGATGGGTACTACCACCACAAATTTGGTAAAGTGGTCAATAAAGACCAGGGCATACTGGTACCCAGAGGGTGTGCTGAAGATTGTCAGGAAGTCTATGGTCACCAACTCAAAAGGTTTAGAGGTGGTGATGGTTACGGCTGCTACCTTATGAATGGTACAGCTTCCACACTCTTGGCAGGCTTTGTGTACCCAGGGTGACAATGGGGGCTAAAGAAGTACCTACAAACCAGGGATTCTGGATACCCATTGTGTGGAATACTTGACAGACTTCCAAGATGCGACTGGGGGATAACAACTTGCAGGATGTCCCGATGCTCAGAAGGGATTCGGGCCTCCCCATAGAGTACCTTGTCTTGCAATTCTAACTGATCCCATTGTCTCAGGATTGCCCAAGCAACAGGAGACAACCATTGACATTTCCGTCGGGTAGGCCTGTTATTTTAGAGAGAGGTAGCGCGGCACCTGCATGAGGTCTGGGTCCTTTTGCTGGATCATTGCCCATTCTTCCCACCAATAAAGTTCCACTGCTCTGACCCATGGGTCAGAATTCTGTTCCTCAATGGCACCTGAGGCAGCTGGTACAGGTTAAACAGAGGCGACCTCTACTGTATGTCTTCCAGTTTAAAGTCTACGTCCTCTCCTGGGTGCTTCACCGGGAAATGGGATAGGGCATCAGGATGCTCGTTGAGCTTCCTTGGCTTGTAATGTATCTTGAATTTAAACCATGTCAGCAGGGCAGCCCACCTCTGCTCAGAGACCCTCAGTTTGCGATCTCCAGGTAGGCTAGCGGGTTGTTGGCCCTGGCTGTCCCCTGCCAATGAGGAAGGTATCCAGAGAGATGAATACACTACACTTTCCC
The DNA here is from genome assembly GCA_037952835.1 of Lithobates septentrionalis. Lineage (NCBI taxonomy): Eukaryota > Metazoa > Chordata > Amphibia > Anura > Ranidae > Lithobates > Lithobates septentrionalis. Next base: position 167,672 of record JBBDGP010002858.1, on the reverse strand, counting down.
TCCTCATCCAGAACCTTTCCCTTTCGCTAACACTGTCCCTAAAAGACGGGGTACCTTTCTCTTCACTACCCACTCGCATAAAGCATGCCAAACCCAGGGGCCAGGGTTTTATATAGTCTCTGCCACACCCAACATTGGAATGCTGCCCCAGTGACTCAGGAAACCATAGAGGAACCAGGTTCCTCGTGACTTTCTCTGCCTCTGTACTGCCGCTGCAGTTAAGTGCCACCTGCAGTGGAGGCAGCAGACTGCACCTGCCTACATGCTGACTATTATCAGTTAGCTTTGTCCCTAGTTCTCTCTGTGGACCACAGAACACCTTCTCCCTATGTTATGGAAACGAGGAGAGGGAAAGATGTTCTATGGGCCTAATACACTTCCTCTCCTGGAGTGCTACTCCTCCTGGAAAGTGAGAGTGAGCATTGTCACCTCAGGACCAGAAGCATTTTACTGGCAGGATCGCAAGGTGAAAAAACCCTAGAAAAAAAATCAATGCAGCCACCACATCTAAGGACTGGTAGTAGAATACCAACCATGGCACTGCCTGCATGGAGTTTGCATGTTCTCCCTGTGCCTGCGTGCGTTTCCTCCCACACTCCAGTTTCCTCCCACACTCCAAAGACACGCTGGTAGGCTAATTTGCTTCTGTCTAAGTTGGCCCTAGTATGTCTATAAATGAATGTGAGTTAAGGACCTTAGATTGTACATTCCTTGAGGGCAGGGACTGATGTGAATGTATGATATATACTGTATATATGTAAAGCGCTGCGTAATTTGACGGCGCTATATAAGTACCTGTAATTAATAGATAAACATATTTTATGGGAACAGCTATATTTGCCAAGTCAACTATATAAAATAAATGCTGAGATGAAAATCAGTGAATGGCCGTATCATCAATTAATTGTGAAATAGTCATGTTTGGCTTAAATTTATCTTCCATAGCCTGAACCATAGCAACTGCTGAGCTATATCTGATGTCAGCTGGTGGCCTTTTGTTGCATACCACCATTTGCTGGTCCTCCCTATGCAAAATATAGTGTCCGGTCTCCGGTGTGCATTGAAAACTACAATATATTGAACTTTTTTAGAAGCTCCAGAAAATAACCCAAGGCTTTCAGACAACATGGCTATTGTGAGTTTTAGAATAGCTGTAATGTGTTTCCCAGTCTTATATTTCACCACGACTGACACTCAGCACAATGGCAGCCAAACTCTCTGGCAGTTAAATGGCGGTGGAAACAAGAACTGGGGGATTATAATTCTTCAGGACCTTGTGAAAATCTAGGGGGGAAAATGGTTGTAGTGGTTTATTCATCGGGGCTCAGTCTCTGATGACTTCTCCATGAACCTAGCGTGCTGGATTTAGGGATTTAGTACCCAGGAGTTACAAATCAGTCTCAAAAAGTTCATTATCAGCCTGTGAGGTCCAAGCCACAATTACTCAAGTATTACAATCATGCCTTCTTTATCAATTCAAAATCGTTACTGAGAAAATTTGGGGGCTGCCAAAGGGTTTCCTGTACAATGATCCTAACAATGGTGCTCGCTATCAAGGACTGTTTGGTACCTGTAGGCACCTGTGTTAGTGTTTTGACAGATCTTTGCTTCACCATGGGGCCCGGTGGATCCCAGGCCCAGGCTGTACACTATATTCTCAAGTCAATATGAAATCCCATCTCTGAGGAAACTTGAAAATTAATTGCACTTTTACTTACCTGATACTTTACTCCTTTGGCAGTTGGCACTCCCCAATGCTCTGAAGGTGGACTGTGCCTTCCATCATGACCCTGCATTGGTCTTGATGATGTCAGACCCTTAGACCACTGGAGTATAGGGGAGAATACCCTATAGGGATCGGTCTAACAATGCAGAGGATTAGGTAAGAAGATCTACTTTAACAAGCCCTTTAGACCTAAATGAGAAATCAACACTTGCAGTGTGGTTGCAGCCCCATGGCAAGGGATGATTTCCAAGTTTCCCGGAGTTGGGCTTTAAACCCCACCACTCAAACTAACCCTCTACCCTCTGTCCCTCAACTGTTAAGAGGTTTTATTGTCCACTGAAGAATGGACTGATGAATGAAAGGGGTAGGGGCAAGTCGATGGGGATACTGGATGATGCTCAGACAAAGATGGCTATGTCTTTTTGGAGAATAAACAGATGAAGACATATTTGAGAGGTAATAATTACCTGGAACTGTTACATTGACATATCACTTATCAGGCATGCATCTACGGTAACATGAAAAATATATATCTGATGCTAGTGCTGCTTTAGGCTAGGTTCACACTTATGTTTCTTCAAGCATTTTTTTATGCATTGTACACACATTGTTGAGAAAGTTTTTTTGTTTTAGCCAATGGAATTCTAGTTACTAGAAGGAAAAGGCAAGAAATTGCGTGAAGAACATGCACTATGTGCGTTTCAGGTGTGTCTTTTGAAGTCTATAAGTGCTGCTCAGCCATTCACAGGAAGCCTTTTATTTTTATGAATGGGTACAGGGCTTCCTCTGATTGGCTGAGGTGGAAAGGTTGATGCTGTAATCTCCACCTAAGCCAATCAGAGGAAGCCTTCTATTCATTCATAAAAATACAAGGCTGCCAATGAATAGCAGAGCAGCGCCTGACTTGATTTTATGATGGAAACAGAATGGGAAGTCTCTATATTGCTGCCACAACACAGCGCCGCATACAGTATGCTGATGCTACTTACAAGTTTATACAGTGCTAACAGCGGCCACATTTCTTAGTCATGGAAATTAGACATGTGCAATTTGTTTCGTTATGAATCGAAATTCAGACAAAATTTTCATTATCTGGAAATTTGGATGTATCCGAATCGCCGAATCACAATAATAACGGATTTCAACGAATCCGAAATAAATTATCATGAAAAGGACAAATTCATTCATATCCATTGGTTTCATTTGGATACCATAATGCCATAGCTTGGGTCTTTTATTAATGTTTGAAGCATCCGAAAAAACATAATCACATAACGAATGATCTGAATTGATCGGATCCATTTGTTTTTATTCTAGTGAGCATAGCGTGAATATTCAAATACGATTCTTTTTTGTAATAATATAATAATATAACAAATGAATTCATATTAATTCAGATGAGAGCGGCGCATTAGTCTTTGACTCTTGGATAATTGGCCAATTTTTTTTTGCATTAACATTTCTCATTATTTCAAAAAATGCACTACATATGAAATGGAAAGATATTGCAATAAATACATATACAGAAAAAACAGCGCTGGCAACTGGCACATAAAAAATATAAATGTAGATGTAGCTTCAAGTTATTTAAATCACTATAGAAATGTGACTAGGAAAATTACACTCCATGCTAAAACAGAACAAGTGACATAGAGTGGAAGTGAAGTGTTTTCTGTTTGGAAACAGAAACCATAAGCAATAAAGGATATATACCTCAACATATGACAATATGAATAAACATAAATAAACAAATGTGGATAAATGTTAAAATAAATTCAGGATGGATATAAACATTCCTCCAAAATCCAATAAACAGTGGTGGCAGACTTCCAGCTCCTCATCCAAAGGATTGCATAGAGTCACCTGAAATGCTGAAATGCTGCAGTAGATACAAGAGGATAAGATGAAACTTAGGCTACCGTCACTGGGATATAACCTTGGAAGCCACGGACATCATATTCCACCCAAAAAACGAAAAGAGATATAGTATAATACTGTAGGGTAAAGGATCAAATGCGCATAGTAGCGCTACTCACAAAATGAAGATTGCAAACAGGCATTCAGAGTTGGTCCGTGACCGCCGCTATGATAGCGTGCGCTCCACAGAAGACAGGAAACAGCCTGTTTATACAGTAAGGTATAAAAGTGAAATAAGATGATTGCTACTTATTGTGTTTGGGTTGGACGGAGGTGAATCCACCAGAATCTTAGAATCATAACGACTGAATCCCGAGCGAATTTCATTACTTTCGGATGCACGTGACTGCAGTCGATATTGTCCAATCAGCTCGCCCCATTCCTCTTTGTGGGTTGGACTAGCAGGGATGACTCAGAGTGCATACATAATCTCCTGAAATAACAAATTAACATGTAAAACGAATATATAGCCAATCTTTGAAAATAATTGCAGAAAATACAAATCAATTTGGAACGACTACATGAAATGAATGGTAATATACAAAGCGAATTCTGAATATACTAAATGAATTCTGAAAACGAATCATTCTAACATAACGAATACGATGAAACTAAATGATTTACTTAATGGATACAAAATGAAACACATTTTTCTGTCATGTGAATTTCTGGTGGAAATAGTTTGTTTGAGCCAGCTTGGCCAGAATGAACTATTTAACCACTTCCATACCAGGCACTTTCCCCGCTTCCCGCCCAGACCAATTTTCAGATTTCAGTGCTGTCGCACTTTGAATGACAATTGCGCGGTCATGCAACACTGAACCCAAACAATTTTTTTATCATTTTGTTTCCACAAATAGAGCTTTCTTTTGGTGGTATTTGATCACTGCTGGGGTTTTTATTTTTTGCGTAGCAAAAAAAAGGTTTTCTTTGTTTCTGTTATAAAATTTTGTAAATAAGTAATTTTTCTCCTTCGCTGATGGCCACTGATGCAGCTGCACTGACAGGCACTGATAAGGCGGCACTGATGGGCCTGATGAGGTGCCACTGATGATGGGCACTAATATGCAGCACTGATGGGCACTGATAGGCGGCACTGGTATGCAGCACTGATGGGCATTGATAGGCAGCACTGATAGGCTGCACTGATGTGTACTTATGGGTGGCACTGATAGGTGGGCATGGATGGGCACTGATAGGTGGCACTGTTGGACATTGATAGATGGCACTGATGGGCATCACTGATAAGGAGGCACTGGCAGGCATTAGTGATGGGCACTGACTGGCACCTTTTGTGGGCACTGATTGGCATTGATTTTGAGCACAGATTGGCATCCCTGGTGGCCAGGGGTGACATATCTGGTGGTCTGAAGTGGGCATCCTTGGGGGAGCTGCACTGTGTAAACAGACTGCAATAATGGGCACATTAGAGGCTGCAGATGTGTACTAAACAGGCTGCAATGATGGGCATGCTAGAGGCTGCAGATGGGCACTAAACAGCCTGCAATAATGGGCATATTAAAGGCTGCAGATGGGCACTAAACAGGCTGCAATAATGGGCATGTTAAAGCGGCAGATGGGCACTAAACAGCCTGCAACAATGGGCATATTAAAGGCTGCAGATGGGCACTAAACAGGCTGCAATAATGGGCATGTTAGAGGCTGCAGATGGGCACTAAACAGGCTGCAATAATGGGCATGTTAGAGGCTGCAATAATGAGCATGTTAAAGCTGCAGATGGGCACTAAACAGACCACAATAATGGGCACATTAGAGGCTGCACATGTGTACTAAACAGGCTGCAATGATGGGCATGTTAGAGGCTGCAGATGGGCACTAAACAGGCTGCAATAATGGGCATGCTAGAGGCTGCAGTTGGGCATAGATCAGGCTGCGTTGATGGGCACTGGTGAGGCTGCAGATGGGCACTGTTAAGGCTGCATTGATGGGCACTGACCCTTATTTTAAAATTTAATTTTTTTTCTGAAAATTCCCTCTTAAAGTTAAGGTGTGTGTTATATGCCGGTGCATGTTATACACCGAAAAATACGGTAATAAATTATTTTGCCCATTGAAATAAATTAATGCTCAAGCCAGTGACGGCCCGTCCATACAGGGTTTTTTTTTTTGAAGCACATGATTAGAGCCTGAGGCTCTAACTGGCTTCAAAAAGGGTGGGCTCAGGCCGCAGAACACTGCACCCTGAGCCCACCCAGTTGTGTGACAATAGTGAATGAATTTTCGCGAATGCCTTCCTGATTCTCCTCCCGGCCAATCAGGAAGAGGGTCCTGAGACCCAATTGGCCAGGAGGAGAAGCGATCGTATTGGCCGCAGTGGAGGAGGAGACACAGGGGAACCCGTCACAAAGCCGAGGAGGAGACGCAGGGTGAATCCGCCGAGGAGGAAGTGCTGCCTGCGACCTAAAAGGGGTAAGTGCGGTGCGGGGCTGGTGGGCTGACGATCGAGCGACCGAAGGGGGGTTGGTGATTAGGCTGACCGACCGGGGGTGTGGGTGGCTGTGATCCGACCGACTTGGGGATTGTTTGCCACCCCCCTCAAAAATGAAGCAACTTCCGCCACTGGCTCAAGAGCTACACGCGCCTAGCCTTAGTGCGCGTTTGCACGTCAAGCATTTTTTTTCTGTCAAAACACTGCTGCTCCTGGTTATATTGCCAATGATTTTTTCTTTCTGCCTCTAAACGGATCTAAATGCCTATGTGTGCATGGACACATAAGCGAACATGCAGGGACGTTTAGAGGCAGAAAAAAGGACGCAACTAAGAGCCGCGTTAAAGTGGTTGTAAACCCTTTTTGCTACATATAAGCCTATAATAAGGCTTAGCTGTAGCTACCCAGGATATCTCCTAAACCTGCACGGTTTAGGAGATATCCCCTGTATTTGCATGTGCCCATGTCATCGACACATGCGCACTGAAGCAAACTGAAGCAACGGCACGTACGTACTGTTGCTTCAGTTAGACTGTGGCGTCACTGGCAGCTCCCGCGCACGTGGGAGTGACGTCATCACGGCTCTGGACAATTAGGTTTACAACCACTTTAAAAATTCCAGTGTGCATGAGGCCTAAAAGTTAAATATTGAGAACTCTACTCACATCGAACATCTAAAAATAAGCACTTTTACAGATCTCTACATCCAGTGGTTCCTTGTTTGCAGTATGGACGTTTGTGCAGACGTCAACTACAAAAGGAGACAATTATCATAAACACTTAATAAAGTGACGTCTTAAATGGTGCCCTTCCAGGAAAATTATGTTTCTCAACACCGCTGACCTAGACTGCGTGTTTATTGCTAATGGTTTCATTGCAGTCAGATCTGGGCCACTTACTGGTTCTGATCATTTTTTTAACGAGTGCCCTCAGCCCTCCTCATAAAATAACGACATTTATTTCCAAATGCAGGGCTGTCTGGCCGCAAGTATAACACAATTAATGCAGCACAGATGCCAATCGCTCCCTTCTGCTGCTGGTGAACGCTGTCTATCTGCAGTAGAGGGGCTAACAGCCCTCAATAAAAATAAGTGGTCATTTTCCTGTCCCGAGAGGACACTTATTACCACGAAATGTATCAGTAGATTACCGGTAATAAGGCCCAACCCCCACCCCTCTCTCCAGTCCCAGGCCTGCACACACAGCAAAGTGTAAAAAGCATTAAGATGTACAGACTTGTGGGTGAGATCAAATCATGGATGCTTAAAGCTGAACTCCGGGCACAAAAACTTTCATTTCAATATATTCCCTATTAGCCATAAAGGATATAAATCCATTTTGTGTGTACCAAATGTCTTTACAAATCCAGATATTACCTTGTAATAGTGGCAGTGATATCATCGCTGTGCTGTACTTAGCAGAGATGTGGGAGGGGCCCAGCAGCTCCACCCACTAGAAAACGACAGGAGGGGCGGAGACAAGACCAGTCACCCTGCACAAGGAGAAAGAACAGCAGTGACCGGTCTTTATTACAGAGGCAAAGGGGTTGATTTACTAAAACTAGAGCACTCAGAGTCTGGTGCAGCTGTGCATGGTAGCAGGTTCTAACTTCAGCTTGTTCAATTAAGGTTTGACAAAAAAAAAAAGCTGGAAGCTGATTGGTTTCTATGCAGACCTGCACCAGATTTCGCACTCACCAGTTTTAGTAAATCAACCCCCAAAGTCTCACACTGGTTTACTACACAGATCTGGAAGTAACACACAAACCACACCAAGATTCAAGGAACAATACACACGACTCTTGTATTTAGACAATATGTACTTATCCCCGGAATTCAGCTTTAAAGCGAACCTTTCTGTAACTTTGCAAGTATGCATGGAAACTCCTTAAATGTCATAATATATAGCAATAATAGATTTTTTCCACCATTCCATTTCAGTTCCACCCTTTGTCATTAAATAAACGTCCTTCAACTCCATTCAGTTGTGAACACAACCACGAACTACACAGACTCCAGGATTTAAAGAAACCTATAACTCCAGCATGCTCCATTCCAAGCTGTTCCAGAAACTCTCATCCTCAGGGTCGGGCAGCTCCAGAAACTCCTAACTATATCTCCAACAGGCTCTATAAACTCTCAGCTCCAGCTCCAAGCTGTTCCAAAAACTTACAGCTCCAGCAGGCTCTGAGGCTTTCTGAAGTCTACTAGAGATGGATGTTTTTAGAGCTGTGTACATATGAAGCCAGGTGGAGCCGGGGCTGGAGCTAAGAGCTTCTGGAGCCTGTTGGAACCCAGTGTTTCTGGAGCTGAGGGGTTATAGAGCCTGTTGGAACTAGAGTTATGAGTTTCTTGAGCAGCTCCAAAGCTGAGGGTTTCTGGAGTCAGATGCAGCTAGATGTTTCTAGAACTGCCTGGAGTCAAGGGCTTCTGGATCCTGATGGAGCTGGAGCCAAGAGCATCTGGGGCCTGCTAGAGCTTAGGGTTTCTGGAATCTAATGGAGCTGGATGGCTCTTGGCTCCAGTTTCAGACAGCTTTAGAAAACATCAGCCCCAGAGACTCCCTGCTCCTTCTGGCTCCAGAAGCCCTCAGTTCCAGGCAGCTGTAGAAACATCCAGCTCCATCAGCCTCCAGAAACAATTGGGTTCAGAGCTGCTCCAGAAACTCATAACTCCAGCTCCACGAGGCTCTTTAAACCTTAAGCTCCAGGCAGCTCCAGAAATCCTAAATTCCAGCAGTCTCCAGAAGTTCTTGACTCCAGCCTCAGACTGCTTTGGAAAACCTCAGCTTCAACAACACTCAGCTCTAACTCTATCATTCTAAAGATGCAGTAGACTCCAGAAACACTGACATACAGCAAGCTTCAGAAGCTCTTGGCTCTACCTACAGACATGCAGAAAACCTCAGCTCCAGCCTCCAGCTTTATAGCTTCATAAGCTCCTGGAATGCGGTAGCTCTAAAAACAACAACATTTATAGACCCATGCAGGCACTATAATCCCTCAGCTCCTGGCAGCTCTAGCCCTAATCTCCAGCAGGCACCAGAAGCTTTTGGCTCCAGACAGCTTCAATAAACCTCAGCTCCAGAAGCACTCAGCTTCAGCTCCTTAAAGCTCCAGAAGCACTCAGCTCCAGCTTCATAAAGCTCCAGAAGCCCTCAGCTCCAGGCAACTTTAGAAATCCTAAACTCCAGCAAGATCCAGAAGCTTTTGGCTCTAGCTTTAGACAGCTTCAGTAAACCTCACCTCCAGAAACACGCAGCCTCAGCTCTATCGGGTTCCAGAAGCCCTCAGGTACAAGCAGCTCTAGAAATATACAGCTCCATCAAACTCCAGAAACCCTGAGCTCCAGCAGGCCTCAGATGCTCTTGGCTCCAGCTCCAGAAACAGCTCCAGCTCCATCAGGCTCCAGAAGCCCTCAGCTTCAGAGCTGCTCCAGAAACTAATAACTCTAGCTCCAGTGGGATCTAAAAAACCCCCAGCTGTGGGCAGCTCCAGAAACACTGAGTTCCAGCAGGCTCCAGAAACTCTTGGCTCCAGCTCCAGAAACACTCAGCCCTGGCTTCATCTGGCTACATATGTCCTTGGCTCCAGGAAGCTTTAGATACATTCAGGCCCTGTAAACTGCAGAAGACCCCAGCTTTAAAATTGCTCCAGAAAAAAATTACTTCCGCACTAAACTTTATTTGAAGCAGCTCTTCTCTCCTCTACCTCCAACTTTGCAGGAGCTAAAGACATCCAAACATAAATACAGTATGTCACTTTTACTCTAGTACATATAGCAGTCTAGGTTCATATGTCATTGAAAGAACATTATGAATTTAGCTCACACAATAAAATAAATATGTTCTCGCAGGTGATCCAGTTAGCTAGCGAGACATTCGATTTTGTGCTCCTTTGCAGATAAGGTCTGAAGCTCCAGTTCTAAAGCCTATCTAAAAAGATGAGGAGCTCAAAGGTCATAGACTAACTCCAGGTTCCAGAGCCTACATCATTCGTGGCAGCCACTGACATTCTAAGAAAGTGGGCAGACCTAGAAGGACACAGTACAGTAAAGAGTAATAATAATAATAAGAAAATGGAAATAAATGTCAATGTAACATAAGGAATGATCAAGATTGCATGTTCGTAAATTCCCTAGTCCATCCTTTTTCCTCCAGAGGTCACCAGGGGTCCCTTGAGCTGTGGCTGATTGACCTATCATTTGATGGTGCCTGCATAATTCTGTGCCCAAAGCCATTTGGCACAGCCAGCGGCATGATGCCAATAATCTTTCAGATGTCTGTAAAGGTGACATTCTGAACACTACTGAACTTAATGGCATCACAGTCTTAGTTCCTAGGGTTCAATATTGAGTTGGTCCACCCTTTTGGAGCTATAACAGCTTCAACTCTTCTGGGAAGGCTGTCCACAATGTTTCGGAGTGTGTCTATGGATATGTTTGACCATTCTTCAAGAAGTGCACTTGTGAGGGCAGGCACTGATGTTGGACAAGAAGGCCCGGCTCGCAGTCTTCGCTCTAATTAATTTCAAAGATGTTCTAATGGGTGGAGGTCAGGACTCAATGTCTTTATGGACCTTGCTTTGTGCACTGGTCCAAATCATTTGGTGGAGGGTGGATTAGGGTGTGGGGTTGTTTTTTAGGGGTGGGGCTTGGCCCCTTTGTTCCAGAGAAGGGAACTCTTATGACTTCATCATACCAAGACATTTTGGACAATTTCATGCTCCCAACTTTGTGGAAACAGTTTGGGGATGGCCCCTTCCTGTTCCAATATGACTGCGCACCAGTGCACAAAGCATGGTCTATAAAGACATGGATGAGCGAGTTTGGGGTGGAGGAACTTGACTGGCCTGCACAGATTCCTGATCTCAACCCGATAGAACACCTTTGGGATGAATTAGAGCAGAGACTGTGAGCCAGGCCTTCTCATCCAACATCAGTGCCTGACCTCACAAATGCACTTCTGGAAGAATGGTCAAACATTCCCATAGACACACTCCTAAACCTTGTGGAGAGCCTTTCCAGAAGAGTTAAAGCTGTTATAGTTGCAAAGGGTGGGCCAACTCAATATTGAACACTACGGACTAAGACTGGGATGCCGTTAAAGTTCATGCGCGTGTAAAGGCAGGTGTCCCAATATTTACATCCTCTGTAAGCTAAATAATTGGTTTGTATAGCACATTATATAAATTGTTTTCTTAAAAATGGAACTAAACTTAAGTAGTAAAAAACTGCAAGCAGGCAGCTCTTTATTGCTATGTCTCTTTTGCAAAAATGAACACTTACCTTCCTGGTGGCAGTCTTTTATTAAATGAACTCTGAGCTGAGCTGCTCGCTAGGAAAGTTGTAGATTTTAATAAAATCTTTTAGGTCCGGTCAGTCTGTTACAAGCCATGCCTGACAGACAGTTGAAGCGTTGCCAGGAAAAGTTCCCAGACACTTCTCCAAGTCTTCATAAAACTCCCCAGCCTCGCTCTTTTGTTCCCAGGACAATCCCAGGACATGCTCATTGTCTCCGGGGTATAAAGGCTATGTTTGAACAATGAGCCATTCAGCCAGAGGCGTATACTCTCATCATAAGCCACAGATAAAAGAACATTCTACGGTGTATTGGAAGAAGTCACAATATACAGCAAAGATGTGGTAATGCCTGGTGCATAGGCCGTAGAGGAGTACACTGAAGTATTACCACTCCTGGCTCGTAGAATCACTCAAAGCATGCATTTCTGGTGTGAAGATCACTGCTTTTATTTATCACTTGCAGCGGTCATTCTGTAAAATATCTCACTGTTAAAAATGTTTCATTTACTTGTTTTCTAGAGATGAAAAATTGTATACATATACTGCGAATTACTTTAGGATTATGGAATGTAATAAATTATATAAAATATACTATTAATAGTAAATATATTGGGATAGTAATAATTGTTGATATACATTATTTGTAAGAAGATAGATAGATAGATAGATAGATAGATAGATAGATAGATAGATAGATAGATAGATAGATAGATAGATAGATAGATGGGGAGTGGGGATAGCTAGCAACTGCTGGATGATACGTAGATGATTGAAAAAGGGTAGATTTTTCTTTCTTTCTTTCTTAGATCTTTCTTTCTTTCTTTCTTTCATTCTCTCTCTCTCTCTATTTTTCTCTCTCTCTTTCTTTGTCTTTGTTTCTCTCTCTTTCTTTTTCTCTCTCCCTCTCTTTCTTTTTTTCTTTCTCTCTCCCTCTCTTCCTTTCATTCTCTTTCTCTCCTTTCTCTCTTTTTCGTTCTTCATTTCTTTTTCTCTCTCTCTCCTTCTTTTTCTCATCAACTAATGGTTGATAGATAGATGCAATCCTATATACATATACAGTAATGTAATGGAATCCCCTCTCTCTCTCTTTCTTTTTTCTCTCTCTCTCTCTTTCACTTTCTTTCTTTCTTTTTCTCTCTTTCACTCTCTGTCGCTCTCTCTTTTTCCCCTCTTTCTCTCTCTCGCTTTACTTTCTTTCTTTCTCTTTCTTTCTTTCTTTCTTTCTTTCTTTCTTTCTTTCTTTCTTTCTTTCTTTCTTTCTTTCTTTCTTTCTTTCTTTCTTTCTTTTTCTCTCTCCTTTTCTTTCTCTCTCTCTCTCTCTCTCTCTCTCTCTCTCTCTGTCTTTCTCTGTCTTCCTTTTCTCTCTCTCTCTCTCTCTCTCTCTCTTTCTCTGTCTTTCTTTCTCTTCCTTTCACTCTCTTTTTCGTTCTTTATTTATTTTTTCTCTCTCTCTCTCTTTGTTTTTCTCATCAACTAACGGTTGATAGATAGATGCACATTTCCTTTCTACTTCTTTCTTTCTTTCTTTCTTTCTTTCTTTCTTTCTTTCTTTCTTTCTTTCTTTCTTTCTTTCTTTGTTTTTCTTTCCTTTTCTCTCTCTCTCTCTCTCAATCTGTCTTTCTCTTTTTTTCCCTCTCACTTTTCTTTCTCTTTCTTTCTTTCTTTCTTTCTTTCTTTCTTTCTTTCTTTCTTTCTTTCTTTCTTTCTTTCTTTCTTTCTTTCTTTCTCTCCCCCTCTCTTTCTTTTTTTTCTTTCTCTCCCCCTCTCTTTCTTTTTCTTCTTTCTCTCCCCCTCTCTTTCTTTTTTTTCTTTCTCTCCCCCTCTCTTTCTTTTTTTTTTTTCTCTCCCCCCTCTTTCTTTTTTTCTTTCTCTCTCCCTCTCTTTCTTTTTTTCTTTCTCTCTCCCTCTCTTTCTTTTTTTCTTTCTCTCTCCCTCTCTTTCTTTTTTCTTTCTCTCTCTCTCACTCTCTTCCTTTCACTCTCTTTCTCTCTCCCTCTCTTCCTTTCACTCTCTTTCTCTCCTTTCTCTCTTTTGCGTTCTTTATTTATTTTTCTCTCTCTCTTTCTTTTTCTCATCAACTAATGGTTGATAGATAGATGCAATCCTATATACATATACAGTGATATAATGGAGTCCAGCAGATGATCTGTCAGGCCGGTGATGTGACGGTCATACTACAAACTTTACTCTGCTCCAGCTACGAATACTTTGGGACAAAGCAGTAATTAGTGGATGACACAATGGGGCTCATTGTCCTCCTGCTGAACACTGAGGTTTGCACTCCCCCAGCAGAGCATCGTGTAAAAAGACGGATAGATGTTTTTCCTGGAGTTGGGCAGACATTCAGTGTAGACCCCCAGACAGATTTTCCCAGAATTTGGCCTTGGACGTGGGCAGTGTTCAGCTGCTGGTGCTGAAGGACAGCGAAGGTTGTCTCTGGATCTGGACTCTTGTGCCCTCTAGTGGAGACAGAAGATATTTATAAATGGAACCCAAGAGAATAGACTAAAAGACCACACCATGGGTAGAACATATATGAATGCTGAATAGGCTGTTTCTTAATTTGCTTCTCATTAAAAATGTAACAAGCTTGATAAATGGTGTTTTTAACATAAGAGCAACGGTGCTCAGCTCTGGTCCTTAAGGGCTGCCAACAGAGCATGTGTTCTCAACAACCAGGTAGAGGCACAACTGCATTAATAAGTCATTAGGAAAACATTGATTAGCTCACCTGTGAAGGGAACAGCTATTTGAGGACCAAAGTTAAGATTCCGGTCCTAAACACAAGGGAATTGCTTCATTTTTGTTTCTAAACGCTACCAGCCTCTTACATACCAGCCTGAAATATCCCTTCTTTACCAGGCAATTTTCCAGTTTTCTGTGATGTGATAGTTTGACTGACAACTACTCCATCATGCATCACTGTACCCAAGTGATTTTTATATCATTCTTTGAGCCAGTGGTATTGGTGGTAGTGGTGGTTTTATTACCACTGGGTGATCATTTTTACTATATAATAGAAAACAAACATTTTGAAAAAACAATTCCCATTTCTTTCTGTTTTAAAACATATCAAATAAATATGCTAGCACAGTACAAACACCCCATTTTTTTTTTTTTTTTGAAAATAGACACTTAAAGGTGATCTTAATTTTTGCCCAAATTTTTTTCAAAATGAAGAATAATGGTATTATTTAGAGGGTTGAAAAAATGGAGCTTAATATTCATTAATGTACAGGTCATACGCAGAGGGAGGAGGAGGGGATTCATGTACAGGTTGTAACAGTGTGCAGATGGAGATGAAGGGGTTAATGTACCAGATATGTAAGGTGAAGGGTGTGAGGTACAGGCACTCTGGACAGGTTGGACAGGAGAGGAGGGGGCAGTGAAAGGGTAAAAAAAGGCAATCCCACAATCAGATTATTAAACACCCCCCACCCCCCACCTCCACCTTGAATCTGCTGTTGCCTACCATCACTTCAATTATTTATTCCTCCTTTCCCTACATTGGAAGAAGGGGAGGGCTCTCAAGTGTAAACAAGGACAGTGTTTACATTTATGACTGTAATGATTGGTCATTACAGGGAACACAAGGCACAGAGCCCTTCGGATTGGCTCTATGTATTCTGCTTGTGATCTGCACAGTCAAATTACAGCTCAAAGGCATTCAATAGGCATCCTGGGCCTTTCCTGCAGTGCCGTTTATAAAAGCTACTCTACCTAATGCTCTAATGCTGATATCTGTAATTTGATTGGCAAATGATCAAAAACAATGTAATTGACCAGAATAGTAACAGCATTTAATACAATAATGTCAATAACAAAATATATACTCGTGTATCGTGAGATTTTGAGTGCAAACCTCCTCCCATGAGCATGGGGAATTGAAGATGAAACGTGGCTGGGTCTTTCAGCATGACAATGATCCCAAACACACTGCCTGGGCAACAAAGGAGTGGCTTCATAGGAAGCATTCCAAGGTCCTGGAGTGGCCTAGCCAGTCTCCAGATCTCAACCCCATAGAAAATCTTTGGAGGGAGTTGAAAGTCCGTGTTGCCCAGCGGCAGCCCCAAAACATCACTGCTCTAGAGGAGATCTGCATGGAGGAATGGGCCAACATACCAGCAACAGTGTGTGAGAAACTTGTGAAGACTTACAGAAAACGTTTGACCTCTGTCATTGCCAACAAAGGATATATAACAAAGTATTGAGATTAACTTTTGATATTGATCTTATTGAATATTTATTTTCCACCATAATTTGCAAATAAATTCTTTCAAAAATCAGACAATGTGATTGTCTGGATTTGTTTCCACATTTTGTCTCTCATAGTTGAGGTATACCTATGATGACAATTACAGGCCTCTCTCATCTTTTTAAGTGGGAGAACTTGCACAATTGGTGGCTGACTAAATACTTTTTTGCCCCACTGTATGGGGGGAAGAGCAGAACTGCTTACCTATAACCCTGGCAGGCACAGGACACAGGACGTCACCAAAGGTTCCCCCGCTGCGACCAGGAGGGACTTACAAATCACTGGACTGGTATCTAAATGGATAGGGTGAGACAGTTAAAATGGGTAAACTATGCACTTGGATCCCTCCAGTCCCTCCAAGTGCATAGTTTACCCTTTTCAACTGTCTCACCCCATCCATTTAGATACCAGTCCAGTGATTTGTAAGTCCCCCCTAGTCGCCACAGGGGAACTTTTGGTGACGTCCTGTGTCCTGTGCCTGCCAGAGTTATAGGTAAACAGCTCTGCTCTTCCCCCCATATATATTTTGTTATTGATATTATTGTATTAAATGCTTTTACTATTCTGGTCAATTATATTGTTATTGATCATTTGCCAATCAAATTACAGATATCCTCCTAAAGAAGCAACCTGTAACCTGTAGAATTATTTAAGCATCGCCTATGGAGATTTTTGAGGGTAAAAGTTTGACGCCGTTCCACGAGCGGGCACAATTTTGAAGCGTGACACGTTGGGTATCAATTTACTCGGCGTAACATTATAAACACAATATAAAAAAAATTGGGCTAACTTTGTCTTATTTTTTTATTCAAAAAAGTGATTTTTTTTCCAAAAAAAGGTCCGCTTGTAAAACCGCTGCACAAATACGATGTGAAAAAAAGTATTGCAATGACCGCCATTTTATTCTCTAGGGTGTTAGAAAAAAAACAATGTAAAAATAATGTTTGGGGGTTCTATTTTCTAGCAAAAAAAACCTGTTTTAAACATGTAAACAGCAAAATCTCAAAACGAGGCAGGTCCTTATGTGGTTTTAATAAACCTCTATATACATTTTTTACATATCTGCCTACATACTTGTTTTTAGTCTAGTTTATATTGTACCGAAATAGTTCAATTGCCCTCGTTCTCTAAGGAGGCTTGGTTGGGGACCAAGCTCCTGACCTCTAGAACTACTCTTCGAAAATTATGTCAAAAATGAACAATTGACCAGAAGTGACAAAAAGGAGGGATGAAAGACAGGCACAGAAGAAACTTACCAGGAACAGGTGCAAAAGTAATAAATAAAAATGAAGATGAAATAAGATGGTATTATTTGAGGAAAAGATCCACATCCCATCTATGGTTCATGCCTGTGGGGATGCGTGTCCCCAACAGAAAAATCCACTTGACTTCCTGTTCCAAGAGCCTTCTGTGCATGTCTTCTTTTGAACTGCAGAAAAAGAGAAGGAATCCATGTTACCTTCATGTGTAAATTTAAAATGTTTTAATACATTGGACATCCTTCTCTCATTACTATTGGCTACTCCATTGTAATGCTTGCTAACTGTTATGCGAAGGGACCTGGTGGTACATCCTACATATCGTAATTTACAAACATCACATTCTATCACATAAACCGCATGTTTTCTATTACAATTTATAAAGTCCTTAATAGGAAATACTTTTCCATTGTGGTATGAGGTGATAGGCTTGTGATTCTTGTTGTGTTTGTTGCAATACCTACAAGTATTCAGACCACAGCTATAAGAGCCATTAATACTAAGTCAAGTTTTAGGAATGGTAGTGGGTTGATACAAACTAGGCGACAGAATTTCCTAGAGTCGGGGGAACAGTGGCAAGAGAGATCACACCCATTAGAAAGCACATCTGTTAGGTCATTGTCACCATAAAGGATAGGGAGATGTTTGTTAACAATATACTTAAACTAAATAAAATCTTTAGAGAAGGTGGTGACAAAGGTGATAGAATGTTTATCCCTGTTCTTTTTAATAATTTTTGAGGACCCAATAGATTTGTTCCTGTTATGTATTAAACTGTTCCGATCTTTAAGGCAATAGTAATGGCTCTATTGATGTGCCGCTTTTGGTAGCCTCTATTATTTAAACGTGTTGAGATATTGGAACATTCTTGTTGAAAGCTTTCTGCAGTGGGACAATTGTGTTTGGCCCTAATGAACTCACCCACTGGAATGGAACGAAAGGTGTGGAGAGGATGACCACTGGAAGCCAGAAGTAAAGAATTTCCTGCAGTAGATTTGCGTAAAGTCCTAGTATCTATAAGGCCAATCACCCCTAAGTGTGATATTAAGAAAGTCAATCCTATTCTTGTTGCTCACATGATGTACCAATAAATGACACTTCAAGGATTTCAGTGTTGCCGGCTCTTCTTACTGTTTATGCAATAGTAAGGTGCAGTAAGAATTTTTCAAAGGATCTGACAAGCAACTTTCATGAAGCCATTAAAGCACCCTACAGCAAAAGCCAGTCCACAGATGCTTTTCCATTGCAGGACAAAACAATGGGGTCACTATCCACCCTCCTTCCCTAGCAGCACATACTCACCTTTCCTTCACTTCCCCACTGCTCCATTCAGTGTCTTGTATGTCTGAATACAGGGGATCAGTGCATGAAAGCAGTGGTTAATTGGCCCAGCACTGTCACATGGGGGTGTGGAGAGAGTCCATAGACCTGAGAAAGCTCCAGGTCCAACTTGGCCCTTACACAGGGCTTTCACTCTTCTCTCTCAGCAGTAAAATGTAGCAGCAGCAGAGCAAAGGAAGATATGTATGAACTGCTGGAGAAGGGGAGATCTTAGAGAACCTGTCACTTTACCCTTCAACACTTCTGATTGGTTTCTACCAATGCTCTCTGCATGCTAAATGCATGCTCTCTTGACATACTAAAATAAACCTAAAAAGGCAATTGATGAGGGGTCACAGGACCCATCGGGCTGCCTTTATCTTTCTCTAGTCTTCCAATTACTGAAAATTGTTTGAAAAGGGCTCTCTGGCCAGAAGAACTTCATGGAAAAAAACCTTTCTTTATAGACTGGGGATGTAGCCTATGCTGCTTAAAATTTATCAAAAGCAAAAACTTTCTAAGTGTTTGGAGGGCTTAGAACCCTTAGAACTCTCAAGAGACGCTTGAGAGGGGATATGATTTCAATTTACAAATACTGTACTGGTGACCCCACAATAGGGATAAAACTTTTTCGCAGAAGAGAGTTTAATAAGACTCGGGACCACTCATTACAATTAGAAGAAAAGAGGTTTAACCTTAAACTACGTAGAGGGTTCTTTACTGTTATGCCCCGTACACACGGTCGGATTTTCCGATGGAAAATGTGTGATAGGACCTTGTTGTCGGAAATTCCGACCGTGTGTGGGCTCCATCACACATTTTCCATCGGATTTTCCGACACACAAAGTTTGAGAGCAGGCTATAAAATTTTCCGACAGCAAAATCCGTTGTCGGAAATTCCGATCGTGTGTACACAAATCCGACGGACAAAGTGCCACGCATGCTCAGAATAAATAAAGAGATGAAAGCTATTGGCCACTGCCCCGTTTATAGTCCCGACGTACGTGTTTTACGTCACCGCGTTTAGAACGATCGGATTTTCCGACAACTTTGTGTGACCGTGTGTATGCAAGACAAGTTTGAGCCAACATCCGTCGGAAAAAATCCTAGGATTTTGTTGTCGGAATGTCCGAACAAAGTCCGACCGCGTGTATGGGGCATAAGTGTTTGGAGGGCTTAGAACCCCTGTTGTCTTATTACTGCTGCCCCAACTGGGGAAATTTGCCTTCTCTATTTGTCCTGGTCGTCATTGTCATAGAGAAAGTAAGGGGAAATCCAAAAATTTGTGTTGTCTGTGTAACAGGAATAGAGGGAAAACCTTCTAATGAGGACCTGTACATTGGGGAGACAAAAAAAAACTCTCAACAAAATGAATGACCCAACATAGAAAGGTAAATTCTACATACCAAGACTCAGCAGTCTTTTAGGGACAGTGAAGTTGACCACCTCTGTCTTAGCGGAACAATGACAGTAGAGAGGCTCACATGACCTTCTAGACAGGCAGCTTATGTTATAACATTTGAAGACAGATTTTCTTTTTTTCCTTTAATCCTTGACCAGATTTTCTCCTCTCTGATTTTTCAGGGAAGTTCAAGCTGTTGGATCAGGACCGGGATGTGCGGGAGCCTGTGCAGTATTTCAACAGTGTAGAAGAGGTGGCGAGCGTCTTTCCAGACCGAGTGTTCGTCATGGAAGCCATCACCTTCAGTGTCAAGGTCAGACGTTGAGAAGCCTGCAAGGATATGTGTGTGTGTTGAGGTGTGTGAGTCCGAGAGGAGCATGAGCAACGTGAATTGTGGTCTAATTGTCATACAGTAGTCCTGTAAAACCAATTGTTAAACCAAATTTGTTGCCATTACCACCACAGAAAGCTGCTAGTGTCATAATAGCATAGGCATCTCCAAGTGTCAGCCCCAACATTTTTTTGGTTTTTGGACACAGTGGTGATAGAATGGCATCTGTGTCAGTTTTTTACGGCTATTCCCATCTCTGTTACCATGTTCGGATCTAGGGGAATGTTTCGGGGGCTGTGCTCCCCAGAGTTCATCCATTTAGAGTTAAACATCAGCTATGGCAGTAGAATTATTGCTCTCACTCCAATATTTGTGGCGATACATTACATGTGTGGTGCAATCACCATTTGCATTTACATATGCGTGCCGGACCTACGTATGTGTGCGTTTGCATTTGCGCATAAGCACGGGGAGGGGGGGGGTGGCAGTGCTTTTATTTTTATTATTTTTATTTATTTTATTTAACTTTTTTTTTCAATTAATTTTATTTCTATCACATAGGTGTGAACAAGGCCATCATGATAGCTTTGGGCAGTGACAGGTACTCTTTATGGAGACATCAGAGGTCTATTAGACCCCTGGTGTCTCCCCTGCCTTCCAAGGTAGCTGATCACACACAGATCTGTAAGACCAGCTGCTTCCATGGCTGCAATTGCCAAAGAAAGACAGCTCTGAAACCAGAAGTGACAAAATCCTGATCACTTCCATCTTTATTCATCACAGAGGAGATCAGGGAATGGATGTTCCTTCATCTCCTCTTTGGGCAGATGACCTAACCACTTACAGCAGTCCTTGGCTCCCCTGGTGGAATGGCAGAGCCTGGGAAGAGTAGCATTAGGGGGAGGCTCCACAGTGATGTAGAAGTGATCACAGCTGCCCAGATAAATTTTACATGAAAGCCGATTGCCACCACGTAAAAATGGCACCAGCTTCATGGCTGCAACTGCAGCTGCAGCCATGATCTTGGCCTAACTATTTGCTGTAATTAGAAAAGTAGCAAGGTCCCAGGCCTCCTTCGATCTAATAAGAACCTCCAGGACAAGAGATAGCTGACATCCTTCTGTATATGGTGGGTTGTGAGACATAGTGGGTGCCAGGTGGTTAAAGTCTTTAACAGTTCCTAACACAAAGCGTAACAGTTCCTTTCACTTCCACTACAATCACTCCTTGTAGTTCTTCAGCCCACTGAGCTCCCGGTCTCTCACTAGACCCACTGATTCACTGACACTGAGTCCCTTGAGCTCCTCCAATCTTCACAGTGGTATCTTCCTCAAGCCTCACCCCCACCTCTCTGCTAGGTCTCTAGCTTGGCACTCAAGATACCTCTCAAGCTTCACCCCACTGGCCTGCACGGTCCCTGGCTTGACACACAAGGCTGCTCTGCAAGCGTCACTTCCGCTGGCTGGGTCCCTGGCTTGATACCCACTGAAGTTTCCTGATACTTCACTATCCCCGGTTGGTGAGAATACTCACTGTGGTTCCTGGTAATAAGGTGGTCTGTCCCTTAGTGGCAACAGCTTCCCCTCTACCTCTGACCACGACAGGTTCTCCGGTCGGCAGAACCATCACTTCTGGTTGGACTGCAAGCCGTAGTCCCAAACCCAGCGCTGCTCTCCTGCTTCTGGATAGGCCCTCAGACAGCCTAGCAGCCAGATGCCCCCGGGATAGGCCCAATCTCTGGCCTAGCAGCCCGGGGCAACATGACACTTGTCCACCCAGACATCCGTCCAGGTGGCACAGAACACAGATCACCTGACCTCAGCCGACTATATAGGCTCTCCCAGCAGGCCAAGGGATCCAAGAAAACCCCTGTCCATTGGCTGAGACACCCCACATACCCATAACCTGACCTTGTGTTGCCCTTCTCATATCTAGTACCACCAAGTACCGGGCCACCTAGTGGTAGAAGAGAAAAGTGCAACAAGACCAAACTGTGAGGAGCAACTCTGCCTAAACTCCAGGATGCTACATCAATAAATGCCTGCACACCACTAATAAACACTTGCTGTCCAGGACGTATATATACATACGCTGGACGACAAGTGGTTAAAGTATGGTAATGATTCTAGCTGTACACATAGGGGTTGATTTACTATAACTGGAGAGCTTTTCATTTCAGCCTGTTACGTTAAAGTGATACTAAAGCTTTGTTTTTTAAATAACAAACATGTTATACTTGCCTGCTCTGTGCAGTGGTTTTGCACAGAGCTTCCCAGATCCTCTTCTTTTTGGGTCTCTGCCAGCACTTTATTCGATATTCTATATAGAATTCTATAAATGGTGCTAGATGGTCACAAAACAAAAGGTTGCACTGATCCACATCCCTAAATATGAATGAATAAAGCTAAAGAAAGTTCCTTTAAGTGGGACTTTTAGGGGGCAGTGAACTATACGGTTACAAGGAAGTACAAAAAATATAAATTTTAATTGATCAAGGTTAAAATGGATAAGGTACAATACATAAAAATATGAAAGGAACTTTCTTTAGCTTTATTCTGCCTAGGCCTTGGGGCCAACACTGTGAGCTCGCTCCCGAGCCGCTGCTCTATGCACTATAAGACACATAGAGCCACAGCTCAGCCCCGCCCCTGTCCGCTCTCTCTCCTCATTGGCTCACTGGCTGTGATTGACAGCAGTGGGAGCCAATGGGCTCCCAGTGCAGTCTCAGCCAATGAGCAGGAAGAGTCCACATACAGCCCAGGCTATCATGAACATTACTGGATCGGAGGAAGCTCAGGTAAGGATTGAGGGGGGGGGGGGACTGCACACAGAAGGTTTTTTACCTTCATGCATTGAAAAACCTGAACATGAAAAAACCTTCAGCATTTAGAATCACTTTGAGCTGGCAGCCGATTGGTTTCTTTGCAGAGCTGCACCAGATTTTGCACTCTCCAATTTTAGTAAATCAACCCCTTAGGGTCTATTCATAACTCACACAAGATTCACATAACTTTCACCATTGATTAACTAATTTTCCCAATTGGATTAGAAAAATGTGTGAATACTGGGAAAAAGCTGTGTGAATCTTACGTGAAAACATTTATACAGTATATAAACCTATTAATCATTTTCTAAACTGGTGCATAACTGGTTAAAAGGGTTGCATTTTTTTAACATTTACAAGGAATTTTGCTTTCACCTAACCTATAACCTAACCTCCTAGAGGTTGTCACAATACTCATATTTGAATTTTCAACAGACACCTATTTTTGGAGGTTTTCTTATCTGTGTTTTATTCTCTTTCTAGGTGGTGTCGGGGGAGTTCAGCGAGGACAGTGAGGTATATAACTTCACACTTCACACAGGAGATGAGCTGACTCTTATGGGTCAAGCAGAGATCCTGTGCGCTAAGACGGTAAAGGAAAAATCCCGTTTTAACACCATCTTGAAGAAACTGGGCAAGACTGGCACACTGGGCAAACAGGTGAAAGGTAAAATGCCCTGTTTGATATGCATGAACCATCGAACAAATGAAAGCCTAAGCCTTCCATTCCAGTGCAAGGGAAGTTTCAGCACCAGGAGCCCGTTGGAGCTACAGATGCAAGAGGGGGAGCACACGATCCGGAGTATTATTGAGAAGGTTCGGCTGCCTGTTAACGTCATAGTGCCTACTCGCCCTCCTCGCAACCCCTATGACCATCACATTATCCGTGAAGGTCATCGGTACAAGCTGGTCAGCATTATCTCCAAAACTGTTGTTCTTTGTTGTCTTCTACGTAAGGAAGAGGTCAACCCCTTCCATTTCTTGCTGCTTACAGACATGCCCCATTTTTCACTCCCCGAGGGTCTTCTTTGTGGAGATCCCCATTTTGACAAGTTGGTAAAAGACTGTGCGCTTTACTGCCAGGAACAGAAGTTCAACCCGGATGAGTATTCCAAGGCTGTTCGAGAGACAAAGACTGATTTTGCTGAGGAATGCGCCAGCCCGCGTAAGATACGGGTTTGCTTGCAGGGTTTCTCGACCAGCTCAATAAATTACACCCGTGAAGAGCTGAGTCAGGGCCTACAACGCTTATCCTTGTGTGTTTACAGCGGGACAATCTCCAATGATACCAGTCCCCAGGATTGTCGAGAGGCCCTACACCAGGGACTGGGATCCTCATCTGACAACTCCGACATAGATCGGGAGTATATGACACCAGATTGGGTGGATAATGATTTTAGGACTCAGGAACAGTTAGAGATACCCTATGAAGAACTTTGGACAAACCAGAATGTGGAAAATTACTCTGAGCCCAGCAGCAAGCCTGTTGGGCTAGAGAGTGGCAACAAGACCCAACATGACCTTATCTCCTTTGTGACCTCCCCATCTCCTCTTGAGAGCAAGTCATGTTCACCTCCTCCACCAGCCTTAGCTATTAATGAAGTAAAGACAGAAGCACCTCCACCTGTGCCCCCAAAATCCGAAGCAGTAAGTACAGAATCCATTTTGTTCTTAGTCTTATACAGCAGGCATGGAATTTTTGATAGATGGTTGATGTACATTTTACATACATTTACTCACCAACTTGTTTTTGTAGTAATACACTTGTGCTAAAGGACATGCCTTCAGAGAATCATTTCAAGGCTACCAACTAGATATTTTTTTGGAAAAAAAAAACTTGAATGTTTTGTGCAAGTGTTGTAATAGCATCACACTACCGATATGGACAAACCCTATGATGTAGTAAAAAAGGAAAGTAGTTAGGTTTAGTTAAAAACATGGAGTGATTAATATGCTTTTCATTAGTAGCTTCCACCAAAAAAAAATTAACAATTACTGCAAAGGAGACCCAGGACAGTCAGTAGAGTTGTCACTATGACAGAAATGGTAAATCCTCCAATGGTGACACTAGTTCTGGTAACAAGTGTCTAAGAAGATATATCCCCTTAAGCCTGGTACACACAATGAGATTATCGGACGAATAATCGTCCATTTTTTCTTTGTTTTTCGTATGCTAGTCTCCATATTGAAAATGAAGAAGTTAATAAAGTTACGGAAATTCTCTAGAATTTCCCAAGTGATGTAATGAATTAGAACAAAGAAAGACGATCGGCTGCACTCCCACACAATTCGATGTCGGCTTTTATTAGAGTAATAAAATCATACAAACATGGACACAGGAGATGACAAGGTTAACACGTTTCACACGGAGATCATGCTTTATCAAAACCACATGGAAATGCCATTAATCTCCCAGTATACAGGTGAAAGCCAGTAAATTAGAATATTTTGAAAAACTTGATTTATTTCAGTAATTGCATTCAAAAGGTGTAACTTGTACATTATATTTATTCATTGCACACAGACTGATGCATTCAAATGTTTATTTCATTTAATTTTGATGATTTGAAGTGGCAACAAATGAAAATCCAAAATTCCGTGTGTCACAAAATTAGAATATTGTGTAAGGGTTAAATTTTGAAGACACCTGGTGCCACAAACTAATCAGCTGATTAACTCAAAACACCTGCAAAGGGCTTTAAATGGTCTCTCAGTCCACTTCTGAAGCCTACACAAACATGGGGAAGACTTCAGATTTGACAGCTGTCCAAAAGGTGACCATCGACACATTGCACAAGGAGGGAAAGACACAAAAGGTTATTGCTGAAGAGGCTGGCTGTTCTCAGAGCTCTGTGTCCAAACACATTAATAGAGAGGCAAAGGGAAGGAAAAACTGTGGTCAGAAAAAGTGTACAAGCGATAGGGATCACCGCGCCCTAGTCAAGATTGTGAAAAAAAACCCCTTCAAAAATGTGGGGGAGATTCACAAGGAGTGGACAGCTGCTGGAGTCAGTGCTTCAAGATCCACCACCAAGAGACGCTTGAAAGACATGGGTTTCAACTGCCGCATACCTCGTGTCAAGCCACTGTTGACCAAGAAACAGCGCGAAAAGCGTCTCACCTGGGCTAAGGAAAAAAAGAGCTGGACTGCTGCTGAGTGGTCCAAAGTCATGTTTTCTGACGAAAGCAAATTTTGCATTTCCTTTGGAAATCGAGGTCCCAGAGTCTGGAGGAAGACAGGAGAGGCACAGGATCCACGTTGCCTGAAGTCTAGTGTAAAGTTTCCACCATCAGTGATGGTTTGGGGTGCCATGTCATCTGCTGGTGTCGGTCCACTCTGTTTCCTGAGATCCAGGGTCAACGCAGCCGTCTACCAGCAAGTTTTAGAGCACTTCATGCTTCCTGCTGCTGACCTGCTCTATGGAGATGGAGATTTCAGGTTCCAACAGGACTTGGCGCCTGCACACAGCGCAAAATCTACCCGTGCCTGGTTTACGGACCATGGTATTTCTGTTCTAAATTGGCCAGCCAACTCCCCTGACCTTAGCCCCATAGAAAATCTGTGGGGTATTGTGAAAAGGAAGATGCAGAATGCCAGACCCAACAATGCAGAAGAGTTGAAGGCCACTATCAGAGCAACCTGGGCTCTCATAACACCTGAGCAGTGCCAGAAACTCATCGACTCCATGCCACGCCGCATTAATGCAGTAATTGAGGCAAAAGGAGCTCCAACCAAGTATTGAGTATTGTACATGCTCATATTTTTCATTTTCATACTTTTCAGTTGGCCAACATTTCTAAAAAATCCCTTTTTTGTATTAGCCTTAAGTAATATTCTAATTTTGTGACACACGGAATTTTGGATTTTCATTTGTTGCCACTTCAAATTATCAAAATTAAATGAAATAAACATTTGAATGCATCAGTCTGTGTGCAATGAATAAATATAATTGTCACGTACCTGGTGGTGGAGCCCAGAATGCAAGGAGTAGCCTCTCGTGTGCCTCTGGTTCGAGAGCCCCTGATAGAGAAGACAGGGACTCAAGAGCGCAGGGGGCCACAAGTGCTTGGTGAGTGGCAGGTGTAGGGTTGATCCGGACCTCTGGTGCAGCAGCAGGAGAACTATCAGGAACACTGGATCCACTGGCAGGAACTCAGGAACAACAGGCAACTGGGAGGTGTTCTGTAGTACCACTGGAAGCACTTTACAAAGTCAGACAGGCCGGGTCAAAACACAGGTAAGCAGAGCAGGTATAAAACGGAACCAGGAGAGTAGTCAGGGCACGGACCGGGTCGGCAACAGACAGGCAGGTAGTAACTGAAGGATGAGGCAGGAGAATCGTCAGACGAGCCGAGGTCAGGGACTGGCAGCAAACAGGAGAAGTCAGGAACAAGCCGGGTAACAGGAATCAGGTAAACAGGTATACAGGAAGCTTGGGGTCACAGGGAACGCTGTAGATCGGACAGCAAGGAAGCATGCTGACAGGCACCTTTAAATAGGCCTAATGGCGCCAAAAGCTGTCACACCGCACGTCTGCGCGCCGCCGCGTGCACACGTGCACGCCCGAGTACCGATCGTACGTGCCCGTTCGTTTCATTGTGTACCCGCGTACACCCGCTCGTATTAGCGTGCACCCGCATGCGTCCGTTCGTGTCAACGCGTCTCCGAACGCGTCCTCTGGTTCTACTGACAATAGTTCTGTTAACCGATCTTCCGCCGACGGCTGAACTAACAGGACGTCTTTCATGACATTGCCCCCCCCCAAGGGGCAGCCTCCGGATGCCCAACTGTGCCATCTTACTTGGATGAGATTTTTTAAAGGCAAGTATCAATCTCCTAGCATGGATGTTGGACTCCGGCTCCCAGGAGTTTTCCTCAGGCCCATACCCCTTCCACTTTACCAAGAACTGGACTTGGTTACGTCTCTTCCTACAATCCAGAATGGACTCGACCTCATATTCGGTTTCTCCGTCAATGATCACGGGTTCCGGGGGATTGACCCTCCGGTTGACAAAAGGATCAGGAACTGCGGGTTTGAGTAGGGCAACATGAAAGACCGGGTGAATCCGGAATGATTCTGGTAGCTTTAGTTCGTAGGCCACATTATTAATTTTTCTTGTCACTGGAAAAGGACCCACGAACTTGGGACCCAATTTCTTGGAAGGACAGGCCAATCTTAGATTCAAAGTAGACAGCCAAACCAAATCTCCAGGTTTAAGATCAAGCTCCCCCCTTCTCTTCTTATCAAACACTTCTTTGTTATAGTTCTGGGTCCTTGCCATAGTCTCTTGCAGAAGCTTATTATTTGATTCAAAGAAGTTTAGGTTTTCTTGAACAGCTGGTACTGGACACTCCGGAACGTTAGTGGACAAGAACAGAGGATGGAACCCATAATTTGCAAAAAATGGTGTTTGTTTTGTAGCGGAATGAACAGAGTTATTGTATGCAAATTCGGCAAGGGGAAGAAGCGGAGCCCAATCATCCTGGGAGAACGAGGAAAAGCAGCGCAGATACTGCTCCAGCGTCTGATTCGTTCTCTCCGTCTGGCCATTTGTTTGGGGGTGATAGGCAGAAGAGAAGGCAAGATCAATTTTCAGGGATTCACAGAGAGCTCTCCAAAACCTAGAGGTGAATTGTACGCCCCGATCGGAAGTAATATTGGCAGGGATGCCATGAAGCCTCACCACCTCCTTAATAAATGTCCTGGCAGTTTCAGCAGCAGTAGGAGTACCTTTCATTGGTAAGAAGTGTGCCATCTTGGATAATCTATCCACAATTACGAAGATCGTAGTGTAGCTTTCAGAAGGTGGCAACTCGACAATAAAATCCATGGAGATCATCCTCCATGGTTTCTCCGGGACAGATAGTGGTTTTAACAGGCCCCAGGCCTTAGACTTGCTACCTTTATTTTGGATACAGGTGACACATGCTTCCACGTAATCCTTGCAGTCCTTTCTTAATGATGGCCACCAGAACGTGCGCTGAAGAAGTTCAGATGTTTTATGTACTCCAAAGTGGCCGGCTAACATATGGTCATGGCAAGAACTAAGAGCTGCCGTTCGCACCTCCTGAGGTACGAAGATCCTATCCTTAAACCATAGAAGATCATCTCTGGCCTGTAGGGTTGTATCCGGTGGAGCGGAAATGTTCCTGGAGGCTTGCTTGATCTGTGACAGTAGATCCCCTTGGAGTAACAGAAAGTTCCCTGCGGACAAGATGGTATCTGGTGGAGAAGGTGCTTCCGAATCGCTGTACATCCGTGACAGAGCGTCAGGCTTGATATTTTTTGACCCGGGGCGGTAGGTAATATGGAAAGAAAATCTAGTAAAGAACAGTGCCCATCTGGCTTGTCGTGGTTTCAACCTCTTGGCAGTCTTTAAATATTCTAGATTCTTGTGATCTGTATAAACAAGAATCGGGTGGGCTGCTCCCTCTAACAGGTATCGCCATTCCTCCAACGCAGCTTTGATCGCTAACAATTCTCGATCACCCACATCATAGTTCCTTTCTGCTTCTGATAATTTACGGGAAAAAAAAGCGACTGGGTGCAGAAGAGCCCTAGGACCCTGTCTTTGGGAAAGTACTGCACCGACCGCTATCTCTGAAGCGTCCACCTCCAGGATGTAGGGTAACGTGGAATCAGGATGTTTTAAAACTGAGGCTGAGACAAACAGATCCTTCAGTGTAGTAAAGGCCATCTGAGCTTCCGTAGACCAGTGGAACTTGAGGCCCTGTTGGGTCAACCTTGTAATGGGAGCAATGATGGTGGAGAATCCCTTAATGAATTTTCTATAAAAATTCGCAAATCCCACAAAACGTTGAATCCCTTTCTTGTCAGTGGGAGCGGGCCAGTCCAGAATGGCGGAGACCTTCTGAGGGTCCATTTTGATGCCTTCCACAGAGATAATAAGACCAAGGAACTGAATACTCTCCTGTTCGAAGACACATTTCTCAGGCTTGGCGTAAAGGCCGTGCAGGCGAAGTCGGGTCAAAACGTTTCTGACATGTTCACGGTGTTCAACTAGGGAAGAAGAGAAGATTAGAATGTCATCTAGATAAATAACAACAAACAGGTCAAGGTAGTCTCTGAAAATGTTATTTACAAAATGCTGAAATGTGGCAGGAGCATTACAGAGTCCGAAAGGCATAACTAAATATTCGAAGTGCCCAAACCGGGTACGGAAAGCAGTCTTCCATTCGTCTCCCTTGCGAATGCGGACAAGGTTGTAGGCACCACGAAGATCTAACTTTGAAAATACTACTGCAGACCCCAGCCTTTGAAAAAGTTCTGGCACTAATGGTAAGGGATAACGGTTCTTGATTGTAATCTTATTGAGTGCCCGATAATCCACACAAGGGCGCAAAGAATGGTCTTTCTTTTCCACAAAAAAGATTCCTGCTCCTGCCGGGGATGTGGAGGGTTGGATGAAGCCTTTCTTAAGATTATCGTCAATGTAAGTTTTTAATACTCCTAGTTCTAACTCTGATAAAGGAAATATTCTCCCAAAAGGAATCTCTGCCCCTGGGAGAAGTTCAATCGGACAGTCATATGGCCGGTGGGGAGGAAGGGTCTCGGCCCCTTTTTGACTGAAAACGTCCAGAAAGCTATGGTAGACTTCAGGTACAACTTGACGGGTCTCGGCATCATTTTCCATGCACAACAGGGCAGAGGGAGCTTGAGTAACTTCTGGTAGACAGTGTTGGTGGCAATAAGAGGAAGGAAATTCAATTTTCCCTGAGGCCCAATCAACTTGTGGATTATGGGCCTTGAGCCAAGGCATGCCCAATATGATGGGGAATAGAGGAGATTCAATGACGTCCAGACAAAGTAGCTCTTGATGAGTGCCAGCAATGGTGGTGAGCATGGGTACTGTTTCCTGGGTTACTGGTCCTGATCTGAGGGTAGAACCATCGGCCAGATATACTGAAAGTCCTTTCGCCCTGGGCCGGATGGGAATATGATGTCTGGAAGCGAAGGACAAGTCTATAAAGCCGCTGCAGGCCCCGGAATCAATGATAGCGCTGGTTGGTATATTCCCTCCTGGGAGCTGTAAAAGAAGCGGGACAGCCAGGTGAGATATATTATTCAGTGAAGCTGGGGTAAGAGCAGGAGAAACAGAGAGGCACTTACGAAGCTTGGCCGGGCATGTCCGTACAAAGTGTCCGGGTTCCCCGCAATATAGGCACAGGTTACCAGCCCGACGGCGTTGACGCTCTTCAGGAGTGAGGGATGGCCGTAAGAGTCCCAGCTGCATTGGTTCTGGTGTATCTGAAGTCATGGTAGTAGAAGCTGGAGGAGCGGAGTGGGGAGAACTAGGCACCCGGGGCAGCATCCAGACAGGACGAGCAGGGCCAGAAGATCGCTCTGTACGTCGTTCTCTTAGGCGTCTGTCTATTTGGATGGAAAGGTCTATGAGGTCCTCTAGAGTCTCAGGAAGGCCCACTCGGGCTAGTTCATCCTTCAAGGATTCTGAAAGGCCCATACGGAACTGATACCGTAGGGCGGCATTGTTCCAATTTGTATCAGAACTCCAGCGTCTGAATTCTGATGCATAGTCCTCAACAGGTCTGCGGCCTTGCTGTAGGGTGTGCAAGGCTGTCTCTGCCGTGGCAGTCAGCTGTGGGTCTTCATATAGGGATGACATAGCCCGAAAGAAGGTATCCAGAGTATCAAGTGAGGTGTCTTTCTTTTCTAACAAGCGATGGGCCCAGGACTGGGGCTCGCCTGTCAGCAGCGAAATCACGAACCCCACCTTGGTGGCTTCCAGAGAGAAAGTCCTTGGTTGAAGGGCAAAAAAGAGCTCACATGAATTGCGGAAGGACCTGAATTTGCTCCGGTTACCCGAAAATCTTTCAGGCGTGGGGACCCTGGGTTCAGGCAGCAACATGACCACTGATGGTGAAGCAGAAGTCCCGGATACTGGAGGTGTAGAAGCTGCTAGGGCCTGGACTTGGCCTTCCAGCTGGGTGTAGCCTTCTTGTAGGCTCTTTACTGCCTGGGTAAGTCCAGCAAGATGGCGGCAGAGTTCATCCATAGGAGAGGCTCCCTGCGTGGGCTCAGACATGGCTGTCCGATACTGTCACGTACCTGGTGGTGGAGCCCAGAATGCAAGGAGTAGCCTCTCGTGTGCCTCTGGTTCGAGAGCCCCTGATAGAGAAGACAGGGACTCAAGAGCGCAGGGGGCCACAAGTGCTTGGTGAGTGGCAGGTGTAGGGTTGATCCGGACCTCTGGTGCAGCAGCAGGAGAACTATCAGGAACACTGGATCCACTGGCAGGAACTCAGGAACAACAGGCAACTGGGAGGTGTTCTGTAGTACCACTGGAAGCACTTTACAAAGTCAGACAGGCCGGGTCAAAACACAGGTAAGCAGAGCAGGTATAAAACGGAACCAGGAGAGTAGTCAGGGCACGGACCGGGTCGGCAACAGACAGGCAGGTAGTAACTGAAGGATGAGGCAGGAGAATCGTCAGACGAGCCGAGGTCAGGGACTGGCAGCAAACAGGAGAAGTCAGGAACAAGCCGGGTAACAGGAATCAGGTAAACAGGTATACAGGAAGCTTGGGGTCACAGGGAACGCTGTAGATCGGACAGCAAGGAAGCATGCTGACAGGCACCTTTAAATAGGCCTAATGGCGCCAAAAGCTGTCACACCGCACGTCTGCGCGCCGCCGCGTGCACACGTGCACGCCCGAGTACCGATCGTACGTGCCCGTTCGTTTCATTGTGTACCCGCGTACACCCGCTCGTATTAGCGTGCACCCGCATGCGTCCGTTCGTGTCAACGCGTCTCCGAACGCGTCCTCTGGTTCTACTGACAATAGTTCTGTTAACCGATCTTCCGCCGACGGCTGAACTAACAGGACGTCTTTCATGACAATAATGTACAAGTTACACCTTTTGAATGCAATTACTGAAATAAATCAAGTTTTTCAAAATATTCTAATTTACTGGCTTTTACCTGTATATGGCGATAACTTTCAAGGAACACAAATGTGTCCAATTTCCTAATTGCACTTCCTGTTTTCCATCTCACTCTAGATGTTCAAAGTCTAGAAAATCTTTAATAAATTGATTCAGGTGATACAAAAGTGTATATACAAAAGTAGAAAAAATATATATAAAAAACAGAGCATATAGCATAGTACCAATTACCATCATTCCAGAATCCTAAACAAACTTTAAAGAAACTTTTAAAAACAAGAAATAGTACAGCAACAGATAAATGCGGAAAATATTGACCATATAGAAACCACATAGATAAATATGAACGTGAGTCTAAAAATAGATATCCCTTTATTATGGTTTTTACCACTAATCATATAGATAGATAATATATAAATCCATTTCAAAACCATAGAAAAAATTAATATGTAAAATGTAAATCCATGTCCAATGCGTCAATGCCAATAGCTCCACAATATATCAAATAATTAAACAAAATTATGTATTTAAGATAAAAAAAAAAAATTAGCTAGATAACACAATAAGGACTCAAAGATGCATATACATATCCATAAGGAAGAGAAGTAGACAGATAATACTGAGGCTTACAACACATGACTATCATCATAATCGCTGTGTAATTCATATGAATGTCTCTACATATGTCCCCACCCATATCATAATACGGGCATGAACATCCATAGTGCACACGAATGTCTCTACAAATGTCCCCACCCACATCGCTATACAGGCATGAACACACACAGTGCACATGAATATCTCTACATATGTCCCCACCCATACCGTTATACAGGCAAGAACACACATAATAGAAACACCCATATAGACACAGACAGATATAGTATACCATGCTCATAATTAGGATTCTCACTGCATATTCTCTGCAATCTGATGTATTGCCCCAAAGGTATGCTCCGTATGACATGTTTGGGGTGTCCAGAATTCGCATGAAGCAATGTGTTGCCAGAAAGGAGTTTCCTGAATATGCTAGAGACTATACGGTCATCTTTATGAGAAAGCAATACATCCAGAAATGGAATAGACACTGTGTCCATCTGCCCCGTGAAGCACAAATTCAAATTATTATCCTTCAGATACATCAATCTGTCAAAATCTTTCATGTCTCCTGAGCAGATGAACACCACATCGTCAATGTACATCTTAATGGATGGACGAAATGGATTACCATCTCCAAAGATGCGGACCCTCTCCCACCACCCATATACAGGTTGGCGAGAGACGGTAAAAACTGTGCCCCCATCGCGGCTCCGCATCTCTGGAGATAAAAGCCACCATCAAAAGAATATAAATTATGGGTCAGCAAATAGTCCAGGCACTCCAAAATGAATTGTGTACTGGAGAATATTTGCTGTATAGATCTAAGAAAAAAACTCACTGCTTGTATACCCAGACCATGTGGAATGGGTGAATACAAGCTGGATACATCACACACAATCCATACATTACCTGGTTCCCATGTCATACAATTGACATAATTGAGAAGTTGTTTAGTATCTCTAAAGCCGCGTACACACGGCCGGACTTTCGGTCAGACATGTGAATGCCCCATCAGACTTTTTCTGTCGGCATTTGCAACGGATTCAGATATAGAACATGTTCTAAATCTTTCCGTCGGAAATGTCGACGGAGTTTAGCTCGCTGGTAAGTCCGGCCGTGTGTACGCGGCATAAGATTACTAGGGAGAGTTTTGACCAGTGGCTGTAATGAATTGTATTGTATTTTCGGATGAAAACTGTACTACTTAAACGAAAATCGTACGATCTGGTATGGTATGAGAACATATTTTGTGTTTGTCCCTTTGGATAATTTCACATGAACTGTCATGATCGGCTCTCAAAAGCTGTGTACTAACGATCAGATTATCGTATGATCGTTTTGAAAGCGGTATCTTTCGTAAGATTTTCTGTTTGTGTATACTAGGCTTTACTTTGTAGAGAGTTCTTCTAGCTTCCTGATGTGTCTACATGGCAGCAAGTAAACAAAAATCCCCCCAATGGGACACTGGGATTTCTTTATATCCTGTGCTATATTTTATTCTTGTTTTGTATTCTATGCTTTTATTTTTGTCCTGTAGGTAAAGCATGAATGTCGCCTTCTGAACGCCCCACCAGTGCCCCCACGGGATGGCCGGCTCTTCTCCTCATCATCCAGCCCTCCTGTCCCACCACGGCTTCCAAAAGTCCAACTATCCCACACGCAGTCACCCAGCCCCAGCCTTTCCTACTACTCATCTGGGCTGCATGACATGTAAGTAACTATTGGCCTGCCAAATAAAACTGTGCTGTTATAGCTTTAGGTGCTATAGCCTGTCTGAGCACTGACAGGCTGACCCCTCACCCCTTCAACCTCTGCAGCAATGCTGGCAGCACTCATATGTCTATTTCCCAAAGACAACCTCTGGATATGATACTGAGCACGTGCACTCAACTTCTTTGGTCGACCATGGCGAGGCCTGTTTTGAGTGGAATCTGTCATTCTGTTTATTTATTGTAGTTTTGTTGTTTTTTACCATACTTTTTTCATTATTTTTTTTCAATTATAAAAAATAATAATCATGCAGCTAATGAGAAGGCCAGTTTAGGTCCAGTATAGTTGAATGGATCTTGTGTAACCCTCAAGAATCATTTAAAGCCTATTGCATCCTTAAAAAAGAAAAGAAAAGAAAAACCACCTAATTTGACTTTCCTCATTGACTCTAACACATTTCCAACGAAATGGTTGTTTTTCACAGACAACTCCCAATTTTGCCATTTTTGGGACATAAAAAATTTTGAAATGTGCTCATACCTAAAAAGAGGAGATTTAAAATAAATTTCTTCCTGTATGGATCATAAAGCATCCTATACATAGATGCACTATATTGTCAAAAGTATTGGGACACCTGCCTTTACACTCACATAAACTTTAATGGCATCCCACTCTTATGCCCCGTACACACAATAGGATTTTCCGACAACAAATGTTGGATGTGAGCTTGTTGTCGGAAAGTCCGACCGTGTGTATGCTCCATAGAACATTTGTTGTCGGAATTTCCGAGGGAAAGGGTGAAAATACTGCGCTTAAACCCACAAAATACGTGAGAAAAAAAAGGTGATAATAAGCTGCTAACACACAAACAAACCAAGTCCAAGTAGTGAGATAAAAAAAAAATATATATAGTGTAGCGCTGAAATGAAAACAACTAGACCACCTCAAATCAAATAAAGTGGAAATAAATAAATCCTGTGGACAAAAATAAATATAAGTGAATGAATGAATGAATGATTTGTAAAGCGCTGCAAATGCAAACTGAATCGCCTCAAGGCGCTAAGTGATAAGTGACATCAAAGTGCTGTGAAATTAATAGCGATGAACTGCAATGATCCAATGACCAAATGTCCACATGTATAGTGTCCAATAGATGAAGGACTTTCTCTTCAATCTTCAACTGAAGCAGAAGATATACGTGGTCACAATGGACCAAAAATGCACCATGCGCTACACTATATTTTTTTTTTATCTCACTTGTCGGAATTTCCGCCAACAAATGTTTGAGAGCAGGTACTTAAATTTAAATTCCGAGCATGCGTACACAATTCCGATGCACAAAAGTCCACGCATGCTTGGAATCAAGCAGAAGAGCTGCACTGGCTATTGAACTTCATTTTTCTCGGCTCGACGTACGTGTTGTAAGTCACCGCGTTCTTGACGTTCGGAATTTCCGAAAACATTTTTGTGACCGTGTGTATGGAAGACAAGTTTGAGCCAACATCCTTTGGAAAAAAATCCACGGTGTTGTTGTTGGAAAATCCTATCGTGTGTACAAAGCCTTAGTCCGTAGGGTTCAATATTTAGTTGGCCCACCCTTTGCAGCTATAACAGCTTCAACTTCATCCCAAAGGTGTTCTGTTGTGTTGATGTTAGGACTCTGTCCAGGCCAGTCAAGTTCCTCCTCCCCAAACTTGTTTATTCATGTGTTTATGGACCTTGCTTTGTGCACTGGTCCAAATCATTTGGTGGAGGGGGATTATGGTGTAGGGTTATTTTTCAGGGGTTGGGCTTGGCCCATTAGTTCCAGTGAAGGGAACTCTTAAGGTGTCAGCATGCTAAGACATTTTGGACAGTTTTGTGCTCCCAACTTTGTGGGAACAGTTTAGGGATGGCCCCTTCCTGTTCCAACATGACTGCGCACCAGTGCACAAAGCGGGTCCATATGGACATGGATGAGCGAATTTGGGGTGGAGGAACTTGTCTGGCCTGCACAGAGTCCTGACCTCAACCCCATAGAACACCTTTGGGATGACTTAGAGTGGAGACTGCAAGCCAGACCTTCTGTCAGGGGATGTTATACACAACATCCAATGCAGGTGATCAGAACGCTGGGCTGCACCAAGGAATCAGGGACAAACGAGTAAATGAATAAAAAGGTATGTTTATTGTTAATGATAAAGACACACGTGAAATCAAGACAGCAAACCAAAAACAAGTAAATGGTGAAAACACAGCAAACCCCCAAACCCCCCTAACTATCTATCTAACTAATATAATATACCAGCAAGGAAACCAATATGAAATAAAAGATAAGGCATGAGCCAAAGTGACAAGGGAACAGGAAACAAGGTTCAAGGTCAGGATACACAAACGGGGTTCAGGAATAAACAGGAACAGGCTGGAACAAGAGCAGGTACTGGCAGGGACAAGGGCTTAGCAGAGGAATTCTGAAGCACTGAGCCTAGTTCAGGGCGGGTTTATATAGTCCAGCAAAACAATGACAGGTGTGCTTGATGACAAGTCTGCAGTCCAGGCAGGGAGACCCCCGCTGGTGGCCACTGGAATTACACCCTTTTGGTGCTGAATGTAATAGTGCCACCAGCAGGAGAAACCGGAGATGACACAGTTCCTGACAGTTCCCCCTCCTAAAGGAGTGGCCTCCGGACACTCCATTCAGCCCTGGGTACGACAGTCCGAGTGGGTGCAGAAACACCTTAAAATGTTTCCCTACTGAGTCTGCGGACTTCTTTGCACTCCCAAGGCCAGAGTCTTTTAGTTCACTGGGGGACGTGCCATCAGAGTCTGAAAATAGGACACAAACCCCACCACCCGGGTCAGGAAGTTTGGATCTGGAGATGAAAATTAGCAGGGTAACGGGAAAGAAACCATCGGAGGCAGACCACACAGGAGCATTACATTCAAGCCAGGCAACAGACAGGATTGACCCAGCGGCAAGATGGCCATCAGTCAGGAACAGTTTTAGCAGGCACCATGTCATCAGGCTGAGCAGAAAGCAGAGGTACATCACGCTGGGCAGTGGCACATCCGCATCAAGCTGGGCAGCAGGCAAAAGCACATTGAGCTGGGCAGCAGGCAAAAGCACATCGAGCTGGGCAGCAGGCATGGGCACCTCAAGCTGGGCAGCGGGCTCATCAAGCTGGAGAGCAGGCACTGGTACTTCCGGCTGGAACACTGGCACCTCAGACTGGAACGCTGGCACCGAGACATCAGGCTGGAGGGCTGGCACCGAGACATCAGACCAGGCGGCAGGTACTGGAACTTCAGACTGGGCAGTAGGCCCATCAGGCAGAACAGCAGGTGCTGGCACAACAAGCTGAACAGCAGGCACATCGGACTGGATAGCAGGTACTGGAACTTCAAACCGGGCAGCCGGTACTGGAACTTTAGACTGGGCAGCAAGCACAGACACTGGCACATCAGGCAGAACAGCAGGTGCTGGAACAACAGGCAGGACAGCAGGTGCATCGGACTGGATAGTCGGTACTGGAACTTCAGACTGGGCTGTGGGCACAGGCGCTGGCACGTCAGGCAGAACAGCAGGTACTGGCACAACAGGTAGAACAGCAGATACATCGGACTGGATAGCAGGTACTGGAACTTCAAACCGGGCAGCTGGTACTGGAACTTCAGACTGGACAGTGGGCACAGGTGCTGGCACATCAGGCAGAACAGCAGGTACTGGCACAACAGGCACATCAGACTGGATAGCAGGTACTGGAACTGCAAACCGGGCAGCTGGTACTGGAACTTCAGACTGGACAGTGGGCACAGGTGCTGGCACATCAGGCTGGAACAGATCAGCTGGTGGGGAGGCAGGATTGGATACTGGCATGATGGTATGGGTTGGAAAAAACTTCCGCTTCTTTTTGCTTTTAGCCACTGGGGATCTATAAGTGGGTACAGGGCTGTAGGTAGGGAATGCAGCTGGTAGAAGCGAAGAGTGAAAGGATGGCAAGACAGAGGGAGTAGGTTTTGAAGGGAGATTTAGTGGAGCTGATGGAGGCAGTTGAGAAGCAGCAGGGGAGTTAAAGGCAGGGTAGGTGCAACAGGAGGAAACAGGGTACTGGTATTTCATTGGTAGAGAAGTATATTTGGAGCTAACAGAAGCTGAATGCAACAGACTTGACCAGGCCTGTATTAATGATTGCACTGAATCAGGTTTGCACTTGGCTTGTCTGACCAGAGACTGCACTGATTCAATGCATTTTGCAAGCACCTGCTGAGGACAAGCTGAATATTGTTCAAAAAAGAATGCTGAGTCATCCTCCAACAGCCAAACTAAAGATTCTACCTGAGCTGCACTAAAAGGGGGTGTATAGTCATCACCTCCCTCAGCGACATCAGACAGGGCCAACTCAGTACAAATCCAAATTAATGGTTGCACATCTTCAAACAAAAAACTGCCTTGCTCAATAAAAACATGAGCTAGGCGGATGCCTTCTAACAACTGTTCCCTAGTGTATGCAGCCAATGTCTGATAACAAAGGTCTCTGTCATCAGTTGCCAGGAGCGATAAATACAAAATACTTTCAAAATCCATATTTCAACAATAGCTGGGACTCAGGCCCCAATTCCCAGGTGCAACCGATCTGATTGTATGGCTTCAGAATTCTGTCAGGGGATGTTATACACAACATCCAATGCAGGTGATCAGAACACTGGGCTGCACCAAGGAATCAGGGACAAACGAGTAAATGAATAAAAAGGTATGTTTATTGTTAATGATAAAGACACACGTGAAATCAAGACAGCAAACCAAAAACAAGTAAATGGTGAAAACACAGCAAACCCCCAAACCCCCCTAACTATCTATCTAACTAATATAATATACCAGCAAGGAAACCAATATGAAATAAAAGATAAGGCATGAGCCAAAGTGACAAGGGAACAGGAAACAAGGTTCAAGGTCAGGATACACAAACGGGGTTCAGGAATAAACAGGAACAGGCTGGAACAAGAGCAGGTACTGGCAGGGACAAGGGCTTAGCAGAGGAATTCTGAAGCACTGAGCCTAGTTCAGGGCGGGTTTATATAGTCCAGCAAAACAATGACAGGTGTGCTTGATGACAAGTCTGCAGTCCAGGCAGGGAGACCCCCGCTGGTGGCCACTGGAATTACACCCTTTTGGTGCTGAATGTAATAGTGCCACCAGCAGGAGAAACCGGAGATGACACAGTTCCTGACACCTTCCTGTCCAAAATCAGTGTCTGACCTCACAAATGCACTTCTGGAAGAATGGTCAAACATTCCCAAAGACACTCCTAAACCTTGTGGACAGCTTTCCCAGAAGAGTTGAAGCTGTTATAGCTGCAAAGGGTGGGCCAACTCAATATTAAACCATACAGACTAAGACTGGGATGCCATTAAAGTTCATGTGCGTGTAATGGCAGATGTCCCGATACTTTTCACAATATAGTGCATCTCCGAAAATCCCGGTTGGAGGCATACTTGCCTGTCCTGGTACAAGGAAGTGAATTGTGAGGACCTAAAGCAACAATCATCTGATAGTGACAATGGCACATTGAGCAGTTATACAAATAGATGGCAACCCCCCTACACTATAACTGGCCTTTGCAACATGGAGCACATGGAAAGGCAACGCATATCAAAAACAAACAATTTCCTAGCTCACTTACCAGCCAGCCTGCAACAAACTGAAATGACACTGTCTAACAGTTCACATTAAGAACAAGAGGCTAAGTCGCACACATTTACAAATATATGTGTAAGTTGCAGCCACTCACTAATTTTGAGAGTCTCCCAAATTGGAGCACATAAATAATAATGGATAGATTAAGAGCAGGTATGCCTGGTGGGAGCCCACCCCTCCTTAAAGGTACAGGGACGCACAGGACACCCACGGGCACGGGACACCCAGCAAGGGCACAATGCCAGCTGAAGGTTACATAGTAGGTGAGGTTGAAAAAAGACACAAGTCCATCCTATGTGTGTGATTATATGTCAGTATTACATTGTATGTCCCTGTATGTTGTGGTCATTCAGGTGCTTATCTAATAGTTTTTTGAAACTATCAATGCTCCCCGCTGAAACCACCATGTGTGGAAGGGAATTCCACATCCCTGCCACTCCTACAGTAAAGAACCCTCTACGCAGTTTAAGGTTAAACCTCTTTTCTTCTAATTTTAATGAGTGGCCACGGGTCTTATTAAACTCCCCTCCGCAAAAAAGTATTATCCCTATTGTGGGGTCACCAGTCTGGTATTTGTAAATTGAAATCATATTCCCTCTCAAGTGTCTCTTCTCCAGAGAGAATAAGTTCAGTGCTCGCAACCTTTCCTCATAACTAAGATCCTCCAGACCCTTTATTAGCTTTGTTGCTCTTTTTTGTACTCCCTCCATTTCCAGTACATCCTTCCTGAGGACTGGTGCCCAGAACTGGACAGTATACTCCAGGTGAGGCCGGACCAGAGTCTTGTAGAGTGGGAGAATTATTGTTTTATCTCTGGAGTTGATCCCATTTTTAATGCATGCCAATATTCTGTTTGCTTCGTTAGCAGCAGCTTGGCATTGCATGCCATTGCTGAGCATATCATCTACTAGGACCACCAATGCTTTTTCAAAATCCAGATTCACCACTAATACAGGCCTCCCTTTATCTAGATGGCAGCTCACCTCCTCATAGAAGGTTAATAGATTGGTTTGGCAAGAACAATGCTTCATGAATCCATGCTGATTACTGCTAATGATACTGTTTTCATTACTAAAATCATGTATATAGTCCCTTATCATCCTCTCCAACAGCTTGCATACTATTGATGTTAGGATAACTGATCTGTAATTCCCAGGGGTGTATTTTGGCCCTTTTTTGAATATTGGTGCTACATTGTATATATGTTGTATGTGCCGTCCCAAAAATCAACACTGCTCTGCGCTTAGTACAATAATTCTAACGGTGTGTGTGTATAGCACATAAATAATTAGATGAATGGGAGCAGCTGCTTAAATAACAGATAATGCATATAGGCAATAATGAATAAATTAAATAAATCAAGTCTCTTCGATATTGCAGCAGCGCTGTGCGCCCCAATTAAATAGGGTCTCCTTCTCAATCAGATTCAGAAAGTTCAAACATTGAACCGACAGCAAGAGTCCCACTAATAAATACTATAGCTGTATTCTGTGAGGGTAGTATTTC
Source organism: Lithobates septentrionalis (assembly GCA_037952835.1). Classification (NCBI taxonomy): domain Eukaryota; kingdom Metazoa; phylum Chordata; class Amphibia; order Anura; family Ranidae; genus Lithobates; species Lithobates septentrionalis. The sequence continues at coordinate 125,474 of JBBDGP010002858.1, read as the reverse complement.
CTTTCACCAAGCGATACACCACGTGCTGGGGTCCCCAATGAAAACACACTCACCAGAAATCCAACCAGTAATAGCCTTGGTTAATAGTGGTAGATCTGCATCAATTTCTAAAGCGACCACCAGATGTCAGTATTACTCTCAGTCATTCAAATAGGATATGTGGAAGAAACAAAATGTCCACATAGTGTGATACTGCTAAAACATTTTATTAAACCATCCAAATATCCCCTTTAAAAACATGCGTACCAAAAAATATATATAATGAGCAAAGATAACAAAGTGCACTGTGCCTGTTTGCGTCCTCCAATCGTGAAAACTTATCAGGAGCGCTCACTGTGTGTAACTACAGCTACCCACTTCCTGATTCCTCAGTCGATGGAGCGCATGCGTCACTTCCGGTGCGTCACGTCCCTGACGTTTCGTCACTTCCTGGACTTCGTCTGAGGGCCCTTCTTCTGAATAGCCGCGCTATTCGAGCGGTTTTAACCCTTTTTCAGGCGCCAGCGGGGGTTAAAACCGCACCGCTAGCGCCTAAATACAGCCGCAAAACGACGGTAAAACAGCGCTAAAAATAGCGCTGTTTTACCGCCGACGCCCCCACCGCCCCAGTGTGAAAGGGGCCTTAGGGACTGGCGAGCCTTACACAAATGCGTGTTTCCCTCCGCCCAGTCTGTCTGGATAATTAAAAATCCCCCATAATTATGACACTTCCCATCCTTGCTGCCAAATAAAATTGTGATAAGAGGTCCGTCTCCCCCTCCTCCCTCAGGTTAGGGGGCGTATAGCCAGGGCCGGATTAACATAGGGGCTGGTGGAGCTGCAGCTCCAGGCCCCTCCCTCAATATAGGCCCTTTGCAGTGGCTTGTCAATTCCTGTGTGCCTTCCTGAAGGAAAAGGAGCCCTCTGTGGAGGAGACAAGTCAGTGCAGCCGAGTCCTGTCTCTGCCGATGCCTGACTGACCCCTATCACAGGATCTGTTCCACTCACACAGATCCTCCATGTCTGGGGGAGGGGCGCTGATGTCCTAACCAGCAGGAGCCTGGGAGGAAGGACATCTCCCATGCTGTTATGATAAGGTCAGTACATTTGTTAGGGGGATGTTGTGTAATTATTGTGCTAGGGGACAGACTGCTGCTTCCCCCATGTAATGTGCTCTCTTGTGCCCAGTGCCCACCATGTTATGTGTCTTGCAGTGCCCCCCATGTAATGTTCTGTGCCCACCATGTCATGTCATGTGCCTTGCAGTGCCCCCCATGTAATGTGCTGTGCCCACCATGTCATGTCATGTGCCTTGCAGGGCCCCCCATGTAATGTTCTGTGCCCACCATGTCATGTCATGTGCATTGCAGTGCCCCCCATGTAATGTGCTGTGCCCACCATGTCATGTCATGTGCCTTGCAGGGCCCCCCATGTAATGTTCTGTGCCCACCATGTCATGTCATGTGCCTTGCAGTGCCCCCATGTAATGTGCTGTGCCCACCATGTCATGTCATGTGCCTTGCAGTGCCCCCCATGTAATGTGCTGTGTCCAGTATGTCATTTGCTGTACGTTGCAGTGCCCACCATGTAATGTGCTGTGCTGAACAATGTCATGTGCTGTGCATTGCATTGCCCTTCATGTGATGTGCAGTGCCCACTATGTCATGTGCAGTTCCTAACATGTAATGTGCAGTTGCATTTCCCACCATGTAATGTTATGTGCCATTCAGTGCCCACCATGTAATGCGCTATGCCCACCATGTCATGTCATGTGCCTTGCAGTGCCCCCCATGTAATGTGCTGTGCCCACCATGTCATGTGCCTTGCAGTGCCCCCCATGTAATGTGCTGTGCCCACCATGTCATGTCATGTGCCTTGCAGTGCCCCCCATGTAATGTGCTGTGCCCACCATGTCATGTCATGTGCCTTGCAGTGCCCCCCATGTAATGTGCTGTGTCCAGTATGTCATTTGCTGTACATTGCAGTGCCCACCATGTAATGCGCTGTGCTGACCATGTCATGTGCTGTGCATTGCATTGCCCTTCATGTGATGTGCAGTGCCCACTATGTCATGCTGTGCCTTGCAGTGCCCACCATGTAATGTGTTGTGCCCACCATGTAATGTTATGTGCCATGCAGTGCCCACCATGTAATGCGCTGTACCCACCATGTAATGTGCTGTGTCATGCAGTGCCCACCATGTCATGTGCAGTGCCCATCATGTAAATTGCTGTGCAGTGCCCACCATGTCATGTGCTGTGTTGTGCCCACCATGTCATGTGCTGCACCATGCAGTGCCTACCATGTAATATGCTGTACTCACCATGTAATGTGCTGTACATTGTCTACCATGGCATGTGCCGTGCAGTACCCACAATGGAATGTGGTGTGCAGGGCTCATCATGTCATGTGTGGTGTCCACCATTTAATGTGCTGTGCTCACAATGTAATGTGCTGTGCTGTGTCATGCAGTGCCCACCTTGTCATGTGCTGTGCAGTGCCCACCATGCTATGTGCAGTACCCACTATATAATGTGTTGTGCCCACCATATAATGTTCTGTGCAGTGCCCACTTGTAATGTCCAGTGCCCACCATGTAATGTGCTCAGCTGTGCCTGCCATGTCATGTGCTGTGCCCACTGTGTGCATGAGCTGTGCCCACCATGAAATGTGTTGTGTTGTGCAGTACCAACCATGTCATGTGCTGTGCCCACCATATAATGTACTGTGCCTACCCTGTAATGTGCTGTATTGGGCAGTGCCAACCGCGTAATGTGCTGTGCCCGCCATTAAATGTGCTGTATCCATGTATCCACCATGTAATGTGTTGTGCCAACCATGTGATGTACTGTGCTATACCCCCCCTCCCGTGTAATGTACTATGCTGTGCCCCCCACAGACTCACCCCCTCACTCCCACCCCCCTCTCTCTCTCATCCCCTCTCTTTCACCCACTTCTCTCTCTCACCCCCTTCACCCCCTACCACCCTCTCTCTCTTTCACCCTCTCTCTATTCCCCTTTTTCTCACCTCTCTCTCTCTCTCTCTCTCTCTCTCTCTCTCTCTCTCTCTCTCTCTCTCTCTCTCTCTCTCTCTCTCTCTCTCCCTCTCCCTCTCTCTCACCCCCTCTCTCACCCCCTCTCTCTTTAATTTAAATTTCACAAAAAATTGTTTGCGTTTTCATTTTATTTATTTTCATAAAAAGGCCCACCAACATCCTTAGCACCAGGCCCATGATGCTCTTAATCTGGGCCTGCGTATAGCATACTCCCAGTATTTTCCCCTTCATCCCTTTCGAGCTCTACCCCTAAGGATTCCACCTCCTCCCTAGCTCCCTTATTGATGTAATCTCTCACATTCACTTGTACATTATTCTTGATATTAAGGCATACCCCTCCTCCTTTTTTACCCTCTCTATCCCTGCAATAAAGGGAATACCCTTGAATGGTTTCCAGCCAAACATGAGAGCTGTTGAACCAGGTCTCTGAAATTCCCACAAAATCGGAACCCTCCTCGTTCAACAGTATCTCTAGTTAACCCATCTTGTCCGCCAGGCTCCAGGCATTGGTGAACATGCCATGTAGTTTAGACCGGTTACATACATTCCTCTTATTGGGTGTTCCGAGATTGCAAATAGTTACTATACTTACCTCAGGTTTATGTGCTTTAGTCAACCTACCACTAATGCCCCCAATACTACCCTCTGGAATATGTTCATTGCTGACTATCTCTACCCCATCTCTGGAACCCCCCCCCGTCGCCTAGTTTAAAAACCCCTTTAACTTTTCGTCCATCTTCACTCCCAGCATATCTGAACCCTCCTCATTTAGGTGCAATCCATCCGTTCTATAGAACTGGTGACCAACTGAGAAGTCGGCCCTGTTCTCCAGGAACCCAAACCCCTCCTTACTACACCAGCTCCTCAGCCACTTGTTTACTTCCCTAATCTCCCTCTGCCTTTCTGGTGTGGCTCGAGGTACCGGTAGTATTTCCTGAGAATACTACCTTGGAGGTCCTTTTCCTCAATTTAGCTCCTAAGTCCCTAAAATCGTTCTTTAGGACACTCCATCTGCCTCTGACTTTGTCATTGGTGCCAACATGCACCATGACAGCCGGGTCTTCCCCAGCCCCTCCCAGTACTCTGTTTAACAGATCCGTGATGTGCCGAACCCGAGCGCATGGTAGACAGCATACAGTTCAGTGCTTCAGTTCTTTGTGACAGATTGCCCTCTCTGTCCTTCTAAGAACTGAGTCCCCTACCACCAGAATCTGTCTATCCTTTCCCTTTGCTTCCCCCCCACTCTCACTGGAGGAGTTCTTCCTCTAACAGGTAGGAGAATCCCTCAGCTCCAGAAGTGCTGGTCCCTGACCGGTTTCACCAATGTCACTCAATGGAGCGTACTTATTGGGATGCTCCAGCCCAGGATCTGCCTCCCTAGGTATCCTGTGCATCTAGGTATCCTGTGCATCTTCTCACCAATTCACCAACTATTTAAACAGATGACAACAACCCCAACGTATAAGTTGCCCATTGAGCAGTACCTTCCCTCCCTCTATATCCTGGCACCTGATAAGCACATACTTGGACACTCACTAAGGAAAAAGGATACAGTTGCCATTCTCTGAGATGCCACATTCCATAAAAACATTTTGGTATTATTTTTACTGCTCCAGGTTCCTTCTAACATACAAACCGCACAAGGAAGCTTGCTTTGCTCACATATTAAATAGTTCTCTCACAGTCCCCTGTAACTTGTGATATGACAGTAGTCTAAAAGTTCTTTGGAGTGTGGTGAAAGTGTCTTACATGACAGTGTCTTGCCCTGCACAGCATTTTCTTGATGGCTCTTTTGTTACATGGAATAAGCAGGATTTAGGCAGTATTTCATATACAAACTCTGGGGATTGGATCTGTTTGTGGGCCACATCTATAGACCCGTGGTTTTGGAGTGGGATGTCCAACACGTTTAGGTGTGATGGTCAGGTGTCCACAAACTTTTCTTTACCGTAATTTGTATGTTTATTATCACTTTATTGTAAAACTGATAATATATTCTTTTATCTTCACAGATCAGGAAATCGTAGTGGCAGTTGTTCACCCTCCCCAGATTCCTATTCTTTATACTGCTACCCTTGTACCTGGGGAGACTGCAAGGCAGGAGATGCATCAAACCGGCAAATGTCCAACAGCATGGCCTCCACTGCCCAGCCCACGCAGACATCCTGGTCAGATTCTTGGGCCTATGCAGACACTGGTCCAAGTGTGGCCAGTGGTCGCTCTACCCCTTTACTGAGCACAGACACCACTATTAAGACTTACTACAGCTGTCCCAGGTTGAAGCCCCCACAAACCCAAAAACGCTTTGCCCCTTTCGGAGCCTTGAACCCTTTTGCCAATCCAGCCTTTGCCTCTACTCCTCCTTCCTCCGGAGAGTGGTTAGATCCTCTAGAACATGCTAAATCCTCTACATCTTCCGTCTCAGATGTCCTGGATCCCTTTGATGTCAGTAATAGTCAAAGCACATCCCCAGACTGCTCTTCCATTGGGTCGGAGCTGCGATTTATTCCCGAACCTGTATTTAAAGGTGGAGGATCAGGGACTTCTCCTGCTCCACCACCCCGACCAGCAAAAGGGTTTGAGACTGAAAATATTGTAATTAGGAGCACGGCCCCCCTGTCACCTACCATTGTAAGAGGAGCAGAGGGAGGGATCACTAGAGTTTATCTTACTCAAGGTGTCATTGAAGTGCCACCAATCTCATCCAGGAGTACCATGGATGCATCCTCCTCTCACACTCCTGGTGCCCCAAGAGCCCCTGGAGACCCTACAGCTTGGAACCCACCACCTGATCTATCAGCCCTGTCAGTGGAGGAAGTCTCAAGGTGCCTCAGGTTCATCGGACTGTCTGAAGACGTAGTGACGTTCTTTGTGAGGGAGCGTATTGACGGCAGCATCTTCGTCCAGTTGACAGAGGAGATCCTTTCGGATGATTTCAAGTTGACTAAACTTCAAGTTAAAAAGATTATGCAGTTCATCAAAGGATGGAGGCCTAAGATATAGATGGCAATGGACAATGGGCTCTTTTTAGCCTACATAAAGAAGATCGTGAGATGTAGATAATGTTACAGGGCACAGACTGGGTTATTTTTATCAATAGACTTCCTGACTTTCAACTTTTTCCATATTTTGCGGACAATATTTGTTTATAACTAATAGGTCCTCACAAAACGGTATACATAGCACAATTTGCACAAAAATGTAACACAATGTTGAAGGCAACAACTGCTAAAGGTTTAATATTGGAGCTGTGTATTAAATATTGAAAATGGCACAACTACTGGAAATGTACTATATTTTAAAGATGATGTTGCACGAGATGATTTTGTTCTTCTTTTAGGTCAGTCTTTCAGAGACTATTGCAAATACAAGTAATAAGCAATTAGGACCTGTTCTCTGGTTATTTTGCCTCGGTCGTGTGTTGAATCGTGGATACAGTATGCAAAAACATCAAACATATTGACATGGTATTGATAACTGACACATTTTTGGTACAGTGAGGAAAGGTTAGAAGTATGGACATGTCTTGTACAATTGTCCCAAGAACAGAAGGAAAATCCCCCAAATGAGGTCACAGAAGAACCTGACAGAGATTTTTACTCTTCCTCATTCATAGCCGAAAAAAAATAATAAAAGCTAGAGTTAGACTTTAAATTCTCTCTTCAAATGAATCAACTGAACATATTTAATCTAAAACCAAATTATAATAAAGCATTTCTAAACCCAATATCAAAAAAGTAATATAGTACAGTTTACCAGACTTTAGATGTGGTGGGTGCAATACTTCTCTTTTTTTAGTTGTTTCCTCTATTTTTAACTAATCTATCTTGCTAGTGACATTCTTCTTGTTCCTGGTTGACCACAGTCACTCACTGCAATGTATTAATGGAAGAGCAGCGATGTGACCCTAGGCTGCCCTCCTGATTTTGACGGGGAAATGCCTACTATTCTGTTTCAAATGCCATTTCATGGATTGACATACCTCCTTAAACCCAGTCTCCTGCTGACTCAAAAGTTGAATCCAAACGCAATTTTACTCGAGATAATTGTAGTACAAAGGATGTTTTCCAGTTATTTGAATATGGAACACTGACTGATGGAACATGGAAGAAGTGAGGAGGGTCTAGCTAGGACTAAACTAACTAGCACTAAACAGGAGGGGTGGACCCAGGATTAGACTTATGCCGCGTACACTCGAGCAGACTTTACGGCAGACTTTGCCCGGCGGATGGGATTTCGTCGGACAATTCGATCGTGTGTGGGCTCCAGCGGACTTTGTTTTCTCAAAAGTTGGACAGACTTAGATTTGAAACATTAAATCTATCCGACGGACTCGAGTCCAGTCGAAAAGTCCGCTCATCTGTATGCTAGTTCGATGGACAAAAAGTCACGCTAGGGCAGCTATTGGCTATGAACTTCCTTGTTTTAGTCCGGTCGTACGTCATCACGTACGAATTCGACGGACTTTGGTGGATTGTGTGTAGGCAAGTCCGTTCATTCGGAAAGTCCGTCATAAAGTCCATCGAAAAGTCCGCCGGGCAAAGTCTGCCGTAAAGTCCGCTCATGTGTACACGGCATTTGGATTTCTGGTAGGAACAAGTATTTTTCTGTACTTCAAAAATAATTGTACTTAGCCTGAGAAAGGAAAACTAAAAGCATTCACTACATCTAAGGCCTGGTGAACTGCAATATATTATATGTATACGAGGGGTCTTCAAAAAGTTTCCACATATTATATATTACTAAATAAGTGTGGAAACTTTTTGAAGAACCCTTGTAAATGTATGTGTGTGTGTGTATATATATATATATATATATATATATATATATATATATATATATATATATATATATATACACATACATACATACATATACATATATATCCAAAAATATTGGCACCCCTGCATTAATCAGATAATGCACCAATTCGCAATTACAAATGTTTAGGCATTCTCATGTTTATTTCTTTTGTTTGTATTAGTCTGTCACAAAAAAAGTGGAGAAACAAAAAGCCACATTCTACGCAAAATTCCAAAAATGGCCTGGACGATATTTTTGGCACCCTTAATTTGATATTTGGTAGCACACCCCTTTGAAAAAAATAACTGAAATCAATTGCTTCCTGTAACCATCAATGAGTTTCTTACACCTCTCTACTGGAATTTTTGGCCACTCTTGTTTCAACTGCTCCAGGTCTCTCATATTGGAAGGGTTCCTTTTCCCAACTGCTGTTCTGAAATCTCTCCACAGGTGCTCTTGTGGGATTTAAATCTGGATTCATTACTGGCCAGTTCAATTCTCTCCAGCACTTTGTCTTAAACCATTTCTGGGTGCTTTTTGACGTGTGCTTTGGGTCATTCAGAGTAAGACCCATGACCTCTGATGGACACCCAACTTTCTGACACTGGGCCCTACATTGCACCCCAGAGTTCTTTGATAATCTTCAGATTTCATAATGCCATGCACACGGTCAAGGCATCCAGTGCCTGAAGCAGCAAAGCAAACCCAAAACATCAGTGAACCTCCACCGTGTTTACCTGTGGGGACTGTATTATTTTCTTTTTCTAAAAACAGTAGAACGGTGAGCTTTACCAAACAGCTGTCATTTTGTTTTGTCAGTCCACTGCACTTTCTCCTAAAAGGATTTTGGGTTCCTCGGGTAAGTTTTGGCAAACTCTTTGATTATTTTTTTTGTAAATTGATACAGGTGAGTTTAATTACAAATTACAAGAGCTTCACATACTTAGGCCCCTTTCACACGGATGGATAGAATGGTGCTTTTAGCTGCGGATTTTCTAGTTTTCTACCGCAGCTAAAAGCACACAATGCTTTCCTATGGCCCCATTCACACACTGCGTTTAGCTGCGATTTAGTTACATGCGGTTCTGTGCGGATAGAAAAAATATAATTGACTGCGTCCAGGAGCGATTTAGCGCAGCTAACCGCATATAACCGCAAGTAATCGCAGTGCACTGTGTCAGCTGCGGATAACAGCCCCGAGCTGTTTTTTCCTTTCCCAATGAGCGACAAGCACGGGGATCCGACTTGGATCCCCGCCAGTGCCCGGCACTGTTTCTTATGAATCTTGAGGGGGAACTCCACGCCAAATTTTAAATAAAAAACCGGCGTGGGGTCCCCCCCAAAATCCATACCAGACCCTTATCCGAGCACGCAGCCCGGTTGGTCAGGAAAGGGGGTGGGGACGGGCGGGTGCCCCCCTCCTGCACTGTACCAGGCCGCATGCCCTCAACATGGGTGGGTTTGGTGCTTTGGGGCAAGAGGGGAGCCCTGCGGGCCCCCCCACCCCAAAGCACCTCGTCCCCATGTTGATGAGGACAAGAGCCTCTTCCCGACAACCCTGGCTGTTGGTTGTCGGGGTCTGCGGGCGGGGGGCTTATTGGAATCTGGGAGCCTCCTTTAATAAGAGGGCCCCCAGATCCTGGCCCCCCCACCCTATGTGAATGAGTATGGGGTACATGGTACCCCTAACCATTCACCTAGGAAAAAAGTGTCAATTAAAAAAAAACACAGTAGACAGGTTTTTAAAGTGATTTATTAGACAGCTCCGGGGGTCTTCTTCAGCCTTCGGTGGTCTTCCAACTTTGGGGGTCTTCTCCCTCTCTGCGGTGTTGTCTCTGCGCTCTCTGGTTCTTCTCCAACGCCTTCTTCCTTCTGCCGGGCTCCTCCGCTATCTTCTGCTCTTTTGCCGCTCTTTTGCTAGTGGAGGAGCACGGTCTCCCGAGAGGTCTTCTTTCCTCTTCTCTTCCTGAGATGTTGACACGCTGCTCCCTCTCGCTGTAATGCCGTGAGCGAGGTCCGCTACCAATTATATAGGCATGGGGCGTGGCCACCGGTAGATGTCACCCCGTGACCCCGCCCCTTATGTCGTCACAGTCCCATCATGCCCCATAGGGGGGGGCCGGGATCTGGGGACCCCCTTATTAAAGGCGGCTCCCAGATTCCGATAAGCCCCCCGCCCGCAGACCCCGACAACCAACAGCCAGGGTTGTCGGGAAGACTCCCTTGTCCTCATCAACATGGGGATGAGGTGCTTTGGGGTGGGGGGCCCGCAGGGAAGAGGCCCCTTGCCTTAAAGCACCAACCCCCCCATGTTGACGGCATGCGGCCTGGTACGGTTCAGGAGGGGGGGCGCTCGCTCGTCCCCACCCCCTTTGCTCCTTACCGACTGGGCTGCGTGCTCGGATAAGGGTCTGGTATGGATTTTGGTGGAGGACCCCACGCCGTTTTTTTCGGCGTAAGGGGTTCCCCTTAAAGTCCATATCAGACCGAAGGGCCTAGTATGCTCTTGGAGGGGTAACCCATGCCGTTTTTTTATTTAAAATTTGGCGTGGAGTTCCCCCTCAAGAATCATACCAAACAGTGCTGGGCATTGGCGGGGATCCAAGTCGGATCCCCGTTCAATAGGAGTCGGTACCCTGTCGGGTTGCTATGGAAATGGCAAACCGCAGCTAATCACAACCGCAACCGCAGCTAATCGCAACTGTAGCTAATCGCAACCGCAGCTAATCGCACTGTACAAATGCAGCTGATCGCAGTGCCTGGAGTCTTGAATTTCACAGAAAAAAAAACATGCTTTTAACTGCGGCAGAATAGCCGTCCGTGTGAAAGGCGCCTTAGAATGCAATTATTTCTTACATTTTTGAGAAGGTGCCATTCATTTTGTCCAGACCATTTTTTGGAGTTTTGCATGGAATGTGCCAGATTTGGCTTTTTGTTTCTCCACTTTGTGTCATACCAATACAAACAAAAGAAATAAACACAAAAATGCCTAAACATTTGTAAGTGGTGCACTATCCGCCAAAAATGCAGGGGTGACAATATTTTTGGCCATGACGGTATATGTGTTTTTTTTTTCTTTCTTGGATTTAAATATATCTAAAAGCACAACTCTGATGAAAAATACCGCTTTCGACGCGATAGTACTATAACCGGATCGATAGTACAGAGCTTTGGAGAGCCGATCATGACAGTTCATCCGATATTATTTTATCGGACATGCACAAAATTTTTTCTCGTATGATACCAGATCGTACGATTTTCGTTTAACAAGTACAGTTGTCGTCCGAAAATACAATATAAATACACTACAACAAATGACATCACTTCCAATTTTTTATTCTGTCGTACGAGAATTTTCAGAACTTTAGTAAACTCTTCAGATTCGATATATGACTAGCATGCAAAAAATAACAAAAAACGATCTGTCGTCAATTTTCGGATTGTGTGTATGAGGCATTAGTCTTAGCTGCTGGTAGGAGTGTGCTCCCACATTTTCAGAAAGTCTCTTGTCTGGTAGACTTGCAGTGGCATAAGAGGATCAGCAAAGCATTTGTTCGAAACTGCTTTACAGGAAGTAGCACCTGCATATGCTTTGAGCAAAAATTTATGAAGGGAGCTGAAACTTTGACTTGCCAAGGGACAGCCAAGAAACTTTAAGGATTTAGAGAAGATCTAAAGAAGAGTGGACTAAAATCCCTCCTGAGATGTGTGGAAACCTGATCACCACCTACAAGAAACATCTCACCTTTGTGTTTGCCAACAAGGGTTTCTCCACCAAGTACTAAGTCATGTTTTACTTGGGGATCAAATAATTAATTTTACTCACTGAACTGCAACTCAATTTATAGCATTTGTATCATGTGCTTTTTCTGGATTTTTGGGTTGACGTTCTGTTTCTATCATTTAAAATACACCTATGATAAAAGTTATAGACCCTTCATTTCTTTGTTAGTGAACAAAATCTGCAGGGGATAAAATAATTATTTTCCCCACTGTATAGCCAGAGATGAAACAAATCCTCCTACGTACGTTGTAACTGTTTATCCGCAGTCTTCACGTCTCTACAGCCGTTCAAAGTCCAAAATTTACAAAGCTTGTCTGAGCTGTCAGAAAAAAAAAAGAGGATGGAGATTTAAAGTTACACAATCACTTTAACACATATTGATAATTTTTTCATTAAACTGATCAGAAATACATTTAAAAGACACGCTTTTTCCTTTTTAAGGACTCTAGGCAAACCATCATCCAGCAATAAAATGCACCATGAACGTCTTGAACACGTCTGCGCTTTGTTTTTTACTGTGTGCTTTTATTTGAACAAAGATTTTCAGACTGCAGCAGGGACTCTGAACAGTGTCCCTTTTTTGATTCTCTGGCAAAGTATTATATACTGTATACCGCAATACATCCAACAGCATGTCCTCTCCATCTACATAGGAATCCTTTACCAGTAAGGATTTAGTAAAGCACTAGCTCTGGCACAATTGCTGCAACCTAAGAACTTGGCTATTTAAGGGACCCTTAGTATGGACAGCTACTGTACCTAAAACAGCCTCTATATAACTATTCATAGACATAAGGTTTAAAATAAAGGTGATTTTAAGGTGAGATCTTTTCATAGGATAATTTAATCAGTGTGAGATTATTTTGTATTTTCTGACAAAAATTTTAATTTTTTTTCATCTTAAAAGGTGAACCCTAAACAAATACAAGGGGTCTTCAAAACGTTTCCGCACTTTTTTTTTTTTTTTTTAAGTTTCTCAGCCATCTTTTATTCTAAATTGCAAGGTCAGCCGGTTTGCCAAACAGACTAGTCACATGACACTCAGACACAACCAATTAGTACTCCTCCTGCTCTTACCATTTCCAATGAAAATATAAATGTGCAGAAACTTTTTGAAGACACCTCCTCTAAAAAAAATAATCGTTACTAATTAAAAACATAAGTATATACACTGCAAAAAAAATTAAAGGAACACTTTGAAAACACATCAGATCTCAATGGAGAAAAATATCATGCTGGATATATACACACTGATATGAACTGGGTAATGTGTTAGGAACGAAAGGATGCCACATTGATGGAAATGAAAATTATCAACCTACAGAGGGCTGAATTCAAAGACACCCTGAAAAAATGATGCAGCAGGCTAGTCCATTTTTCTGAAATTTCATTGCAGCAATTCAAAATGGTACTCAGTAGTTTGTATGGCGACCACGTGCCAGTACGCATGCCTGACAACGTCGGGGCATGCTCCTAATGAGATGAAGGATGGTGTCCTGGGGTATTTCCCACTAGATCTGGACCAGGGCATCACTGAGCTCCTGAACAAACTGAGGTGCAACCTGATGGCGTCAGATGGACCAAACATAATGTCCCAGAGGTGTTCTATTGGATTTAGGTCAGGCGAGCATGGGGGCCATTCAATGGTATCAATCCTTCATCCTCCAGGAACTGGCTGCATACGCTCACCACATGAGGCCAATCATTGTCGTGCACCAGGAGGAACCCAGGACCCACCTCACCAGCGTCGGGTCTGACAAATGGTCCAAGGATTTCATTCCTTTACCAATGGCAGTCAGGGTGCCACCAGACCGGTCATGCTGAACGATGTTAGAGGCAGCAAAACGTTCTCCATGGCTTCTCCAGACCCTTTTACATATGCTCAGGGTGAAGGTGCTCTCATCTGTGAAAAGCACAGGGCGCCAGTGGCAGACCTGACAATTCTGGTGTTCAATAGCAAATGTCAATCGAGCTACACGGTGCCGGGCAGTGAGCACAGGGCCCACTAGAGGACGTCTCTGTTTTGTCATTCACACCAGTGGCCTGCTGGAGGTCATTTTGTAGGGCTCCGACAGTGCTCATCCTGTTCCTTCAATTGCACAAAGGAGCAGATACCGGTCCTGCTGATGGGTGATGGACCTTCTACAGCCCTGTCCAGTTCTCCTAGAGTAACTGCCTGTCTCCTGGAATCTCCTCCATGCTTGTGAGACTGTGCTAGGAGACACAGCAAACCTTCTGGCGATGGCACGTATTGATGAGCCATCCTGGAGGAGTTGGACTGCCTGTGCAACCTCTATAGCAGGGGTCTCAAACTGGTGGCCCTCCAGCTGTTGCGAAACTACAAGTCCCATGAGGCATTGCAAGGCTGATAGTTACAAACATGACTCCCATAGGCAGAGGCATGATGGGACTTGTAGTTTTGCAACAGCTGGAGGGCCGCCAGTTTGAGACCCCTGCTCTATAGGGTTTAGGTATTGCCTCATGCTACCAGTAGTGACACTGACCTTAGCCAAATGCAAAACCAGTGAAAAACAGACAGAAAAGATGAGGATTTTCAGGGGGGCCTTTGAATTCAATACACACAAAGCTGAGCATGTGCAGAGTGTCCCCAAAGCTTTGTTCTAAAAGGAGATGGATTGGGGACTGTGGAAAAAGGGGAGGTTTAGAGAAGACATGCTCAAACAGCCTTTTAACACAATGCACAGGATTACCCCTTAGGTTCCACAGTGAGTATTAACAAGCATGCATTACTGCATGTGCAGACTGATTTTACTGTTGTGGGTTTAGTAACACTTTATGAGCATGATTATAAGCACAGAGAGACAGGAGCTGTGCTACTCAATGGACTCCAAGAAAAGGATGCAATGGTGAATACAAGAACCCCTTTTTCTTTCCTGTCCTTTGAGGGACACAAGGCTTAAACCACTGTAACATCAAAAAGCAGTTTAACTTAGGGGTTGAGCACCATGGCAAACAAATTGCCAACAATAGGAACCTGGGACTGCCTACAGCTGAAAGAGGTGCCAGAGGAACCTTACAATCGAAGTTGGCATTAGCAAACCATCCACCTGGTAACACCTAGAAAATGTGTAAACTGAAAACCAAGTGGCAGGCCTGGTAGAGTGAGCCTTGACTAGAAAGGAGGGGAACCCAATGCTTAGGGCTAAAAGGCTTCTGCAACGGTCTAGAAAAAAAGGACAGAGGGCGCACCAACCTTGCAAAATTACCTTTGCAACAAAAGATGACATTTATAGAATAAAATATTGTAATCACAAACGAGTGATAAAATCAAGCGAGAAATTTGAAAAGTCCATCAATAACTTCGCCCAACATGGTCTGCTGGCCCGTGAACTTGAATGGGATGAGAGTAGTCCAAGGTTACGTGTTTCGAGGGTGACACCTCTTCCTCAGAGCTAAATTTGAACTGAAGGTAGATGGTTTTTAAGGAGGCTGTAATCAGGTGGAATGAATCACGTGATCTAGGCCCCTCCTTCCAATGGGAGTGTTGATGTAGCAACCAAGTGGACATATACATGAGTAGATGCATCAGGGGTATAGATCACGATAAATCTCCTACAGTATAATTTCTGCATTTGTGCTTTTATCCTTGTACTGTTTCTGCAACGGTCTGTCTGAGCCACCTGGAAATGGCAGAAATAGAAGGCAAAAGCACCCTTTTCCTGGGCTCATCCAGAAAGACAAAAAGAATCCCTCGCACAGAAAGAAGTCGCAGGTAGGTATGCTTAAAAAGCCCGAACCACATCTAGACAGGAGAGAGAAATCTCCTTCCAGAACACAAAGAGGGAAGGAAAATGTTCTAATAAATGTGAAATGCCAAGACCACCTTGGGAAGAAAGAATGGTCAAGGCCTCTCTCTATGTAGAACCAAAAAGGATACCTTGCAAGTCAGAGCAAAGAAAGGGGTGTCTCTGATAGGTCCAAATTGGTCTTTTCATTGCTTTAGAAGCCCCTAAGTCAAATCCCACATAGAAAGCCACATGGGAGAGACGTTACACAAAGTTCCTGATTGGGAACCAAATGATCTCTGGGAAAGAGCAGAGATCTGTGCTTGGTGATACAAAGGGCCAAAAGGTAGTTCATACCGAACTTTAGGAGGAACTGTACAGAGGTGGCTCTAGGCTTTGTGAGGCCTTAGGCAAAACTTAGACATGAGGCCCCACTCATAATAATAAAAATAATTCAAGCAATAAAAATGAATACATTGCATTGTACAGTGTACAATGAACTGATGGCAATTCACTAATGGCCAGACCTCAAGGATTCCAGCATGTCATTGGATCATCTCACACCAGGATATGCACTGCAACACAAGCTCCCTCTGTATAGTGAACGTCTCTAACTAGACAGCTTTACGTTATGCTTAAATTACCTAACAAAGGCCATAGATCCATCATCTATTTTCCTAAACCTATGCCACATACCTGCTGTGGACACAGCCAATGCATTTACTATGGTCAGAGAACCTGAATACAGAAAAGCACCTGCTAAATTTCTTTGTACTGCAGTGTCAGGAAAAGGCTAGTGTAGAGAAAAATGAAAGCAGGGGCCGACTGGCAACTTTTGGCCCAGGGTGCAGGTACAACCCAGAGGCCCATGGTGCAGCAACTTGGCCTACCTCCCGCTCTCCCTCTCCCCAGCCAAGAGAGGGAGAAGGAGGAGAGGAAGAGAAAGAGAGGGGGGAGAAAAAGGGGTGAACAAGTAGGGTGAAAGGGAAAAAGAGAGAGGAGAGAAACAGGGAAGTAGGAAAATATGTGAGTGGGGGGGGGGGGGGTAAGGTGGGAAGACACAGAGAAAAAGGGAGCAAAATAGTGTGGGGTGAGAGACAAAGAGAGGGATGAGTGGAGAGAGAGGAAAGAGAAAGGGGAGAAGAGAGGAAGGGGAGGAGCGAGAGGTGGGGAGAGAGGGAGAGAGAGAGGGGGAGGGGAGAGAGAGGGGGAGGGGGAGAGAGAGGGGGGAGAGAGAGAGGGGGGAGGGGGAGAGAGAGGGGGAGGGGAGAGAGAGAGAGGGGGAAGAGATGAGGACAGAGAAAGGGGGAAGAGAGAGGAGGGGGGAAGAAAGGAGAGGGGGAGAGAGGAGAGGGATGAGGATGAAGAGGGAGGGGGGAGAGTGGGGGGGGTGAGAGGAGAGAGGGGAGGAGAGAGAGAAGATTTGAGATAGAGAGAGAGAGAGAGAGAGGAGGGGGAGAGAGAGGAGGGGGGAAGAGAGGAGGGAGAGGGGGAAGAGAGATGGTGGGGGGAGAGAGAGAGAAGATGAGAGAGAGAGAGAGAGAGGGGGGAGGGGGAAAGAGGAGGGGGAGAGAGAGGGGTGGGGAAGAGAGGAGAGAGGGGTGGGGAAGTGAGGAGAGGGGGGAGAGAGGAGGAAGAGAGATGGTGGGGGGAGAGAGGGATGAGTATACAGAGGGGTGGGAGGAGGGGGAGGGGAGGGGCGAGAGGATAGAGAGAAGATTGGGGAGAGAGAGAGGGGGGAGAGAGAGGAGGGGGTAGAGAGAGAGCGGGGGAAGGGAAGAGAGAGAGCGGGGAAAGAGGAAAGGGGGGAAGAGAGGGAGAGGAGAGGGGGATGGGGATGAAGGGGGGAGAGAGGGGAGGAGGGAGAGAGAGGCAGAAGAGGGGGGAGGGGGAAGAGAGAGGGATGGGGCTGAAGAGAGAGGAGGAGGGAGAGAGAGGCAGAAGAGGGGAGAGAGAGAGGCGGAAGGGGGGGGGGAGGGATGGGGATGAAGAGTGGGGAGAGAGAGAGGGATGAGGATGAAGACAGGGGAGGAGAGGGTCACATGGAAGAGGAGTGGTTTGCTGGGTGATGAACAGAGCGGTCATGTATCAGTGTGCAGAAAAACGGATCGTCCATGTCATCGGACTCACCCCAATCCCCGAACTCAGACTACTGACACTCAGGTGCTCTGAGCAGCCTCTGCATTGCTGGGGTGAATCTACAACACACATGGGGGCGGGGCTTCACCAAGCAGTCAACCCCAGTCTGCAGCTCATTAGTCTCCGGACCGAGCACGGCGAGCAGTGAGATGTTTTGCCTCTGGTGGCAACGCCCACCTGTCAGCGCTCCAGCACATCTATCTGCAGGATGTGCAGAGGACAGAGCATTATCTGCGGGTGGTGTGTGAGCTGATTCCAGCATCCTCATAGACAATCATAGAGGACCTGTACAGGACAGGCTGAGCTGACACTGCTCACCTCCCCTGTGATCACTGGTGTGGCTTTTTTTTTTACAGGAATCATAGCGGCACGGGGGCCAGTTACTCACCCCGTACAGTGCTGCCCGAGCCCGTAAAAGAGATGAGAAGGCGGCAGGGGAGGGTGTTAGCAGACAGTGCAGCCCCGGTGTTCTAGATCAGTCCCGCCCATCCGTAGGCAGCGCAATCCTTTCCAATGCTGGGCTCTCCTCCTCTCCCATTGTCAGGCAAATTAGACGGTCGCGAGGCCCCTGTGAGCGCGAGGCCTTAGGCGACCGCCTAATTTGCCTAATTAGAGAGCCGCCTCTGGAACTGTATAAACAGAAAAAGAGGAAAAATAAACTGCGCATAGGTAAAATGTGTATACAAAAAATGAAGCTGTAAATTCCTATGTGTAACACAAACATAAGTTAAACAATTGAAAAAATGGGGGCCCCTGGAAGACGTAATCTTGTTACAATACGCCGCGTAGGGCGGAACGGAGCGACGTGATCGCGTCATCCCCCATCGCTGTTGTGTACCAGCAGGACGGGCTGTCTGTGGGCATCCGGCCGGTGCATGTGAGTGTTTACATTTTTTATTTAATAAAACCATACGATCTTACACTATTTGGAGCTCTCTTCTCCATTTATGGTCAACTTCGTTGCTGAGAGTTTGATGCCCTGTCATTGTGCCACTGATCCATCTGATATCGAGGTCCCCAATATTTCAACCTAACGACATCATTTGGTTCCTTGATGGTGGTCTGGAGTAACCATTCTTAACAGTCTACCCAGACCCTCTGTAGTGGGGGGTCATGGGTCTCTGGTAAGAGATCCACCTCCTCCATTCATAGAGAGCTGTTAAAGAGAAACCCTAAACCAGGGCATCAGTATCCCCCGGTACAATGGGACTTTAAGGGCGAACAATCAAAAAATCATATATCATAAAAATATTTATTCAAAAAATTATATTAAAAATACATGTGTGTAATATAACAAACATATCAATATTTTTATATTATACATTTATATACAGAACAAAATGCTTATAAAAAGCTAATACAAATCTGAGTAGATGTTAATTTTTCTCCTTTGGCCTGACATGTTTCAGGAAATGTAATCCCTTCCTCAGAGGCATTATAGGAGAGAATGCAAATATATTCTGAAAGAAAACAGCAATAATAATTTTAGCATGATATTTCAAAAAGAGCATCAACATTGTAGCACATGAGCATGTCCAACATACATACCAATACTGAAATTGTATGACATTTTTGAAGAAGATATTAAAATCAGAATTTCATAAAAGTGTGCTGCTGCCTGTCCACCGAAAAACACGATGAACCCCGTCTGGCCTCGGCACAGCCCTCGCAAGAGTCTCCATGGAAACTCTTGTTGTAAAATAGGTGGGGAGAGGGGAAGGACCAAATAAGTCCTTCCTCTCCCGTCTTCAAATAGCATTTATGTTTTTTATATATTGAATATTGAAATATATAAGGAAAAGTACGAAATAATGACCGCAAAAAAAGAAAAAATATGCATGTTCCGAGTCACCAAAATAAATAGATGTATATACAGTGAGGACGGAGAGTATTCAGACCCCCTTAAATGTTTCACTCTTTGTTATATTGCAGACATTTGCTAAAATCATTTAAGTTCATTTTTTTCCTCATTAATGTACACACAGCACCCCATATTGACAGAAAAACACAGAATTGTTGACATTTTTGCAGATTTATTAAAAAAGAAAAACTAAAATATCACATGGTCCTAAGTATTCAGACCCTTTGCTCAGTATTTAGTAGAAGCACCCTTTTGATCTAATACAGCCATGAGTCTTTTTGGGAAAGATGCAACAAGTTTTTCACACCTGGATTTGGGGATCCTCTGCCATTCCTCCTTGCAGATCCTCTCCAGTTCTGTCAGGTTGGATGGTAAACGTTGGAGGACAGCCATTTTTAGGTCTCTCCAGAGATGCTAAATTGGGTTTAAGTCAGGGCTCTGGCTGGGCCATTCAAGAACAGTCACTGAGTTGTTGTGAAGCCACTCCTTTGCTATTTTAGCTGTGTGCTTAGGGTCATTGTCTTGTTGGAAGGTAAACTTTCGGCCCAGTCTGAGGTCCTGAGCACTCTGGAGAAGGTTTTCGTCCAGGATATCCCTGCACTTGGCCGCATTCATCTTTCCCTCGATT
This sequence comes from Lithobates septentrionalis, assembly GCA_037952835.1. NCBI lineage: Eukaryota > Metazoa > Chordata > Amphibia > Anura > Ranidae > Lithobates > Lithobates septentrionalis. The sequence goes on along the minus strand of JBBDGP010002858.1, from coordinate 105,478 downwards.
GCAACCAGTTGTCCTGTCCCTGCAGCTGAAAAACACCCCCACAGCATGATGATGCCTCCACCATGCTTCACTGTATTGGACAGGTGATGAGCAGTGTCTGGTTTTCTCCATACATGGAAAATCCTGCTAATTTCATTTTATTATATTTTGTAGATATATTATTAGCACCCGCCCCTGATGAGTGTGATATACACGAAACGCGTCGGAAATTTTTTGGGATGCAGATACAAGCCCCCATTCAACCGTCTACCTTGGGCATTTTGGGATGTTCCTCCACACCCCAATCATTCTACTTTTTATTTTTTATCTGACTTTGTAATTTACTTTGGTCTCACTGTCTCATTTGCAAGTGTTGTTTATATACTTTTTGTACCATTATGAACTCATCAGAATGTATTTACTGATCAATCCAGACCACTGCGGTGCACTTGGCTACCATACCTGGATGTACCCTAGTTGCCTGTATTGCATGCACACTTTCAATAGTATGTGTGAACAAACATGAAATTACATTTATTACAATGTTTTCTCATCCATGTGGTTTCTGTCATTGACATGTTTTATGATTTTTATGACAATAAATGTGTACTTTTATCTAATCTATCTCCACTATGTCTATGGCCTCAATTAAAGTCCCAAACTTCCCATTTTCCTTCAAATTAGGGATGGAGACACATCCTATATGTGCCTCATATAAAGTCCCACAACTTTTCCCATGGTTTTCTCCACACATACCACTTAGAATTAAGGCCAAAAAGTTCTATCTTGGTCTCATCAGACCAAAGAATCTTATTTCTCACCATCTTGGAGTCCTTCAGGTGTTTTTTAGCAAACTCCATGCAGGCTTTCATGTGTCTTGCACTGAGGCGAGGCTTTCCATCGGGGCACACTCTGCCATAAAGCCCCGACTGGTGGAGGGCTGCAGTAATGGTTGACTTTCTACAACTTTCTCCCATCTCCCGACTGCATCTCTGGAGCTCAGCCACAGTGATGTTTGGGTTCTTCTTTACCTCTCTCACCAAGGCTCTTCTCCCCCGAAAGCTCAGTTTGGCCGGACGGCCAGCTCTAGGAAGGGTTCTGGTCATCCCAAACTTCTTCCATTTAAGCATTTGTGCTCTTGGGAACCTTAAGTGCAGCAGAATTTTTTTTTGTAACCTTGGCCAGGTCTGTGCCTTGCCACAATTCTGTCTGTGAGCTCTTCAGGCAGTTCCTTTGACCTCATGATTCTCATTTGCTCTGACATGCACTGTGAGCTGTAAGGTCTTATATAGACAGGTTTGTGGCTTTCCTAATCAAGTCCAATCAGTATAATCAAACACAACTGGACTCAAATGAAGGTGTAGAACCATCTCAAGGATGATCAGAAAAAACGGACAGCACCTGAGTTAAATATGAGTGTCACAGCAAAGGGTCTAAATACTTAGGACCATGTGATATTTCATTTTTCTTTTTTAATAAATCTGCAAAAATGTCAACAATTCTCAGTTTTTCTGTCAATATGGTGTGCTGTACATTAATGAGGAAAAAAAATGAACTTAAATGATTTTAGCAAATGGCTGCAATATAACAAAGAGTGAAAAATTTAAGGGGGTCTAAATACTTTCCATCCCCACTGTATGTAGCTCAAGTATAGCTCATATATTGTTTCTAAGGGGTCAGGTCTGCATATATGTAGCTCCAGTGTGGGTCAGGTCTGCATACATGTAGCTCCATTGTAGCTCATACTGTTTCCAGGGAGTCAGGTCTGCACGTGTTGCTGGAAACGTCTCCTGGCAACAGTGAAAACATCGCCACATGACATGACGTCACATCGGCGCATGCGCAGTGAGCAAAAACAACCGTTGCTGGAAACACTTCCTGGCAACAGTGAAAGCATCACCGCGTTGAAGACGGGAGAGGAAGGACTTATTTGGTCCTTCCCCTCTCCCCACCTATTTTACAACAAGAGTTCGTACTATGTACATACTATGTACTGTATGTCATAAATACTGTTGGCTATTCAGCCATATATTGTTAATACAATATCATTCATTCGTATATTCATACACGTCTTCATATTTTCATATCAGGATTTTCCTGACCATTTATCACAATTTGTTTGTGGCGCGACTACGGGGGCTGTTTCCGTGGAGACCCTTGCGAGGGCTGTGCCGAGACCAGACGGGGTTCATCGTGTTTTTCGGTGGACAGGCAGCAGCACACTTTTATGAAATTCTGATTTTAATATCTTCTTCAAAAATGTCATACAATTTCAGTATTGGTATGTATGTTGGACATGCTCATGTGCTACAATGTTGATGCTCTTTTTGAAATATCATGCTAAAATTATCATTCCTGTTTTCTTTCAGAACATATTTGCATTGCATAGGAGGAAGGGATTACATTTCCTGAAACATGTCAGGCCAAAAGGAGAAAAATTGACATCTACTGAGATTTGTATTAGCTTTTTATAAGCATACTGTTCTGTATATAAATGTATGATATAAAAATATTGATGTTTGTTATATTACACACATGTATTTTTTTAATATAATTTTTTTGAATAAATAATATTTTTATGATATATGATTTTTTGATTGTTCGCCCTTAAAGTGTCATTGTACTGGGGGGTACTGATGCCTTGGTTTAGGGTTTCTCTTTAACAGCTCTCTATGAATGGAGGAAGTGGATCTCTTAGTCATCCATCCATCCTCTGTTTATGGAGTGCTTTCACTGCTGGAAGCTATAACACAGTTTCTTCAAATGGGGCAGTGAAAATAAATGGGAATGGTTGTTACTCATAACGAGTGTTTATGACAGGTCCAGCACTTGTATAAACTCCTGAAGCACTGAACATTTGGGAGGCAATTTCTTTGCTGGTTTAAGACCTACCATGCTTTTTTTTTTTTCTTTTTTCTTCTAGCAACTTTTTCTCTTCGGTCAAAATTAGATGAAGTTGGAGGACTCTTCGCTTTCTCCCAGCTACCTGTCACAATTGTCTGTCGTGTCTTTTGGTCTTTCTGTAACCAGACCCCATCATGGTGCTCCTGAGAGTGACCCTTGGGCACTGTGCCCTGATTGGACGCTTTCCAGACTAGTTCTAGGGAAGTTTGATGTGAAGCACTCTTCAGGCCCAGAGCTATTAACATTGCCCTTGCACTACCTCTGTTTCTGATGACTCAATTTTGCAAGTAGGTCATTCCAGTTGGGCATTTTTTACTTTTTTTGTCACTGGGCACCTATTTTGAATTCCCCCTTTCCTACCCGCTTGCCGTGGAAGGGGTTAAAGCTGTGGGGTTGTGCACCGACATAAAATTGCAAGGTATTCTACACGTACACTTTGCAGCCTTTTTTCCACCAGCCATCTTTCTGCTGCTGCTACTGCTAGGAGAGACAAGTAAAATTTTTATCCCATATCTGCCTGACAGCAGTGATGCTTGATCACATGCACCCACTTAAACCTCAGGTCTTAAGCGCTCTCTGACAGCTACCCAGGTTTCAGCAGTACTTTAGGCCTAGCTTTCTACTATAAGCCTGTGGATTATGCTCCACACTTGGGGCTGGAACATGTCTAATTTTTTAGATAGGAGAGACAATCCAAATGTAGCGTGTATTCCCCAGCACACTGTATGGATTAGGGGTTGCCTGCAGCATGTCCTTCGATAGTGTTCATTCCCAAGCCCAATAGGGGCATTCACCCCAATCTGGTTAAAGCGTTACTAGATCTACTGATTACCAACAATACAGACCTTTACAAATGTGGAAATACGGGGCAATCGTGGAAACAGCGAGCACATGTCAATTAAGCTTCAGTATAAATATCACACAAAGAAGAAACGTAAGGGGAATACAAAGATACTGAATTTCAAAAGAGCCAACTTTCTTAACCTACATACCTTGCTAGAAGGCGTAAATTGGGATAAAATCTTAGGAACAAAGAACACGGAGGAGAGATGGGTTTGCTTTAAGAGCATAATAAATAAGGGCATTAGCCAGTGCATCCCATTGGGTAAAAAATGTTAAATATCAAACATAAGTCCTAGATGGCTTAACTCCGATGTAAAAATGCATATAAAAGCAAAGAAGGTGGCCTTAAAAAAAAAATAGGATTTTTAAAACAGCTTACCTGTAAAATCCTTTTCTTTCGATGGACATCACAGGACACAGAGCCTCAGTAATAACTGATGGGTTATATAGGGTATCACTGGTGATTGTACACTGGCACACCCTAACCAGGAAGTTCAACCCCAAAGCAATATAGTGTATTAGAAGAGGGGCGGTACCTCTGTGTCCCGTGATGTCCATCGAAAGAAAAGGATTTTACAGGTAAGCTGTTTTAAAAAATCCTATTTTCTTTCTCGAACATCACGGGACACAGAGCCTCAGTAATAACTGATGGGATGTCCCAGATGCTATCTGAGGGGGGGGGGGATCACAACCAAGTAGGGTGAAATAAGACCTGAGGACCCTGTACCGCTGCCTGCAGCACACTACGCCCAAAGGCGATATCCTCATGCCTTCTCACATCCACCTGATAGAATCTGGTGAATGTATGGACTGAAGACCAGGTTGCGGCCTTGCAAATTTGAGCCATAGAGGCCCGGTGATGCACTGCCCAAGAAGCACCAATGGCCCTTGTGGAATGTGAACTGATCTGAAACGGAGGGATCTTCTGTTTCAAACCGTAAGCTTGAATGATCAATTGTCGAATCCATTTAGAAATGGTAGCTTTTGATGCTGCCTGTCCTCTACTGGGACCCTCTGGCTAATTGCTCCTACTACATCCAAAGAATGTAGTGATCTTTCTTCCGGAGAACAGGGATCTGGAAAAAAGGAAGGTAGAACAATGTCTTAGTTTAGATGAAAATCTGAAACCACCTTTGGTAAAAAACTAGGATGAGGGCGCAGTACCACTCTATCCTTGTGTACAATCAAATAAGGCTCTTTACAGGAAAGAGCTGCTAATTCTGATACTCTTCTAGCAGAAAAGATGGCTACCAGAAAAATTAACTTCCTTGTCAGCAGGACCAAAGGAATCTGACGTATTGGTTCAAAAGGCTGTTTCTGTAACACAGACAGAACCAAGTTCAAGTCCCAGGGGTTTAGAGGCATCTTAAGCGGAGGATTAAGACGCGTCACCCCCTGCATAAAGTTTCGCACCAAAGAATGCGAAGCAAGTGGCCGTTGAAATAATACCAATAAGGCTGAGACCTGGCCCTTGATGGTACTCAAGGCCAGCTTCATCTCTAATCCCATTTGTAGAAAATCAAGAATTCTACCGATCACATATTTTCTGGGATAGCAACCCCTGGATTCACACCAGGATATATAAGCTTTCCAGACTCTATGATAAATCATCCTGGAAGCTGGCTTCCTTGCATTAATCAAGGTAGATATCACAGGACCTGAAAGCCCACGATTCTTCAGAACGTGGGTTTCAATAGCCACACCGTCAAATTTAGCATTTGTAAGGCAGGATGGAACACTGGACCCTGAGATAACAGGTCTGGGTGTACCGGTAGGGTCCACGGGGAACCCACCGTTATCCTTACTATTTCCGCATACCAAGTCCTTCTGGGCCAAGCAGGGGTCACCAGAAGTACCAACTTCCCTTCCTGCCTGATCCTGCGAAGGAGTCGTGGCAGTAGCAGAATAGGCGGGAATGCATAAATCAGTGAGAACCGATGCCACGGAGTCACCAAGGCATCTGTCCCGCATGCAAGAGGATCTTTTGTCCTTGCCACAAATCTGTCTATCTTTTTGTTGAATCGGGATGCAAAGAGATCTACATCTGGAACCCCCCATCTTTGGCATATGGCCCAAAAGACGTCGGGATGCAGAGACCATTCCCCTGGAAGTAACTGCTGGCAACTTAAATAGTCCGCCTGCCAGTTCTCTATCCCTGGAATGAAGACATCTCTTTTTGAGCAGCCCGGCTTCTGGTGCCCCCCTGATGATTGACATAAGCTACTGCTGTGGCATTGTCGGACTGGATCCTGACCGGGCAACCATGTAGCCCGATAGTCCAAGCCTTTAGAGCTAGATATATCGCCCGGATCTCCAGAATGTTGATGGGTAAGGTCCTCTTGGTCTTGGACCGCAGAGTGTTCCAGAACTGCTCTCCAACCCGACAGACTGGCATCTGTTACCACCGTCCAGGTAACCGGTAGAAATTATTTCCCTTTCTGCCGGTTTTCGCGTATTAGCCACCAATTGAGGCTCTGACGCACCGCCTGAGACAGGTGCATCGGAAGGTCTAATGCCTGAACCTTCTTGTTCCAGGCCGACAGAATAATGTGTTGCAGCATTCTTGAATGAAACTGAGCATAGGGAACTGCTTCAAATGAGGACACCATCTTCCCTAGTAGCCTCATACAAAGGGCGGACAGAAGGACCCTTCTTGGTCCTGACTGCCAGAATCAGCCCCCTAAAGCAGTGATCTGTGAGGTAGAAATATTTTCTCCTGGCTTGTATCTATGACCAGACCTAACTACTCCAGTCTTCTTACTGGTTTTAGGAAAGTTTTTTCTAGGTTGAGGATCCAACCCAGGTGTTCCAGATACTTGACTGTGGTCCTCAAGTTTCCGTTCAAGGAGGCTACCGACCGGTCTATCAAGAGCAGGCCGTCTAGGTATGCTATGACAGCTATACCCTGAGCCCTTAATCTGGCCAGAGGAGGAGCCAAGACCTTTGAGAACACTCGAGGTGCAGAGCCACAAACTGGCAGAGCCACAAACTGGAAATGGCGCCCTCCTATCTCGAAGAGCAGAAACTTCTGATGAGCAGGAAAAATGGGCACATGCAGATATGCATCTCTGATGTCTATTGATGCCAGAAATTCTCCTCCCTGCAGGGTGGAGACTACTGTCCGAATTGATTCCATGCGGAAGGATTGAATCCTTAGGAATCGGTTCAGATCCCTTAAATCCAGAATGGGTCTGACATCCCCATTTGGTTTTTGGACCGTAAAAAGGTTGGAATAGAAGCCCAATCCTTGATCCTTCGCGGGAACTACCATAATGACCTCCTGCGACAAAAGTCGCTCTAACGCTTTTTCTCTGGATCTCTGGGGACACTTGACCTGAGGAAACGAGGAGAGGGAAATTCCTGAAACTCCAGCTTGTACCCTAAGGTTACCGTGGAGATTACCCATCTGTCCTGGAAATCCTCCTGCCAGAGCCCTGAGAACTGTCGCAGTCTTCCCCCCACTCGAGCGAGCGGGGGCGCCGCCCTTATGCAGAGGTCTTATGCTGGCCATACACTATACGAAAAAACGGCCGAAAAATCGTTCATATAGACACTTCGTTCGTTTTTTGGCAAGTTAATGGGCACAAATCGATAATCGTTTGTGACGTTTTTGTGGGGGAAAAAAACGAACGGCAAGTTTGGAAAATTTCTGCCGAAGGTACGATAAATTGCAAGGTTAATGTGTTTCCCGTCCGAACTGTCTGCACTAGGTATATGTAAAAAAACGAACAAAAAATGTATTTATGTCCACTGAACGATTTATCGGCCATTACATGATGGCACGATCGTTTGCGGTCACGGTCAAACATTCGTTTTTCGAAAATGTGTTCGGCCGATTTTTTGTATAGTGTATGGCCATCATTAGTGTTTTGCCTAGTAGGCTTCTTCCCCCAGGACTTCTTTTGTCCCTGGGGTTGACTCTTGTCTCTGGACCCAGATGGAGGAGGCCGTCGAGACTGCCTGGAGGCAGAAGCCCCCGGCGCTGGGGAAAGAGTCCGTTTGAAAGAGGGACGCTTACTCTTCTTCTTAACCGGTAAGAGAGTGCTTTTCCCACAAGAGATTCTCTTGATATAGTTATCCAAGTCTTCTCCAAAAACCCTTTCACCACGGACTGGAAACCCAGCCAGGAGCTTCTTACATGATGCTTCGGCTGACCAATTTTTCAACCATAGGATTCTACGTATATGCACTAACCCCAGCGATAGACGAGAGGTTTGCATGATAGAATCTCTGATGGCATAAACAACATAACATAAGGCCGCTGGAAGGTTAGCCAACCCCTGGGCCTGCTGTTCAGGTTAAACTTTGATGACCTGTTTAACATGGTCTTTTAAGTATTGACAGACTCCAATCGCTGCTACTGCAGGTTGGGCCATTGAACCTGCTAAGGAGAAAACATCCTTCAATAGGAATCATCCTTATATCTACAGGATCCCTGAGCATTGTCTACAGGACAAGTCAGATTATTATTTACGGAGGAAATGGCGGCATCAATGGCCGGTATTCCCCACATCTTGATAAAATTTTCTTCCATAGGATAAAGTGTTGAAAACTTTTTCGGCGGAAAAAAAACGTTTATCTGGGTGATCCCACTCAGCATAAAGGAGCTTTATAAATATAAAGTGTAGAGATTGCACCAACTCATAAACAATATGTGTAGTGAAGCAGCCAACACAACAAACTGACTGATGTAAGTGTATAGAAATAATAATCAAGTGTGGCGCTAACGTGACAGAATACGTGTTATTGGTCAGATAACAGTAATATCCGAGAAAGAGGTACCACGTCCTGAAGTGTGTACCTAATGTGCTAGTGATAGTTTTTATGGAAAAATGTATGCTCTTCACAGAACCCCATAAAAACAGAACAAAAAATTAATAAAAAAATAAAAATCACTAAAGCACTAAAAAATAGGAAATAGAAAACACTAAAGGTGGTGAAAGGTTAAGTGTGTGCAAAAACACATAAAAGTGATGAATGATATATCCTGAACCTAGATCTCAATTAGGTATGAATAGTATATATAGGATAACACATTCCAAAATGACTCAAAAGTGCAATATAATAGGTATACAAAATATCACAGTGTACTGTATGTATAACTCAACAAAAATTGTGTTCATCAGGGAAAAGCCAGGATGTGAACGCATAAGTCCATAAGGAAGTGAATATATGTGAATACTGAGAATCCATTAAAAAGTGGTTGGGGTGCTCGCAATTAACCCCATGACAGTCTAAAAGCAAGCAGTCTTCATATAGGGTAAATAGAAGCTGTTTGAAAGGATCCTTGAATGTAGGTGGATTCTTCACTCATTAAGATGGTATCAACCCAATGAAATAAGCAAAGGAATGCCCTTACAAGACCAGGTGGACTCACAGGCCCTTGGCGGTGAGTCAAACGAGCTTGTACCGTCAAGCGGTGTGGTACGACAATCAGTCTCATCAGATGGTATATCTCTGGGGATGCCAAACCGGAATCGGGAGCCTCCAATGTTCTGCTTCGGTCATCAGGCGATCGCTTCCTCAATGACCCATCATATGGATAAGCAAACAAAGGAAAAAAAGACTTCCACATAGTGTGAATCCTTTTTTAAAAAAACATAGCGTTTTATTGATATCAAAATTATTTTCCAAAAATTTGTAAAAATGGGCAGTAAAAACTCACGGCAAGACAATGTAAAATACATCGCAGTGAGTGATGGTAGGGGTAAAGACATAAGAACCCGACACGTTTCGTCCTCAAAGACTTCTGCTGGGGTAGGAGCTTTTCAATTAAATTATGAACAGGAAAAGCCTGTGCTGTTTGAGGTTTCAGTGACCCTAACGAAGAAGAGGGTTCTTTAACGGATTCAGATATGGGCAATTTAAATGTGGAGCAGACCAATCCAGAAAGGATCTGCACTAAGACTTTCTCCTCTTGGGAAGTCGCAGAGGGTCCCTCTCTCCACCTGATTCCGCCGAAGAGAAATCATCCGTCCCATCCTGATCCTATGAAAAGGGATTCCTCTCCTTTATCCCAGAGCTCCTCTTCCTGAGGGTCTTTGGGAACAGAGGAAGGCCTAGTGCGTTTTCTTCCACCGAGTGAAGATGTAATCACGGCCATTAATCTTTCCTCTAAACCAGGGGTCTCAAACTGGCGGCCCTCCAGCTGTTGCAAAGTCCCATCATGCCTCTGCCTCTGGGAGTCATGCTTGTAACTGTCAGCCTTGCAATGCCTCATGGGACTTGTAGTTTCCCAACAGCTGGAGGGCCGCCAGTTTGAGACCCCTGCTCTAAACCATTAATGGCTGTGGAAAAAACCTCCTGTGTAATGCATACAGGGGCTGAAGTGCCAGAAGCAGGTGTAGCCCCTGACCCCAACGGCTCTCCCTGGCTAGCCGTCCCTGGCCCCTCAGAGGGGGAGGATGCTGCAGACAGGGGGCCCTCAAAACCTGAACGAGATCCCCTAGAGTCTCTGGTTCTTGGGGTGCTTGAACCTCTTCTACCCATAGTGCAAAGCAACAAGGTGGAGGTATCACAAAATGAACACTGACTGCTGAGCGATGTAGTCTGGCTAAAAGCCTTGCTACCAAATGCCCAGTCTGGTGTTACTTTAGTAAATGCTGCCTAGGAGAATGCCTGTGACCCACCTTACATGCGACCGTCAGCTCTGTGTCCCTCCAGAAGGCTTAGTGCACCTGTAATCAGTGCCTTTAATAGCCTGAAGCCGGCCCTGTGAGCGTCTGAGCGCGCTGTGCTGACGCCCCGCCCCGTTTTTTGAAAAAACGAGCGCTTCCCGCTCTAGCCGACCCTTTGGAAGCAACATGGAGGAAGGCTGGGGGAGGGGGCGGAAGGAGAGGCCGGTTCGCCTGGCCTGCCCCAGTATAGGATATAGGATAATCCCTTTGGAGCTCAGCACAGGACATCTTTACACGTCCATCACCTAAGACACTGGCGTAAAAACTGAGGTATCCCTGCAAGGGGAGGGATTATATAGGGGGTTGAACTTCCTGGTTAGGGTGTGCCAGAGTCCAATCACCAGTGATACCCTATATAACCCATCAGTTATTACTGAGGCTCTGTGTCCCGTGATGTTCGAGAGAGAAATACAAGTTTGAGGGATCATCATCAGCATATAGACGTTATAAAGAATGCAATAAGATATGTAAGGGCGAAATTAGGGCAGCTAAAATAGAACACAAAAGACACATAGCAGAGGAGAGCAAAAAAAAAAAATCCCAAGAAATTCTTTAAGTATGTAAACAATAAAAAAAGGAAGGACAGATCATATTGGCCCCCTAAATAATGAGGAAGGACATCTGGTTACAAAGGATGGGGCGCTGGCGAAGGTTTTTTGTACCCAATAAAATAGTTTGTAAACAAAAAGAATTTATTCTTCTCCTCAGCCTTCACGAGGGAATCAGGGGGCTTTAGTAACTGAAACTGCCGTGCTTAGCCTCATGACACCTCACAGGAAGCACCCTCATGGCTAACAGGACAGAATTAGAATTAGACTTGGGGAAACTTAACATTAATAAATCACCGGGACCAGATGGCTTGCACCCGAGAGTACTTAGGGAACTCAGTCAAGTAATTGCCAGACCATTGTTCCTAATTTTTACTAACAGTCTACTTACTGGAATGGTAGCAGCGGATTGGAGAAAAGCCAATGAAGCGCCAATATTTAAAAAAAGGGCCCAAAATACACCCCTGGGAATTAAAGACCAGTTAGCCTAACATCAATAGTATGCAAGCTCTTGGAGGGGAGAAGGGACTATATAAAAGATTTTAGTAATGAAAACGGTATCATTAGCAGTAATCAGCATGGATTCATGAAGAATTGTTCTTGCCAAACTAATATATTAACCTTCTATGAGTAAGTGAGTTACCACCTAGAACAGTGATGGCGAACCTTGGCACCCCAGGTGTTTTGGAACTACATTTCCCATGATGCTCATGCACTGTGCAGTGTAGTTGAGCATCATGGGAAATGTAGTTCCAAAACATCTGGGGTGCCAAGGTTCGCCATCACTGATCAAGATAAAGGAAGGCCTGTAGACGTGGTGTATCTGGATTTTGCAAAAGCATTTGACACAGTTCCCCCATAAACGTTTATTGTACAAAATAAGGTCAGTTGGCATGGACCGTAGGGTGAGTACATGGATTGAAAACTGGCTACAAGGGCGAGTTCAGAGGGTGGTGATAAATAGGGAATCAAAATGGTCAAAGGTGGGTAGTGGGGTCCTAAAGGGTTCTGTGCTGGGACCAATCCTATTTAATTTAATCTTAACCCCTTCCCGCCGACCGTACGCAGATATGCGTACTCGGCTTTTCGGGGTTATACCGGGATGATGCCCGCAGCTGCAGGCATCATCCCGGTACAGTTGTTTAGAGCGGGCGATCGGCTACCCGTATATAACAACCGATGCGGCTAAAAGCCGTTCAGCTGTTATACCAGAGGAGCGGGAGGGGACACCCCCCCCTCCCGCCACTCTTACCGGGCCTCCCGTGCGATCGGGAAGCCCGGTGTCCAATCGGCTGTCTCCGGCGGCTGTGGGCGGGCTGGAACGAAGCCGTGGGCGGCTTCGTTCCAGCCTTCTCAATGTAAACGCGGAAGCAACGTCATGACGTCACTTCCCGTTTACTCGGCTGCCAATGGCGCCAAATTTAAAAAAATATACAGTGTTCAGAATCGCCGTTTTCGGCGATCTGAATACTTTGAAGTGCAGAGGAGGGATCGGGGGTCTTTTAGACCCCCGATCCCTCTATAAAGAGTACCTGTCACCACCTATTACTGTCACAAGGGATGTTTATAATCATTTATAAAACATTTTTTTTTTAAAAACACAATTTATAAGTCTAAAAATAAATAAAAAAAAATTTTTTTTTTAAAGCGCCCCCGTGAGCTCACGCAGCGAAGAAAACGCATGCGGAAGTCGCGCCCGCATATGTAAACGGTGTTCAAATCACACATGTGAGGTATCGCCGTGATCGTCAGAGCGAGAGCAATAATTCTCGAGACCTCCTCTGTAACTCTAACCTGGTAACCGTAAAAAATTTTTAAAGCGTCGCCTATGGAAATTCATAGCTACCATAGTTTGTCGCCATTCCATGACTGCGTGCAATTATAAAGCGTGACATGTTTGGTACCTATTTACTTGGCGTAACATCATCTTTCACATTATACAAAAAAATTGGGGTAACTTTACTGTTTGGATTTTTTAAAATTCATGGAAGTGTCCCTTTTCCAAAAATTTGCGTTTAAAACACCGCTGCACAAATACCGTGTGATATAAAATATTGCAACAATCTCTATTTTATTCTCTAGATTCTCTGCTAAAAAAATATATATAATGTTTGGGGGTTCTAAGTAATTTTCTAGCAAAAAATATGGATTTTAACTTGTAAACACCAAATTTCAAAAATAGGCTTAGTCATGAAAGGGATAAACAACCTGGAGGATGGGGTAAACAGTTCAATCTCTGTATTTGCAGACGACACTAAGCTAAGCAGGGCAATGACTTCTCTGCAGGATGTGGAAACCTTGCAAGAAGATCTGAACAAATGAATGGGGTGGGCAACTGCATGGCAAATGAGGTTTAATGTAGAAAAATGTAAAATAAGGCATTTGGGTGTCAAAAATATGAATGCAATCTATACACTAGGGGGAGAACCTCTGGGGGAATCTAGGATGGAAAAGGACCTAGGGGGTCACAGTAGATGATAGCAGCAGCTTGGCATTGCTGAGCCTAACAAAGCAAACAGAATATTGGTATGCATTAAAAAAGGAATTAACTCCAGAGATAAACAATAATTCTCCCACTCTACAAGAATCTGGTCCGGCAGCACCTAGAGTATGCTGTCCAGTTCTGGGCAGAAGTCCTAAGGAAGGATGTACTGGAAATGGAGCAAGTACAAAGGGGGGCAACAAAGCTAATAAAGGGTCTGGAGGATATTAGTTATGAGGAAAGGTTGCGAGCACTGAACTTATTCTCTCCGGAGAAGAGATACTTTAGAGGGGATATTATTTCAATTTACAAATACCGTACTGGTGACCCCACAATAGGGATAAAACTTTTTCGCAGAAGGGAGTTTAACAAGACCCTCATTAAAATTAGAAGAAAAGAGGTTTACCCATAAAGGGTTCTTTGCTGTAAGAGCGGCCAGGATGTGGAATTCCCTTCCACAGGCAGTGGTCTCTGTCGGGAGCATCAATAGTTTCAAAGAACTATTAGATAAGCAACTGAACGACCGCAACATACAGGGATATACAAGGCAGTGCTGACATGATCGCACACAGATTAGACTCAAGTCTTTTTTCAACCTCACCTACTATGTAACAAAGAGAGAGAATGGATGCCATTTGCATTTTAACAGGACCAAATGCTCCTTTTGGATGAAAACAATCATTTGCTGATCAACATGCCCAGTTGTGGAAGATGAGATTCTCTCAGCCATTTTGCAGACCCTTCAAACACAACCCACTTTATTTACGTACTGAATACAACACTCCAGTACGTCACTCAAACTATTTAACTATCGTTCAACTTAAAGTGTAAACTATGGACAGAATAATACATACACACATACAGAATATGTAAAATGGAGTCTGTCACTAGCATAAAAACACAGCTATATTTGTTATTTAGGAAATGCCACCCCCTTCCCCAAGTAACAATTTTATTACCTTTTAGTCCAGGCGCGTGCAGCTCCCACCACCATAAGATATGCTGCAATGGTTCACATGGCCACAAGTTTAGGTAAGACGTTTTGGGATTTAGAAGCATTATTTATTTATTTTTTTAAACCAGATTAGCTAGTTAGGGGTGTATGGGCAGCAGAATCTTACTTTCCTTGAGATGGGTTTTATACTGGTTCTAAAGGATTAAGGTTTTTACCTTTAGGCATGAAGGTAAAAAACAAACAACCTCTGTGTAGCAGCACCCACTAATACTCACCTGAGCCTCATCATGATCCAGCAACATGCACCAGAGCCTCAGCTCTCTGGGGGACTCTCCCTCCTCATCGGCTGAGACAGCAGTGGGAGCCATTGGCTCCCGTTATCAATCACAACCAGTGAGCCAATGAGGAGAGAGGGGGTGGGGCCGAACCGCAGCTGTGTGCAAATGGAGACGCAGAACCGTGGCTCAAAAATGAGCCTGCTTGGGTGTCCCTATTGCAAGCTGCTTGCTCTGGGGGCACTCGGCAGGAGAGAGAAGCCAACAGAAACAGCAAGGGACCTGAGAAGAGGATCGGGGCTGCTCTGTGCAAAACCACTACACAAAGCAGGCGAATAAGACATGTTTGGTATTTAACAAAAATGCCTTTAACATCACTTTAGTGGTAGTGACAGACTAGATCATATGTGGCATTTTATACTTTGCCCAGAGTTACACTTTAACATCTCCCAATGAACAATGAAATTACATATGATGCAGTCTGTCACTAGCATTAAAGAGCATGTCCACCGTAATGTACCCCCAAACCTCCCTCTCAAAGTCATATGCTAGGTTTAGTATTTTTCCTTTACAATGTTCTTGTAGCAAGAAACAGCTTATTATATTCCCTGTGATGTCAGGATTGCAAAGATCTTACAGCAGCTGCGAGAAGGTAATTTCCTGTCCAGGAACTACACCTAGGAAAACATACCTCTTCAAAGCCATGTTTTTCCACTAAAACAAATCTAGCCTACCCCCTTAAAAAGAAAATCAGCCACAGCGCAAAACAGAAAAGATACGTTTTATTAATCATTCACCCACAGAGTGGAACGGACGCATTGCTGGGGTTTAGAAACCTAGGTTTCCTCATCCATATTGGACATTCGAGTTAAGTCTTTTAGCCAGCGCTAGAAGTGCAAAAATTAAACTCCATTCAAGAAAAGCTTCTTCGAGGCAGAACACAGTGCCTGAGTAATTGTAGATCTAAGGCACGTACGGCTTCTAGCCTTTCCTCTTCTCCGCAGCCTCCTTACAATCACGGGTCTCAGGGCTCAAACACTGGACACAGCTACGATGTGTGTGTGAATAGTTAGTGGTGAAACTTCTTGCTGGGGTCGTTGGCGTGGTCAAGTAGTAGCTGGCAGGGTGTGAACTGACTTCCATACACGCTTTCATATTTCCTCATCTTCTCCACAATACCCTTTGCTCCATAGGCGTCTGTGTATCTGAAGGGACCTGTGTGAAGCAGATACAAAAGGTTTCAGAAGTAAAGCAAAAAAAAAAAAAAAAAAATTCACAGTTGCCAAGCAGGTAGAGAATTTGGAATCCACAACTTTTACATCTGAGCTGACACTATTATTATTATTATTATTATTATTATTATACGAGATTTATATAGCGCCAACAGTTTACTCAGCGCTTTACAATGTATAAGGGATGTATAAGACACTAGAGGTACGTTCAGTAAAAAAAAAATAAAAAAAATAATAATAATTTAAAAAATGTATCTATCTCTCTCTATATCTATATATATCACACACACACACACACACTACATTCTATATGAAAGATATAAAAAATAGCACCTTTTAAAGTGAAGATTTGCTGTCTTACAAACAGTACCCTGAAAAATGAACCATTCATCTCGAATTCCTCCTGATAAATAAGAGTGCTTAGGCACTCCTGATGAGAAGCCTCCGAGCTGTATATCTGCAGTGTGAGATCTAAGGCACTTCCATCTCTGACTGCTAATTTCAGGAGATTTGGTGATGCTGCTATTGTGTGCTGCTCACTGTTCTCCTTGCTGGAGAGGAAGCTCTACCTGAAGACCTACAGTGCAAGGATCTCCCTACTGCATCTATTCTGTGGATCTGTGCTTTCTCCACCTCTCTCCTGCGGCTTCTTGAATATAACCCCTACCAGTCATCGGATCACCAGTAATCAGAGGAGAGCTTCAACATAAGGAAGCAAATCCCAGCTTCCACCAAGATAGCCACCTCTACTCCAATACATGGTGCAGAATATAAGGCATGATACAACAGCGATAGTGAAAAGATTTGTTGCAGTGAAACCACTGTTTACCAGTCCTTATCCTCTGCTTGCCTTTTTTTAGTCACAGCTTTAATTTAGGATCTCTGTAAGATATATTTACATGTTAATTTATGTTAAATATGAACATGAAATGAACCCATAGATGCACGTAAACATTTGACTTGGCATCAGCCTCCTGTAGTTTACTGCACAGAGGAACGAAGCCTGGGAGAGGGAGGAACAGCACAATCAGGAGTGCTGAATGAAAATACACTATGGGGGTTATTTACTAACGGAAAATCCACTTTGCACTGAAAGTGCACTTGGAAGTAAACTCGCTGTAGATCCGAGGGGGAGATGCAAGGAAAATAAAAAAAACTGCATTTTAGCTTGCACATGATTGGATGATAAAATCAGCAGAGCTTCCCCTCATTTCAGATCTAGCCCTTAGATTTAGAGCGACTGCACTTCCAAGTGCACTTTCCGTGCAAAGTGGATTTGCCTTTCATAAATAACCCCCTATTTTACCAAAAGTCACCTGTCTTTACACGCACATGAACTTTAATGGCTTCCCAGTCTTAGTCCGTAGGGTGCAATATTGAGTTGGCCCACCCTTTGCAGCTATAACAGCTTCAACTCTTCTGGGAAGGCTGTCCACAAGGTTTAGGAGTGTGTCTATGGGAATGTATGACCATTTGTCCAGAAACGCATTTGTGAGGTCAGGCACTGATGTTGGATGAGAAGACCTGGCTCGCAGTCTCCGCTCTAATTCATCCCAAAGGTGTTCTATTGGTTTTAGGTCAGGTCTCTGTGCAGGCCAGTCAGCTTCCTCCACCCCAAACTCGCTCATCCATGTCTTTATGGACCTTGGTTTGTGCACTGGTCCAAATCATTTGGTGGAGGAGGGATTATGGTGTGGGGTTGTTTTTCAGAGGCTGGGCTTGGCCCCTTTATTCCAGTAAAGGGAACTCTTAGGGCGTCGGCATACTAAGACATTTTGGACAATTTAATTCTCCCAACTTTGTGGGAACAGTTTGAGGATGACCCCGTCCTGTTCAAACATGACTGCGCACCAGTGCAACAAAGCAAGGTCCATAAAGACATGAATGAGGGAGTTTGGGGTGGAGGAACGTGACTGGCCTGACCTCAACCCGAAAGAACACCTTGAATTAGAGCGGAGACTTGAGCCAGGCCTTCTCGTCCGCATCAGTGCCTGACCTCACAAATGCACTTCTGGAAGAATGGTCAAACATTCCCACAGACCCACTCCTAAACATTGTGGACAGCCTTCCCAGAAGAGTTGAAGCTGTTATAGCTGCAAATGGTGGGCCAACTCAATATTGAACCCCACGGACTAAGACTGGGATACCATTAAAGTTAAGATGTGTGTGTAAAGGCAGGCGTCCCAATACTGGTAATATTGGCAATATAATGTATACCAACAAGGAACATGCTGATCGCAGGGGAAATTTATCTCATCAACCTTTTTATGCTCCTTTCCTGTTTGTCACTAACTGGTGGGCAGAGAGGTGACCTAACTGTATTGCATAACTACAATACAGAAAAGACAGGCCACCCTGACGGGCTACCAGTGATGCCCGTCAGAGCTCTCTAAATCTCAAAACTGGATATGCAAATACAAAGTCTTGTATATCTTAAAATTGCAAACGTATATATTTACTTTAAATACTGTATGCTTAGAGTTTAGCTTTAAAGAACTCTGCATTGAGTTGAGTCAGCGAACACTGCTCTATGCCTGGATATGGCAAGTAAAAAGGTAAGTGATTCTTTGCAATCAATGGACATCCTTGCAGATCTAGTAACATACGATGGCAAACAACCATATGACTAGTAGACACTCACTTATTTGTCGATAATTTCACTTAGCCCCGGTTCACACTGAATGCGGCTTTGAAATCACGCTACTTTAGTGTGTGGCTTGCGGACACTCTTTACTCAGTGCAAAAACTAATTTATGTAACGGTCACAGACAGGTACATGAATTGGGTGCTGCTCCCTGACAGAATTCTAAGGGGCATCTTCGATACCCTTTTATGAATTTATTTTAATGAGTGAATGTTGCCTGCTGACACAGTGTTTGTCTCTCAGGCAGAGCCGCACCAGACGACGCTAATAAACCAAAATATGATCTTACCTCCAAGGCATGGTGGGAAGCCCAAGCCAAACACAGCGCCGATATCTCCCTCAACTGGATTGCTCAAGATACCTTCCTGCAAGCACATGATGGCTTCATTCACAAACCGGGTGATCAGACGCAGCTGGATGTCCTCATCAGAGGAGCTACAAGGAAAATAGATAAGAGTCAAAAAGTGTCATTTAAAAGCCAACATCACTCAAAAATGAATTTGAGATTTACGTGGTTGCAAGGTAGCCTCCCTGGCGGTATGATTATGTCAGATTTTTGCGTCTCAAAGCGGTACAAGTTTTTTCATAGAAATTTGGCGTTTTATATTGTAGGCTTGTAATGATTAGCAATAACACACTTATATCTGTCCACCAAGAGTCTAGTAGATATCCCAGGTATGATAAAGTTTAAAACACAAAATCATAATTTAGAATATAATAAATATAATTATAAAAAATAATAATATAATAATAATAAAATTAATTTCCCCACGATTCACCATCGCTCAATTCTGCAATTTAATTTACAATCGCTGTTTTATAGCTGGTCTAGAACCACTTTTGACGTAAAAGGGACACTTTTTGGTTGCTATGGACAATCTCAAGTTTCCAGGCAAAAAGAACAGTATATAAATAAAATATAAAACTGCATGCAGGGCACTGGACAAAGCACTGGGGACAAAAGTGATGTGAAATAATTTCATACAGTAATGTAATCTGTAAGATTACAGTACTGTAGGTATTATGATTTTTCACTTTTTTGAATTTGCCACCAGGCTCCGCCCCCATGCATCGCAATGCTTGCAGGGAACCGAGCCCGGCACAGAGAGGCTTCGGGAGGAGGACAGAGCCCATGGACACCGCGCGGGGGAACATCACGGGATCCTGGGGAAAAGGTAAGTGTAACGCACCAGGATCCTGCAATGCAATCCCGAGTGTGGCTCGGGGTTACCGCTAAGAGCCCTTTCACACTGGGGCAGTGGTGGTAAAATAGCGCTATTTTTAGCGCTGCTTTACCGTCTTTTTTGCGGCGGTATTCGGCCGCTAGCGGTGCGGTTTTAACCCCCACTGGCGGCCGAAAAAGGGTTAAAACCGCTCGCATAGAGCGGCTATAGCCGCGGTATTGCCGCCGTATAGCCGCGCTGCCCCATTGATTTCAATGGGCAGGAGCGGTGAATACACCGCTCCTTCACTGCTCCAAAGATGCGGTTTTCAGGAGTTTTTTTTTTCTCCTGCCAGCGCACCGCTTCAGTGTGAAAGCCCTCGGGCTTTCACACTGAACAAACAGTAGCGGCTGTTTTAGGTCAGTTTGCAGGCGGTATTTTTAGCGCAATAACGCCTGCAAACCGCCCCAGTGTGAAAGGGCTCTAATGGTGCTGAAATTTAATCCCGAGCCACACTCGGGAAAACCATCAGGGAGGTTAAATAACATTCCTGCTTCTTAAAGTGTTACTAAGCCCAGGGCCCTGCATTCACTATATCTGGTCTCACACAGTACACAGAAATGCAATTATTTTAGTAAATGTAAACTGCTAAATACCTTTTCTCATCAGCAGTATATAGCAGTCTTGTGAATTCTATCAGTGTCTGGTAAAGCTTGTAGGAGGAGTTTTCATTCTCCTCTGACTGTCCTATGAGGCTGCATGACCCCAGACCCTCTGGACAGTGCCGATGGGAGGGTGCATGCGATCCGCACAGAGCCAAAGAAAAAAAAAAAACTGTAGCAATACACACCAAACCGAGCATGTGCAGAGTGCCCCCAAGGCTCTGTTTTATCAGGAGATGGATTGGGGTTGATGGAAGAAGGTGGGGATCAGAGAAGACAGGGTCAAACGGGCTTTTTACACAATGCACAGGATTAACCCCTTAGGTTCCACAGCGAGTATAACAAGCATGCTTTACTGCATATACAGACTGATTTTACTGTTGTGGGTTTAGTAACACTTTAAAGCGTTTGTTACCCCAACATTTCCTATTCCTGGTATGCTGTACCATGTACTTGTATGAGAAAGTTTCCAATTTTCTTTGTATTGCTTCCATTTTGTGAAATCCCTGGTGTTCCTGCCAGTCTCCTTGGTTTCCTATTAAAAACTGACCGCACTAAGCAGGAGATCACCTCCTGGTCAGGTCTCTAGCTATGCTGGGAACTCTGTGTACTCTCCTCCAATGATCAGATTTGTCCTTTCACTGGCAAGCTCAGTGTGCTGCTGCTTCTCCTCCCCCCAGATCTAATGCAGCTGAGAACAGAGGGAATGTGATCGCTTATAAGAAAGGGAAAAAGGGATTTATAATCTATTTTTATATCTATACAAAAATGTTTTGCCTTTCCCTTCTATTTTAAAATGAATGGGTTGTTTTACAAGGTGATCGTTTACAATCACTTTAAGTGAACTCATAGAATACGATATTCACCAGAACTCCCAGTTCTTCCTAACCACCACCTGGATTCTTCGGTTTCAATATTTTGCATGAAAACATTGCAATGTAGTACAATGCAAATAAAAATGCAAATCGACCAGAAGATAATTTACAGATGGAAATACATGCGAGAGAGACAAATTGTGATGGAAATAGTAATAAAAAAATAAATTGGTAGGCTTGTGTTCAAAAGCAGTGGGAAATTTGTGTACCGTATATACTCGAGTAGAAGTCGTTCCGAGTATAAGTCGAGGCCCTAATTTACCACAAAAAAAAAAAAAAAAAAAAAAAATGGGAAAAACTTATTGACCCGAGTATAAGACGAGGGTGAGAAATGCACAGCTACTGTAAGTGGAAGAGAGGGTCAACAATGCCCATTTGCAGCATAACTGTGCCCATTTGCATGCCTCACTGTGCCCATTTGCAGCCATAGGTCCCCTGAATTTCAAACTCAGTAGTTAAGGGTTCCCAGATGCCCCCTAGCTGCAGCCAAAATTTGGGGTCTCTGAACACAAAGGGTCCCGAAATGACATTGTTGTAGATGGACACAGTTGGCCGAATTTGGGGCCCCGAATCTCGGGGCCACTTAGTGCTAAGAACCCCAAATTTGGTGTGCAAACCCAGTGAAACTAGCACCATAAAATTTCCAAAGCTGGGGTTTCTAGCACCAAGTGGCCCTGAGATACAGGTCCCAAAAATCAGTTCAGAAAATGTCAAGCACTTTTCTGCAGCAGAGAATGACATTTTCCAAACCGGATTTGGGGCCCCGTATCTCAAGGCCACTTTGTGCTAGGAACCCCAGCTTTGGATATGTTGTGATACCAGTTCCACTGGGTTTGCACACCAAATTTGGGGTTCCTAGCACCAAGTGGCCCTGAGATACGGAGCCCCAAATTCGGTTTGGAAAATGAAATTTTTTGCTGCAGAAAAGTGCTTGACTCGAGTATAAGTCGAGGGGGGGCACATTCAGCACAAAAAAATGTGCTGAAAAACTCGACTTATACTCGAGTATATACGGTATATGGATGCAATTGTCTAGGATCTAAACGGTGTGCAACATTTTCAAATTCGATGTCTTCTGCTACAGTGAAGAGATGAAAGAGCATAGATTAGGAAGAGTAAGCAGAAAGATAGTTGGAGGCAAGGGAAAGAAGGGAGAGAAAGGGAAATGGTAGGACAGAAAAAAGGAGGTTGAGGCAGGCAAGGAATTATACTCCCATCACTTTCATAGTCACTGACTCTTTGTGATGTAGAACAAATATTTGTGAAATTCAACTGTACGGAAGTAAAGCCTTTATTATATTGCTGTAGGAGGGATATAAGCTACAGTAAGCAACCTTCATCACTAAAGGCTCTAAGGCACCTTTCACACATAAGGACCGTTTGTCCGTTTTTCATCTATGCGTTGACGGTTGAAAAACGGACATCAGTGCATTCCTATGGAAAAACGGACAACAATGGATGATCATCTATTTTCATCCGCTTCTGTCAACATCCTTTTTTTGAACTGATGAAAGCCCCATTTTTCATCCGTCAAAAAAAGGGTGTAAACTGAGAAATGGTCAGTTTTTCATTTGATTTTGCATTGGTAGTGGACGTAAAAAGAAATA
Organism: Lithobates septentrionalis; assembly: GCA_037952835.1. Taxonomy (NCBI): domain Eukaryota; kingdom Metazoa; phylum Chordata; class Amphibia; order Anura; family Ranidae; genus Lithobates; species Lithobates septentrionalis. The sequence goes on along the minus strand of JBBDGP010002858.1, from coordinate 82,632 downwards.
AAAAAACCTGATGAAATGAACAGTCCCCATATGTGTGAAAGGACCCTTAGAGAGATACTGGAACTCAGAGAGATAGGTGTAGGACCACATGAGGGCAGCACTTTGCCTTTCTAAGATTACTGTTGGGTAGTAGGAAAGTGGCACCTGTTCTTTTTCACAGATTAGTGTAGGACCATACGAAAATGGCACCTGACATCTCAAATATTAGTGTTCGATCACAAGAAGGAAGCACCTGACTTCTCACAGAAATGCAGGACCACACAAAAGCGGCACCTAGCCTTTCTCAAAGGATTTATTGTAGGACCACATGAATATGGCCACCTGGGCTCTCTCACAGATTAGTGCAGGACTGAGCAAAGGTCACACCTAGTCTCTCAGATTTGTGTAGGGCCACACAAGGACTGCACCTGGTCTCTGTCACAGGATTACTGTAAGACAATGCAGGGGAAGCACCTGGTCTCAAAGATTAGTGAAGGACTACACATGAGTACAGCACAAGGCCTTTCCATTCATTGACAACTGTAAACTACCGACGCTGTGGGGGATCAGCTCATCCCCCACAGCCATTACCCTTTGCATCACTTGACCCTCCCTCTTAGATTGTAAGCTCTAACGAGCAGGGCTCTCTGATTCCTCCTGTATAGAATTGTATTGTAACTGTACTGTCTGCCCTCATGTTGTAAAATGCTGCGCAAACTGTTGCCGCTATATAAATCCTGTATGATGACGATGATGATAATATTAATATCAATGCTGATATAGACAGGAGCGTTTCCTTGCTCCAATTCTTTTTTTTGTAAAGCTGTACATAATGCTCAGTGTAAACTTTTCATGTACTTTTATCTGCATTTGATGCAGGCACTATACAAAAAATGTTGGACATACAATTTGTTGGCAAGCAGGGCCAAGCACTTTTTTACACCCTTGTACAGTCCCTGAACTTTTTTTTAAATTATAAGCTGCCAGAGCTGTTGAAATTTCTTTAGTTTTATCACATTAGGACAAGACTTACACGTCAGGTCTCGCCTGCAGCTTGAATTTTTCCAGAAGTTCCTCTGTGCCGGAGTTGACGGCTCTGTCCTTCGTTCCCTGCTGGTAGATGTAAAAACCTTTCCCGGATTTACGGCCTGCGGCAAAAACACAAGGATGTTCAGGGCCTGCATGAGGCTGCATTCACAAAAAGTAGAGAGAGAGAGAGAGAGAGAGAGAGAGAGAGAGAGAGAGAGAGAGAGAGAGAGAGAGAGAGAGAGAGAGAGAGAGAGAGAGAGAGAGAGAGAGAGAGAGTGTGCCGAGTTCATGCAGGAAAACAAGAATTCCACAACATGTTGGTGCTAATTTACTTAAAACTAGAGAGTGTAAAATCTGGTGCAGCTCTGCAGAGAAACCAATCAGTTTCCAGTTTTTTTTGTCAAAACTTAATTGAACAAGCTGAAGTCAGAAGCTGATTGGCTATCGTTCACCGCTGCACCAGATTTTACATTCTCCAGTTTTAGTAAATCAAGATCAATATTTCAGAAGGAGAATTGAGTAGTAGGTTAAAACGAGGGGGTAAAGAACCAAATTAAAATAACTCTTCTTTGTTAGTGAATACAGGTTACGGTATATAATCCTCATTTAGAGGTTATAAATAATGCACAGGTACACCACAAACAAGGCCTTCTCCATTCACCATGAACATAATTGAGGTCCTCAGGGCTCCTGCTATTAAGTGCAAGTACACAAAAGAGTGTATATATATACACACACACATATATATATATATATATATATATATATATATATATATATACACACACACACACACACACACACACACACACATATATATATGTATATATACACAGTGGGGACGGAAAGTATTCAGACCCCCTTAAATTTTTCACTGTTATATTGCAGCCATTTGCTAAAATCATTTAAGTTCATTTTTTTCCTCAATGTACACACAGCACCCCATATTGACAGAAAAACACAGAATTGTTGACATTTTTGCAGATTTATTAAAAAAGAAAAACTGAAATATCACATGGTCCTAAGTATTCAGACCCTTTGCTCAGTATTTAGTAGAAGAGCACCCTTTTGATCTAATACAGCAATGAGTCTTTTTGGGAAAGATGCAACAAGTTTTTCACACCTGGATTTTGGGATCCTCTGCCATTCCTCCTTGCAGATCCTCTCTGTTCTGTCAGGTTGGATGGTAAACGTTGGTGGACAGCCATTTTTGGGTCTCTCCAGAGATGCTCAATTGGGTTTAAGTCAGGGCTCTGGCTGGGCTATTCAAGAACAGTCACGGAGTTGTTGTGAAGCCACTCCTTTGTTATTTTAGTTGTGTGCTTAGGGTCATTGTCTTGTTGGAAGGTAAACCTTCGGCCCAGTCTGAGGTCCTGAGCACTCTGGAGAAGGTTTTCGTCCAAGATATCCCTGTACTTGGCCACATTCATCTTTCCCTCGATTGCAACCAGTTGTCCTGTCCCTGCATCTGAAAAACACCCCCACGGCATGCTGCTGCCACCACCATGCTTCACTGTTGGGACTGTATTGGACAGGTGATGAGCAGTGCCTGGTTTTCTCCACACATACCGCTTAGAATTAAGGCCAAAAAGTCCTATCTTGGTCTCATCAGACCAAAGAATCTTATTTCTCACCATCTGGTGTTTTTTTTTAGCAAACTCCATGCAGGCTTTCATGTGTCTTGCACTGAGGAGAGGCTTCCGCCGGGCCACTTTGCCTTAAATCCGACTGGTGGAGGGCTGCAGTGATGGTTGACTTTCTACAACTTTCTCCCATCTCCCGACTGCATCTCTGGAGCTCCCCCACAGTGATCTTTGGGTTCTTTTTTACCTCTCTCACCAAGGCTCTTCTCCCCCGATTGCTCAGTTTGGCCGGACGGCCAGCTCTAGGAAGGGTTCTGGTCGTCCCAAACGTCTTCCATTTAAGGATTATGGAGGTCACTGTGCTCTTAGGAACTTTAAGTGCAGCAGAAATTTTTTTGTAACCTTGGCCAGATCTGTACCTTGCCACAATTCTGTCTGAGGGCTTCAGGCAGTTCCTTTGACCTCATGATTCTCATTTGCTCTGACATGCACTGTGAGCTGTAAGGTCTTATATAGACAGGTATGTGGCTTTCCTAACCAAGTTCAATCAGTATAATCAAACACAGCTGGACTCAAATGAAGGTGTAGAACCATCTCGAAGATGATCAGACGAAATGGGCAGCACCTGAGTTAAATATATGAGTGTCACAGCAAAGGGTCTGAATACTTAGGACCATGTGATATTTCAGTTTTTCTTTTTTAAACAATCTGCAAAATTGTCAACAGTTCTGTGTTTTTCTGTTAATATGGGGTACTGTGTGTACATTAATGAGGGGAAAAAATGAACTTAAATGATTTTAGCTAATGGCTGCAATATAACAGAGTGAAAAATTTAAGGGGGTCTGAATACTTTCCGTCCCCACTGTATAATAGATAGAGATAGATAGATAGATAGATAGATAGATAGATAGATATATATATATATATATATATATATATATATATATATATATATATATATATATATATCTATCAGATGCGCTGGTTTCCCTCCTCAAGTGCCTATGTCACGCTCCACCCTCAAAACAATGCAACAGCATCCTCACCTCTGTACAGTTAGCAGGAAATTATCCAGGAGGTAAGTAGCAGAGTACTGCGATCTTCTGGGCTGGGCTGTGCTGTGCCGTAGGTGTGTGTAGAACACAAGATTGATTGTACAGAATTACAGGTAACACCTGTAATTGTATTTCAACTGGTATTTACCCGTTTGCCTTGAGATCCACTTAAAGTGATACTAAAGCCTTGCCTTTTATTTTTTTTTAAAACAAACATGTCATACTTACTTGCTCTGTGCAATGGTTTTACACAGAGCAGCCCTGATCCTCCTCTTGGAGTTCCCCGCCAGCGCTCTGGTCTTCCACCCCGCTGAGTGCCCCCATAGCAAGCCGCTTGATATGGGGGCACTTGTGTGTACTCGCTCCCAAGGCCTGCTCTGTGTGTCTACAAGACTGCAACAGCAGAAGCCAAAGGCTCCCCCCACTGTGTGACTAAACCAATGAAGAGGGAGAGAGCAGCTGCTCTCATGCACAGTGCTGGATCACAATCAGGCAAGTATTATGAGGAGGCTGTGAGGGGAGCTGCACACAGAAGATTTTTTATTCTTTTTTACCTTCATGCGTAAAAAAACCTTCAGCCTTTAGAACCGCATCTCAAGTAACAAATACCGTTACACAAGCGCTTAATTCACTTCATTATGCATTATGACATATGAAAAGAATGTCTCATGTTTTTATCATTCCCCATCTCTTACTATAACCCCGAGAGGTCTCAGTGTCTACAATGTTAGCAAAATAACATTTGTAGACCAATGTCCGAACCACAGTCTCTCCAAAACTCACCCAGAAATCCCTTCTGCACCATGGCTTTCAACAAGTCAATGTTTCCTCCTCCAAAACGCTCGCCAAAAGCTTTTCCTAGATCTTCTGCCACATGAGCTGCCACGTCAATCCCCACTTCATCAGCCAGAGTGGAGGCTCCCACTGGGAACCCAAATCCAGTGGAGAGAGCATCCAGTTTCTTGGGCGCAACCCCTTCCTGACAAAAATAGGAAATAGAAATACAAAAGATTATAATATATATATATAAAGATACCATCAACCTAATCTGTAGAGCAGATATATACAAAAACATATTCATCACTGACCTGCAGAACTCGCACAACTTCTGCCATCATGGGGCCCAGACACCTTGTGGTATAAAATCCTGGCCCATCCTGAAAGTGGATTAAACAGTAAGTAGGTGTAGAAGCAAAAATCAGAACAGCAGCATAAATATATAATTTAAAGATAATTCAAGTATCCACCCTAAAGTGATTTTAGTTCTGGGCATACAGGGAGTAGGAGGGGTTACCCTGGGCTAGCCTACAATTTCCCTGTACCTGGCAGAACGATGGGGCCTGGTTGCAAGTGCGACCCCCAGAAGTTTCGCCACTGGTGTCAGTAGTTTATTTTATTTTTTAAATATTTACCATTTTATTTATTAATTTATTTTTTTACGAGTCCTGTTGGGATTTGCCAAGATATCAGGGGTCTAAACAGACATCTGATGTTTCACCTTTGAGACAGAGAAAGGAGATTGAGGACACAGCCCTCAATCTCTATCTCTGCAGGCTCAGCTGCACAGAATGAATGAACGAACAGGAATAGCTTTATACAGAACTTCCCATTTATTCACAAACTGAAGCATAGTCAACAAAGTTTATCATGCTGCAGTTATGAACATAGTTGTGATCAGTACAATCACCGACTCTGTCCATTCAGAAAAGCACGGGGCTGGTAAATGACATTACAGGACCCTTCCCCGCTCTCCATCCTGACACATCCCCACAGCAGCCAAGGGAAAGGAAGCTGGCAGAGTTGTGTGGGAATGAAGGGGGGCCAGGGGTGCACACAGGGGGCTGGGGGAGGAAGAAAGAAGAGGAAGCTGGATAGGAGGGGCAGCATATAGAGGAACCGATCCCCTACATTTTCCTCCTGCAGCCTCTGAATGCCAACAGGAGAGAGAGAAGGCGAAGCAGGCTTTCAGCAGCTGTAGGAGGAAAATGGAGAGGATCGGTTCCTCTATATGACACTCTTTCTATACAGGTGAGCCACATGGGGACGGGTCGCAGATGCGACTCCTGTAGTTACACCTCTGCTAGGAGTTATTAAAAAAAAAAAAAAAGGAGAGAAAAAACAAAACAAAAAAACTACTAAGTTGTTTTAACCTTCCTAGCATTTACTAAACATTGAAATACCAGTTTTGGGTAAATTTATTCTTTAGAGCTATAAAAAAGTAGAAATATAATGTTCCCCATTACAAAGGACATACTAGCGCACAAAGTATTCCAACTTCTGAATGTGCAAAAAAGAATTTAAAGGGGGGTTCCGGACTTTTTTTTTTTTTTTAAGTCGGCAGCTACAAACACTGTAGCTGCTGACTATTAATAAGGACACTTACCTGTCCAGCGAGCGCGCAATATCGCCCCCCCCCCCCCCCCCCCAGGCCGACCTGCCGGCGCCGCCATCCTAACTAAGGGAAACAGGCAGTGGAGCCCTGCGGCTTCACTGCCAGTTTCCTACTGCGCAAGCGGCGTGGCGCTCTGTGAATGGCCCCATGGTTTTCTGGGACACACACAGTTCCCAGAAGGCAACGGGGCCGCTCACCGAGGAGCAGCACACGCCGCGGAACAGGAAGAGGCAGATTAGGAAGACTGCCTAGCAACAACGGTTTCAGGTAAGTTTAAATTTTTTTTTTTTTTTCAAATGTTTTTTTTTTTGTACGATTTTTGATGCCATTTTTTATTTTTGTGTGGCCCTCCACTTTAAACAACTATGGGGATTTGTAACTGTATGGTAGTGTATTTTCAGGAGCTAGAGAGCAACATATGTGCATCAGCATGAGGCCAGGTAGAGGACAAAGCAACAACGTTCACTTGTCAAAAGGACCTATCAGCATTGACATTGCTCTCTGACTGAAGAAATAATAAAACACATAAGGGCTTATAAAAGCCTAAATTATAATTACAACATTTTCCTTCACAGGAAAGAAAATCAACATGTAATATTCTGAAATTATCTGACATTTTATTCTGCAGAGAACAGTCAACTTTATGGATACTGCAACCTTTTTATTATATAATCTTCTCCTCAAAGCCAGTCGACGGCAGCCCTAACACTTTCTAGTCTATATAGTTTTCTATACCTACTTGTTTGCATGGAAAGAGGTTGAGCACCAAACTTTCAACAACGAATAAAACTGGTTTACAAATTCTGATATGCCAATCCCTTTACTTAGCACTAGGTGGCAGGATGCATCAAAAAATAACTCACCTTCACCACAATTATGACTTTGCCCTGCTTCAGCCCAACAGCTACAGCAGAGGCTGCTGTGTCCGGGGAGGTTTTCTCTGTAGTGATGATTTCTAATAACTGCATCTTATCCACAGGGGAGAAATAGTGCATTCCTATTACCTGTATGAGAGAGAGAGAGAGAATTACATCTTTATACCAAAAAGGTACACAACTAGAAAGAAGAAAAATGTGCATTCAATTTCAAATGCTCTCAAGCTCCTGCAGTCCTGGGTTTGGAGAATCCCAACCACAGCACTACCGGTATGGAGTTTGCATGTTCTCCCTGTGCCTGCTTGGGTTTACTCCCACACTCCACAGACATGCTGGTAGGCGAACTGGCTGCTGTTTAAATTGGCCCTAGTATGTGTATGTATGAATGTGAGTTAGGGACCTTAGATTGTAAGCGCCTTGAGGACAGGGACTGATGTCAGTGTACATGTAAGGTGCTGTGAAAATTGGCAGTGCTAAATAAGTACCAAAAATAAAAAAGGGAAACAAAAACTCCTAGATGTCTCCAAAAAGGCATTAAGATGGCAAGCGGCTGTTTGTTGTATAGAAACATCTAGAATAAGCTTGTTTGGCTGTACTTCTCTTGTGGTTCACAGGAGTGAAGTCCATTCTGCACTCCTGTGATCCGTTTGTACTCAAAGAAAAGGATTTTACAGGTATTACGAAAAAAAATCCTATTTTCTTTTTCATACATCATGGGACACAGCGTTAGGCTAATATTTATTACCTGCTGGGACGTCCCAGAGCAAAAGCCTTGAGGATAGGGACACCCCCTGCCAAATAGCCATCAGACCTTATACGGCAGCCCACAGTACACTGCAGCTGAAAACACGAAACCTCGGCTGCTCGAACATCCACTTGATAAAGTTTTGTTAACGTATCCACTGAAAACCAGGTAGCAGCCTTACAAATCTGAGCCACAGATACCTGATGGCGAAAAGCACAGGAGGTTCCTATACCCCTGGTAGAATGAGCTCTCACCCTAAAGGGAGGAGCTTAAGTTTCAGACCATAGGCCTGAATGACCAATTGACGGACCCAATTGGCATTGGAAGCTGCCTGCCCCTTCTTGGGTCCTTTTGGCAAAACAAAAAATGAGTCTGATCCTCGGATCTCCGCAGATCTAGACAAATAAATGACTGTTCGGACAACGTTTAAAGAATGCAGTTGTCTCTCTTCCGCCGAACGAGGCTGAGAGAAAAAAAAGAAAAAAAGGCAAAATATAGTCCCGATTTAAATGAAATGCCGACACCAGTTTTGGCAAAATGGATGTGTCGTGGTGAAGGATCAAGTACGGTTCCCTGCACGAAAGGGCCGCCAACTCTGACACCCTTCTAGCCGAGGTGATAGCCATCAGGAAGGCTAGCTTGCGTGACAGCAAGTCTAATGGAATTTTCTTGATAGGCAAGCAAGCAAGCTGCCCCCTGCATAAATGTTCTGATCAGTGATTGGGAGGCTAAAGCCCTTTGGAAGAATACTGATAGGGCCGAAACGTGACCTCTGATTGTACTCAAAGCTAATTTGATTTCCATAGCTGACTGTAGAAAAGAGAATTCTCCCAATCATGTATTTCCAAGGATGCTATTTTTTGGCTTCACACCAAGCAATAAGTCTTCCAGACCTTATGATAGATCTTCCTAGTGACAGCTTTTCTAGCATTCACTAGGGTAGACACCACTGGTCCCAAGATGCCATGGTCCTTTAACACCCTGGCTTCAATAGCCATGCCGTCAAATTTAGAGACTGTAAATTGGGGTGGAATATAGGACCTTGAGACCGTTGATTGGGGAGACGTGGAAGCGTCCATGCATGTCTATGGTCAGTCTCACAATCTCCGGGAACCAGGGCCTTCTGGTGCAGGCTGGTGGACTGGAACTCTCTCTCCAAATCCTGTGCAACAAATGTGGAAGGAGAGGGATCAGAGGGAAAGCCTAATCCAGGGAGTACTGGCTCCATGTAACTACCAGAGCATCTGCTCTGATTGCCAGAAGATCTCTTGTTCGGAACACAAACTGCAGTAGCTTGTTGAACCTGGATGCCAGTAGGTTGACCTCTGGCCATCCCCAACATTGGCAAATTTCCTGGAACACCCCTGGGTGTAGGGACATTCCCTGGGCAGATCTGCTGGTGGCTGAGAAAATCTGTTTTCCAGTTCTCTACTCCCGAGATATGGACTGCCGAAAGACATTGACACATGTCCCTCTGCCCAGGCTAGTATGTGGTTCACCTCCTTCAGAAATGAACGACTCCTGGTACCGCCTTGGTGGTTTATATAGGTCACTGCAGTGGCATTGTCAAACTGAAACCTCATAGGGCAGTACTGAAGCTCCGCTGTCCAGGACCGTAGGGCCAGTTGTACTGCCTGTAATTCCAGGACGTTGATGGGCAGGATCTGTTTTGTCCTTCACCATTTCCCTTGAGCTGTGAGCCCCTCTCTCAACCTGAGAGACTGACATCTGTAGTCAGTACTCTCCAAGTTACCGGAAGGAGGGATCTTCCATTTTGCAGGTTCTGATCCTGCAACCGCCAGATTTGGAAGCGTGCCCGAGGAGATGAGATCAATAATCAATAAAATAATCCAGGGCTTGTCCTCTCCTGTTCCAAGCCAACAAGATGTCTTGTTGTAGAGGACTGGAATGGAACTGGGCATAGGGCACCACCTCGAAGGAGGATACCCATACAGAGCCAAATGGAGGGTTGTCTGGTGCCCCTTTTATCTGATGCACCTGATCCTTCAGAGCACATATCCTTGCAGATGGCAAGAATACTCTTGCTTGGACCGTATCTAGGATCAGATCTAAATACTTTAGACTGAGTTGGTCTCAAGGTTGACTTTTTGGTATTTATGATCCAGCCTAAGCTTTCCAAATACTGCACTGTGCATGTTATGCTCTGTTTTAGAGCCTGTAGAGAGTGATCTCTGAGCAGGTCATCCAGATACATGAGCACCAAGATCCCTTGGGTCCTCAAAAGACCCAGTGCTGGTGCCAAGACCTTTATGAACACCCAGGGAGCTGAAGCAACCCCGAAGGGTTGAGCCACAAACTGAAAATGATGTTCCTCTACTGCAAATCGCAGGAACCTCTGATGAGGGTGAAAGATATGTACGTGTAAATACGCGTCCTTTATATCGATGGAGGCTAGAAAGTCTCCAATCTGCAGTGAGGCAACTACTGAATGGACAGATTCCTCCCGAAAGGACTGGATCAGTAGATATTGGTTCAGGGATCATAGGTCCAAAACGGGCCTTGTGCCCCCCCCCCCCCGTTTGGTTTTCAAACCGTAAATAGGAATGAGTAAAACCCTGCGCCTATTTCAGGTAAAGGAACCTCTACAATCACTCCTTGATGCACTAAATGATGTAGTGCCTGAAGCAATAAGTCTCTTTTTGGAGGATCCGAGGGATCGCTGGATCTTAAAAACCTCTGAGGGGGACCCCTGCGCAACTACATCTGGTAACAATGGGATATTAGTTGAGGTGACCCACTTGTCCTTAACTATTGTTATCCAAATGTTCAAAGTGCAGCAGCCTTCCCCCCACCCGATGGAATGGGGGCACCCAATCAAAAGGAGGGCTTGGTGCTGGGTTTAGAAGAATTTTGGACTCAGGGCTTTTTCTGGCCCTCGCCTTGCCCCTGTACCCTGTTGGCAGGGGAAATGCCTTGGCGCTGAGACATTTGAGGAAGCAGTCCCTGAGGTTTTAAACGAGGGACGCCTGGTGCTTTTCTTCACAGGAAGTAGAGAACGCTTCCCTCCGGAAATCTTTTGGATATATTTGTCCAAATGATCACCAAATAAATGTTCCCCATGAAAGGGGAAACCTGCCAATAACTTTTTACAAGGAAGCTCAGCTGACTAGTTTTTAAGCCACAAAAGTCTGCACATATGTACAGACAAGAGAGCCAAACGAGAAACCTGCTGTGTTGAATCCTTTAAGGCGTCAACAGCAAAACACAGCACTCGAGGAATATCTGCCTTTTTTTCAGGCAGATCATCCTCCTGTTTAGGCCGGTCAGGCTGTACGATCTGATCCTTTATGGATTTGGCAGATACCAATTGCTGCAACAGCTAGCTGAATAGCTGAACTGGCCAAAGAAAAGGAAGCCTTTAATAATGACAATTTCTTTCAAGCCCTGTGAGTTATCTACCAGACAAGTCAAGTTTTTGTTTAAGGAAGAGACTGCTGCATCTACGGCTGGCATGCTCCACTTCTTAAACTTTTCATCCATGTGATAGAAAAGGGTAAACCTCTTAGGAGGAACAAAAATCCTGTCAGGATGTTCCCAATCAGCATACACCGCCTGTTGCAACAGAGGGTGTAAGGGGAAAGCCTGTGGGCGGCCTTAAGAGGCCTCAGGGATCCCAAAGAGGAGCAGGGAGGCTCAGTAACCTATGCAAGAGGCAACTTAAAGGCAGAACGAACCATTTTGGGAAGAGTCAGGATCAAAAGCCTCTGTGATTGAGAGGCAGACACGAACTGGATTCTTCTTGTCCAGATTGCTTGGAAGCAGACTCATCCGCCAGGCCATCCACAGAATCCTGAGCTTTAAGCTCTTCCCTACCCTCATCCCATGCCTGCTCCAGACAAGGAGACTCCGGAGAGGGGGATCTGTCACGCTTCTTGCCACCCTGCGGGATGGAGGCAATCATGCCAGCAATCATGTGCTCTAACCCGGCTAGGGCTGAGGACAGTTCATCCTTAGTGATAAAGGGTGAAGCAGCAGTGTTGACTGTAGGCACAATCCCAGATAGGCGCAGCGGTTCAGATTGCCCGGAAGCCTCTGGTCCTTCAGGGGATACAAAACTAGGGATACGACAAGGTTCAACAGGAACTACTGATGATATAGGTATGCCCTTCCCTGTAGTGTTAGTCCCGCTCCTTTTTTGAAGATTTACTAGCCACAAAAAGGGAGCACCTGGGTGTAGTATTAACACACCTCAGAAGGGAGACCCTTTGATAGGGGCCCACAAAGCCCCTATGCAACAATCCTGCTAAGCACCTTTAGCCTGCCAAGCAACCTGGTGACTCACGTGACCCGGGTAAGGAGAAAATGAACCGCTGCAAGTGCCTGGTTCAGAGCCTGCTCTGTGTCCCACAGCTGCCTTCTGGAAGCACCGCATGCTTGGCATACACAGCTTAAATAAGCTGGCTGTGCGGTGGAAAGTTCTGCGTATGCCTGCGCACGAGGTCCCGGCGAACAGGCATGGCCGCATTCGCGTATGACACAAATCTTCATGCGCCCAGATAAAGGCTACGGCACATGTGCGGCAAACACGCGTGCGCCATGGCCGCCAAACTACTGAGCCCAGCGTCGCTTTTGCAAACGCACATGCGCCATGGCGAACCAAGGCGAAATGGTGCACTGCCGTGCCATCATACAGGTAAAAAACAGCCAGACACAAGCAAAAAAAGGGTACACTTTGCAAACACCCACAGCTAGCTCAAAAACTCCCCCGTATGGTCACCGCATACAGGTGTCCAGCCTCTAGCTAGCTTGACTGATTGTTACAATCACTGGGCCCCACAATAATAATAAAGGGGTTTCATTTACCCGTCCAGGCGCACGGCGGCTTAGAAACTAAGAGCCCAATCTTCACAGCGGGTTCCTGTCACTTGAGGACCTTCAAGGACTGGGTACCCTTTTCGTGTTTAGGGTCCACTCCCTTGGACCTGTACAGCACCCTGCAGGAATGCCTTAGTGCTGTAGTGTCCAGGATTCCACTTCACAGGGTCCAGCACCCAGAGGCCGCATTACAGGCAAAACCTTGCAGGATCTTGAGTCTTCTTTGCGAGGTTAGGGTACAATTTATCTAAGCATATAAAGCCTTTGTCTAATGGATCCAAATCGGTCAATCCCTTGGATTCATTTAAAAACCGTTTGTGTGACTAGAGACCTGGAGCTCAGAGAGCTCAAACAACCGTGCCATCCACCTTGCAGACACTGGTAAAAAACAAACAAAAAAAAAACTGAAGTACTTCCTGCATGGGAGGGGTTATATAGCGGATCACTTCCTGTCTAAAGACCTTTGGTCTACCTGTGTCCATTCACCTGGAGATGAAGTATAACCCAGCAGGTAATGAGTATTAGGCTAACTCTGTGTCCCATGATGTACGAAAAAAAAAAAAAAAAAAACACCTATGGCCTCCGAGCTGTTCAGCCAGCAGAGAGCCAAAGAAGTCATAGAGATTCCCAAGTCCTGCACTGTGTTTGCCCAGCAACTGGCACACCTTGTGGAAAAGCCACTGGACACAAGTATGCATGCATGAGCCATTTTAAAAACTTTAAATTTCAGAGTCTTCGCAATAATCAAAAGAAAAAAAAATCTGCTTTAAACCGTGTTGACTTTTCCATATGACAGAGTCACACAGTTTTACTACTTTTAATACAAAAACATTTTCCAGACTTAACTAAAGCTAAACCAGTAACAGAACTGTAATAATCCTAAAAAAGGTATAACAGAACAGTGCACTCACCTTGTCCGGTCTCTTACTGACTGCAGCGATCTGACCAATTGGGAGGGCGGATGTGTTACTGGCAAATATACAGTGAGGGGGGACAACCTGCAGACAACAATCAGCCAGTGTTATAAAGAGGCCAAAGCATAGATTACATATATAAAACTGACGTGTACGTGGACTAGGATCTGAAAACTTACAGCCTCCACTTCCTGCAGCACTTTGTGTTTGATTTTAATGTCCTCGAAGACCGCCTCAATCACCATGTCTGCTGTCTCAAAGCCCTTATAGTCCAGCTGTCCCGTCAGGTTACTCATCACGCTGTCCCTCTCAAAGGAGGTCAGAGTTCTTTTCCTCACCTTGTCATTCAGGCTGCAGGAGAGATGACAATGAAATAACAAGGCCCACAGCAAAGTGCGCTTAAATAATTAAAGTGGATCAGTGCCGTGTATTTAAATAGTAACCATTTTATTGAAAGGAAAGCGTAGGGTTTTGGATCAGTTTAATTGTAGGCTTTAAAAGTTAAAATTTTTTATGCGGTCATAAATCATAACAAACAGTCAAAGTTCCATTGCACTTTATTTAAGACTAGAATGCATAACCTCACAATGCAATAAGCACACCTGTGCTGTGCTTATTATGATGTCTATTAAAACATGTCAATCTGCAAAAAAAGGAATAAATAGTACAGACTCTATTCCCTATGCATAAGACTGAGAAATACCATGCTGCACATTGGTGTGAGATTGACAACTGCAAGCAGAAAAGCAGTTTCAGCCCTGCAAGCAGTACCAAACTACGCAAGTTCAGCCAGTGAAACTAGACTTGCACATGTCTGGTCTATGCAAGGATCTAAACAAAGGAACCCAGACAAGTGGAGGAGAATTTCTAAAAAAAAAAAAAAAATTGCCAAAGTCCCAGCATGCCTTGCCAACCTAGATAAGGACAGGCTGGATCACCTTGGACTTTGACAACGTGTACAGTGGCGGAAGATTACCGATGATCAAATGCTACATGCAGCAATATTATTAATCTATAACAAGCTGTAAACTTCCAGGAGCTGGAAAGATGCACGATAAGAAAGGGTGCCTCATTTGCTGCTTCTGCAAAGCAGCATTAACCACTAACCTACTGGCCACTTCTACCCCCTTTCTGCCCAGACCAATTTTCAGCTTTCAGCGCTGTCACACTTTGACAATTGCACAGTCATGCAGCACTGTACCCAAATTAAGTTTTTATTATTTTTTCACACAAATAGAGCGTTCTCTTTTTGCTAAACAAAGAAAATAAACAAATAAAAAAATGTTTTTCATAATTTGTTATAAAATTTTGCAAACAGGTAATTTTTCTCCTTCGCTGATGTGCGCTGATGAGGCGGCACTAACAGTTGACACCGATTGGCTGCATTGATGGGCACTGATAGTGCTGCGCTGATAATCAGTGCCAATGGTCCTTTAACAAAAGCCGGTTATTGGCTCTCTCCTACTCTCCTCACGCTCTCAGCGTGAAAAAAAAGGAAAGCTGATAACCGGCTTGTGTCGACATCTGTGATCAGCTGTCATTTGACGCAGCTGATCACATGGTAAAGGGCTGCTATCATTGGCCCTGTGATGAGATGAGTCGCAAGGACTTTGCGATCACAGAGCGCACGCCGCAGGGGGCGCGCGAAAAGCGTGATCACGGGAGGACATCAATAGACACCCTCTCAAAGTAAGCCCACGCTGTGCCGTCATTAGGCTATAGCACCGATGGGAAGGGGTTAAAGCAAATTTACTTTTGAAACCAAGAAAACTCCATCACATGTTGGGTATGTGTTCCCATTCACACAGCATGCCTAAAGAAAGGTTTTTAAAAGTATTTTTTACCTTTTTTTAGATGAAATTTCACAGGGAAAGGTGTTATGGCTGACTGCAAGTTTTTTTTTTAAATAAAATCTGAGCCTGTCCTAAACCCTGGTACACACTAACAGTTTTTTTTTTATGTACCCAGCAGGTTGCACAAAAAAAAAAACGAAAACCTGACAACTCAAGCCAGCCATTGGCTTAAAGTGCTGATCAGGAGTCGGTTGGCTGCTGGTTTGTATGGTGTGTCGGACAGACTGACATACACATGGGCCAAATGGCGGCCTTTTTTTTTTTATTTGAACGGGCAAATGTCCCATTTGTACCCGGCTTAAGTCGGTCCTCATTAAAATATAATGCAAGAAGGCTATCCTGTAAACCTCTTTTGTTAGGGCAGTGTTCAAATCTAGTTGCAATGAATAATAAAGATCTGCCTGCACAATACAGACAAGGTTAATTATGGCAAACACAGCTTCCCAGCCCCCCATAAGCAAAGCATTGGTAGGATTTTTCTGGCTGGAGGGTCAAAAACAAAGTAGCTTAAAAAAGTAAGCTGCAAATTTTTAAATACCGTATTTATCAGCGTATAACACGCTCCTCAAGTTTAGGGGGGAATTTTAAGGAAAAAAAACTTACATTTAAATGCCCATCAATGCAGCCTTATCAGTGTCCATCTGCAGCTTTCCCCAGTGTCTTTGCACCTTGTGTCATTATTGCAGCCTTCCCAGTGTCTTTGCACCTTGTGTCATTATTGCAGCCTTCCCTGTGTCATTGCAGCCTGTGCCATTATTGCAGCCTTGTCTCTTAAAATTGGCACTGATCGAAATACACAAAGCCGAGTGTACTTCGGCTAGACTCGGCTCTGCTCACAGTCAGGGGCGGGACTGCGAGAGGAGCCGAGTCCAGCCGAAGTACACTCTGCTTTGTGTATGTCGGCTCCGCTCGCTCCTCTCAATCAGCGGAGATCGGCAGGGATCGGCGTATGACACGCACCCACAATTTTCCCCTGATTTTAAGGGGGAAAAAAGTGCGTGTTATACGCCGATAAATACGGTATTTATTGCAATGTTAATGGGGACGTGTAATAAATATAAAAGTAGGTGTTAAATCAATGAATTGCTACTGTGGAAAAACACTTTAAAGTAACACAGTCTGCTCAATAATAGGGGTGCAACGGATCGTTGCCGATCCGTGATCCGTACGGATCACCCTCCGCGGATCGGCACACCCGCAGAGCACTTTTCGGCCTCAGCCATAGGAAAGGCCGCGGCTTCGGCCTAGCTCCGGAGCGGCGGCCATCTCGGTACACCCGGAAGTGGCCGCTGTCTCGACAGGAAGTGACGTTTCGCCGCCGCCATCTTGCTACACCCCACACTCCTGCACAGTACAATAATGATAGAGTGAGAAGGGGGCAAGCGGACATCTTGCTACACCCACCGGAGTTTAAGATTTAAAATCCATTTTCAACACAAAACTGAGCTTATATGCACAAATACTGTATTTATGCATATAAGCTCGGTTTTGTGTTGAAAATAGCTTTTAAATCTAAAACTCCGGTGGGTGTAACAAGATTTGTGTGTTTTGGTTTTTTTTGCTGATCCGAAAATGATCCGATCCGTGACTCTGATCCGAGGATCGATCCGATCCGTGAGATTTTTGATCCGTTGCACCCCTACTCAATAAAGTGTAAAATAAAGGCGGCATTAGTATCCCCCTAATTCACTCTATTCCATATATATTTAATAGCCATTACACATCCTGCCTTTTAAATGGGAGTGTCCCCATGGTGCCTGGCACTCACAGTGCAACATTACACCATGAGTGCAGGGTGCTGTGGGGCATCATTGAAGGCCACAAAGTCCACAGAGAAGGTGAAAAGGAAGGAGGACCATTGCTGGATAGCAGATTTGAAGAAAATTTTTACCATCTCTTGCACTACCTTCAAAAACGAGAGGTCTAGCATTTACTTGTATACTGGAGATGAGAAAATTAGAAACTTTCCTTACCCTTTGTAGACCTGCTGCTGTCCTCTGCCCAGACCTTCCACTGTAGTATCTTTCAGAATGGTCTTGATACCTTTATCCACAGAGACTTGAGCGACACCAGCTCCCATCAGACCAGCACCCAAGATGGCCAAATTTCTGGAATAGGAGGGAAGGCTGTTAGAATACTTTATGTACTGCTGTACAGTATAACAATTTTGATAACTGAGGAATATACAGCAATAATGCCAAGCACACTGTTGGATATACAGATAGGATAGAGGGAGTATATACAAAACACAATAGTTATTAAAAACGTATATTCACTGAGAAGTTACACAAAAGTTTCCCTTTAAAGCTGGACGCCAAGCAAGCAGTTAAATATACAGATGAAGTACACATACAGCCATTTCACCTGCCAAAGGATCTGGTATTTTGGTCCATCCAGTCATGGGATTTACTCAGCTTTGATACACAGACCTGTTTGGCAGGACAGGAGACCCGATTTCTCTTTGCTGCAGTTCAGTAACACTTACAGGTCTTGTCCCACCCCCAGCCTGTGATTGGACAGTTAATCAGAGACGCAGCAGATGAATATGATCTGTCACTCTGCTCTCTCCCATCACCATGCCCCTTTAACAAAAGGACAGCTGACTGGCTCTTTGTATGGCGGCTGCTTTCATTAGAAAGCCGACAGATATTTTGTGGAGTGTATGTAACACCCCCAACCCTTCCACCCCCCGCCACTACCGTATATAGGGTAGAAGGGTTACAGAAGAAGTCTTAAGACGGCCATAAATGTACATCTTAACTAGGGAAAATACAGATGGCTCTTTGAACCAGAGACTTACTTGACTTCTTTCTGAGGAGCGCCAAATTTATTCTTTTTGCACTGAACCTGTCCATGGTAGAGTCCAATCAGGGCTTTTGATTCGCCGGTCATTGCTAGCTCTCCAAAGTTCTGCAAGAAAAAGGAGAATGAAGGTGAGAAACAGCAGCCACATAATAACTGGGCAAAAAGACAATAATAATGTTCTATTCTATGCAGGGGTAGCAAAAGACAAGTCAGTGTTTACTTATACGGGTACATTCACCCCCCTGCACCAACTGATAGTAGCTACCTTCAGACTTCCATGTATATACTCTGGACAAGGAAGAACCAACCAGTGGCTGTCAAAATATATCCAATTTTCATTTGTATATTTGGGGCACTATAAACATCCAATGCAACCAAGAAAATGTTGCTGGTTTTATACAGTCTAAATTTTTAAAGCTGCACTCCAACCAATAGCTACAATAAATATATAAACTGTTCACCAGCTAGAATATCTCATTCTTTCCAGACAGTTTTAAGATTAACACACTCCTGCCACACTGCATAGCCAGGGGATTGACACCAGCTGTACAGGTAAGGAATATAGTAGTGTCACCTCCTTGCTGTTGACTAGATAGTGAGTAGAAACACATTGATGAAGTCAGTCCTGTAATCTTGCTCACTAGCAGCATTTTCACAGTGTTGGACTATCAATCCTTTAAAACGCTACTCAATATCTGCTGCTGCGCACGCAAGAGATAACCGGAGGACATTATAAAAAAAAAAAATTGAGGTATGCTAGACATTCAAAAAACATACATATGCAGATTGTGGAGTGTATCATTTGCTTATGGATGAATTATGACACACAATAATGCTGCTATATACACAGCTGTCATGGGCATTAATGTAGCAAACTGATAAAAAACAGGTTGATTTATTGGCATTAGTAGGCTATTAAAGTGGGGTTCCACCCAAAAAAAAAAAATACATGAAAAATCCTAGAAAAAACAAAAAACAAAAAAACATTTGGAT
The DNA here is from genome assembly GCA_037952835.1 of Lithobates septentrionalis. Lineage (NCBI taxonomy): Eukaryota > Metazoa > Chordata > Amphibia > Anura > Ranidae > Lithobates > Lithobates septentrionalis. The sequence goes on along the minus strand of JBBDGP010002858.1, from coordinate 63,573 downwards.
ATTTTTTTTTTAACTTACCTCTAAATGCCTGTTGCTAGGGGGTCCCTCGTAGTCTGCCTTTTCCAGTGCCTGGGCTGGTGACATCACTTCCCCCTCGGCACAGGAAGGGCTCCGCTCTGCTCCCTCCCTCCTGTCAATCAACTGGGACCCATTACAGGTCCCAGGTGACTGAGCGGCCAATCACGACGCGCGGCGCCGCTCGCACATGCGCAGTGGGTGCCAGGCTGTGAAGCCACAGCCCGGCGCCCACAGTTGCAATGCCGGCGCTGCTGAACGCGAGACGAGCGGGGCTTCGATCCCCCACATCGCTGGACCCTGGGACAGGTAAGTGTCCAATTAAAAGTCAGCAGCTGCAGTATTTGTAGCTGCTGACTTTTAATTTTTATTTTTTTTTGACTGGACTTCGGGTGGAACTCCTCTTTAACCACTTGACCTCCGGAAGTGGTTCATTACCAAAGCATGTTTTTGCTATTCAGCACTGAGCTACTTTAAAGTGGTTGTAAACCCTTACGTCATCGCGGCTCCAGCCAATCACAGCGCCGGAGCCCGCGACACACGGAAGTAACTCCGGGAGCGATGCCGCCAACTGATGCTGTGTACGAGGACCACTGTGGGGGCTTCGATCTCAGGTGAGTATTACATAATGAGCTAGTATGCTATGCATACTAGCTCATTATGCCTTTGTCTTGCATGTCTTTTTTTTTTCTATGTGGGTTTACAACCACTTTAACTGGCAATTGCACGGTCATGCATCGATGTACCCAAATGAAATGTATACAGTTTCTTTCACACAATTAGAACTTTCTTTTGGTGGTATTTGATCACCACTGGGTTTTTTATTTATTGTATATATAAAAAAAAAAAAAAAAAAAAAAAAAAAAAAAAAGACTGAACATTGTGCACAAAAAGAACAGATCCAATAAACTCAAATTTCTTCATAACTTTAGGATGTATTCTGCTACAGTTCTTTGGTAAAAAAAATAAATAAACCCAATAACTCCCTATTAATTGGTTTGGGTGAAAGTTATAGCGTCTGGTAAAGATACTGGAATTTTTATTATTTATACTAGTAATGCAAGTTATACTATCTACAAAAAATGGTATGTATACTGGAATTTACCCAGCTATGACGCTATACTGGTAATGGTGGTGATCGGCAACTTCTAGCGGGACTGTGATAGTGTGGCAGCCAATCTGGCACTAACAGACTCTCACTGGGAGATACACTAATATCAATAGTGACACTAATAAAGTGATCAGATATAATACTGTACACTATATTAATGACACTGGCTGGGAAGGGGTTAACATCAAGGGGTTAAAGAGGTTGTAAACCCCTGAAAAAAAAAACCTGCAAGACAAAAAGGCATAATGAGCTAGTATGCATCGCATACTAGCTCATTATGAAATAGTTACAATAGAACGATGCTCTGCAGTGCCACCCGCACTCCGCTCCCATTGCCGACATCTTTCACCAGAGTTACTTCTGGGTTCGCGGGCTCCTGTGCTGTGATTGGCCGACGCCCCGATGACGTCATCCCCGTGCATGCGCACGGGGTGCCGCAGGAGCGGGCCCTTTCTTCTGTGCTCATGCGCTGATGACGGTCGGCAGCAGCGCATATAGTGAATATCTCCTAAACTGTGCAAGTTTAGGAGATATTTACAGTACTTACAGCTAAGCCTTATTATAGGCTCACCTGTAGGTCCAAGTGGTGTAACAGAGTTTACAAACACTAACTGTGCACTTAATAAATGTAATGTGTGTATTAATGTGCTGCTTTTACCAACAGATCTGGCTTTTTTTTTTTCTTCCTGACAAGAAACAGCCAGATCACTGATCTGTGTACCGAGTCCTGTGTGTTCACACACAGACGATCAGCAGGTCTCAGCCATAAATCATTGGCCGGGACGTACTGACAAAATTCCACTGTAACCAGTGACAGCGCGAGTTAGCAGTGGGAGCACACGCATGTGTGCCCCTAACCCGGAACAGGCTGGGATGTCAGCCTGCCCGTGTCGACTGCTCACAGTAAATGTACTGTAGGTGGGTGGGAACTGGTTAACTTCAGCAAACACTTTACCTGTGACTCTGCCAGATATCCAGCCCCAGAACCCTGATCCAATCCAGTCTTCACCACCTGAGAGAGAACATGGAAAAACAGTGATGTCCACTGAGAACTTCAAGAGCGAAATTATGCACATTTATGATCATGTACACAAATATAAGAATACTGCAACTGAAATCAATTTAAAAGGTAAATTTCTTACGTATGACTAGAACGTACTTGATTTAAAAAAGCAAACTATGACCATTTGGGTTTGGCCTCTTCCTTGATGCTATGTAGACCATCGATTGCTGCTTTGCTCACCTTCCCACTGGCTACAGAGTGTAAGATGGCAAAGGCAGCAGGAAGGGGTGGACTAGACAAAGACCAAAAAGAGCTCTGGATACTCTGGATTCCAATATATGGCACAAAAAATGTAACACAGAGAACTTGTTAAAACTTTAAAGACTTCTGGCAACCCTGGATGGAACTGTACAGTGTCAGCCTGTCAGTGAAGATCAATTATGGGACAAGGTGCAACACGCTCAACTGAACCTCCAAGACATCTGGTACCCAACCTGCTGGCTGGGGGCCACATGTATCACTCTGGAACTTTTTCTATGAACGTTGAGGGCCCTGCAGACAGTAGTCTATGTTTTGATGCTCACAGAAGCCTATAGTTTCTTTCACACTCTTATGCTGTATATTCCTTTTCTCATTACATTTCTCATGCTTTTTTTTTCTCCTCATCTTTTACAATAAATTTTGCTGAGAGAAAAGTCAAATGTGCCACAACAAATTTTTTCTTTAGGCAGCACAAATGCGGATTTGTAAAAGGGATGTAATAGCAGTGGTCTCATCTAATGTGTCTTCAGTATATGACTGGCCCCAGTCCCTAACAACTTATGAAACATAATGTCTTGAAGACATGCCAGAGGGCTCTGACTAACTCTTCTTGCACGTTTGCAGCCCCTGACAGCTTTCCATAGTATTACATATATTATGTGTTGCCCTTTAATGATGGCGGCATTTAAGACCGCCCTATAACAAGTGGACCACCACTAGCCTAGACATGCATACCTCAATGATTTTCAGAGGAGCCGGATAAAGGCCTTTGGTCTGTTTACGGACTTTGTTCTCCACAGTCTTGTAGATCTGCTGCCTTACAAAAGCGATAGACATAATATAGTCTGTGATCTCTGGAAGAAAAAGAGGATGGCACATGTCACTCTTACATGTGAAACATACTCAACAGCGAGTACATATGACACATAAAGAGAGAGTGTAATATGATACAATGCAACAGGCCTACCAAAGAATTCTCTTCTTTTCTTTTTTTTTTTAAACACTCTTTATTTTAAGCCGATTTTTCATAGAGACTTTAACATAAGGCAACACATGAGCCTTGCGACATAAAACACCGCAAAAAAAAAAAAAAATCCATCCTGTCTATTGAAAAAGGAGACTCATCAAGACCAAGGATCAAGTGGCAAAAAAAAAAGCGCATGCATCTCATCTGTGAATTTTAACAGCAAGAAAAACAAAATTTGAATACATAGAAGAAAGAAGAAAGAAGGAAGAAGAAGAAAAAAAAAAAGGCGAGGGGGGCAATCTCAGTCTCCCAGTTGAATGGCTGAGGTATATTCGCTTGAGCAAGTAAAGAGTCTCCAATAGAACGACTTACCTTTGAATTTTTCCTCTTTACACTGAAGCAAGGCTTTTATAGTCTCCATAGAGTAAATTTCATTAATTTTAGTAAACCACATGGAGAGTGATGGGGGAAATATCCTGTTTCCAGAGAGGCGGTATGCATGCCCGGGCAGCATTCACCAAGTGGATCAGCAGAGAATTTTTATATAGTTTCCTAAATAGGTCAGAGTGGTGCAGAAGATACCTGGCTGGGTCACCGCCCAAATCAACATCCGTCAACGGTTTGATAGTCCCCCTAACTTGAGACCAGAACTTGGCTTACTGCATGACCAGAATATACGTAAGATTGATCCTTCCTCCTCCTTGCAACGCCAGCAAGCATTAGTCGATGCAGAGTAGGCCTTACCCAAAAGGGATAGAACCCTGTACCATCGGGTAAATATTTTATAACCCAATTCTTGGTATTTGCTTGCCCTGGAGGAGTGGTGAGCAAAGTACATAATATGGTCACGCTGTTCTGCCGACAACTCCCTGCCCAAATCTCGTTCCCACTTTAGTAGATACGGAGGTACAAGAGTGTCAACTGGTCGGCTTAGAAGTTTATGGGTACCAAAGAATTCTAATCTCTCCACAACCATTTGGAGACTCTATTGGTGAGATTTCTGCGCCACAATCTTTGGTCTGCACACCTGCTGTGGCCAGAACAATGGGTTCCTGCTCTGCCTGTTTAATCCCTTTAGGCCGGCCACAGACGGAGCAAATTTCTTTTCTGCAACCACAGTAGAACACCGTGTTTATTGATAGCGGCTATAACAGCTGCTAGCAATAATCGCATGTAAAATCCAGCAGGCTCATTGCACCCAAGTTGATTAACTTGGGTACATTCAGCCTGTCCATACAAGTTTCGAATATCGGCCGGATCATGCTGAACCGGTGGAGATTTGAGTCAGCTTTAGTTTGATATCATGGAAAAAGAATCAGAACTGTGAAAACTGAAAGCTTCCGGGTAAGCGAACACCCAGTTCTTACTTGCTATCAGCCCCTTCTGCTTCTTCAGGGAGATTTGCTTGTTGGCGATCCCTCTGGCAAACCCCACAGCAACTTCTTCCAGATATTCCATAGTTCGCTCTTCAGGGCTTTTCAAACCAGGTCCTGATAGAAGTTTAAAAAAAAAAAGACAAGTTACAATGCTTGCTGCACTTCCCAAGGCCCAGAAACTAGGTGATAGCTATCAATTGAATACAAGAGACCACAGTTTTGTCATGAGGACTCACCCAGGGGATCCACAAGTTGATCTACAAGACCCATCTTCTTGGCACGGTCAGCACGAATGTTTCTGCCAGTCAGCATCATGTCAAAAGCAGCTGGTATTCCAACCTTGGAAGAAATGACAAGAAGCATTACAACAGGTACAGACTTCTCCAACGTAAAGTCGTCCAAAACAAAAAAGGGTTTTTTGACTTGTCTAATAAATCCCTTTTGGGGAGTACATTAAAGGTCACAGGAAAGTTTATTCCTGGACTATTGGGTTATACTGCTCCACCTACAAGTGACTGGACATGGGAAAATAGCAAAGCTATTGAGACCGCTGAGCATAATCCCCAACACTTCTGGTGGACTGGGCTTCCACAGGAAAGGGAGGAACCCTACCTTTTATATAGTAATGTCCGAGTAATGATTTGCCTAAACCACCTAGCAATTGTGGATCGGGAGAAAGCCTGTCCCCTTTTGGGAGCCTTCAGGCAATACAAACAGGGTGTCAGGTTGAGGAATCGAGGCTGTGGGGTAGACTTGCAGAGCCCTAACCACATCCAAGCAGTGGAGAGCAATCTCCTTAGGAATTTTTTGGATCCAGACAAAAAGAGGGCAACACTATGTCCTGTTTCACATGAAACACCAAGACCCCTTTAGGCAGGAAGCAAATGCATTGGTCTCAAGACAACCTTGTACTTCTGAAGCTTACAGCCTTACAGCCTAAAGCCATAAGCGCAAACACCCTGAATAAAGGCAATACCAACAATAAAGGCAACCTGATGTGACATGAGAGGGAAGAGAAATCTCTCAAATTGGTTCAAACTGTGGCCTCAATGACCAGCACCCCCAGATTTAGGGCCCAAGAAGTTAGCAGAGAGTGTACTGATGTGTCAATGTAAGCTCAAAGGCTCTGCTCAAGGAGTAAGCCGCCAGTTGTCTTGCCTCATTTAAGTGTTTTCATTGTGTTCTCTGCTATGTCACTTCGTAACGATCATGTGCCCAGTAGATTTCAGTGATTGATAACAGTAAAGCTGATCTCCAGGCAGATCCAAAAGTAAAAAAAACTTAAAAGCGGCAGCCTGAAAGCTGAAAGGTAATGTCATAATGTGCTATGCGCTGCATAGCATTCTGGCACATTATGTTAAACTTACCTGAAAACAAAGCATTCCAGCACCGAGCTGTCACCGCTGCAGGCGCTTCCATCTTCACCCGGTCTTCCTTCTGTGCCTGTGAACTCGAGCTGTGTGACTGGCCGGAGCCGCAATGACGTCACTCCCACACGCGCGCCCGCGCGCGTGGGAGCCGCCACGTGTGGCACAGAACTCTGAAGAAACGGCCCAGGTGGCTTTTCGTTCAGAACGCATTCACTGTGATGTCACTGGCTGCATGTACAGTAAATATTTCCTAAACGGTGCACATTTAGAAGATATTTACAATGCCTATTGGAAAACCAATAGAGGTAACAGTCAGAGATGGGAGTTTACTCCCACTTTAAAGCAGCTCTGAATTTACTTATACATCAAATTTTTTAAATGCAAGCAACATGTGTAAAGCCACATGGGCTTTACACTTGGAAATACATGGGTTGAATTTAGAAAATCGTAACTAAGAATTTCCCTTCGCATTTCGCACGATTAGTGAACCTGCTGCAACAGTCGATTTTCGTGCGGCCATTAAATTTGATTGATCAAACGTAGAAAATAGATGATATGGCAGAAATTGATATGGATATGTAGAGATTTGTCTTATAGGTTGATTGTAAGCTCATATAAACCATAATGATGCAGGAAAAGTAATCAAACTGATTGTATATCTGGATAATAATATGTCCTTGACAATGTAATTTGCTGTATGTTTTTGTTTTCAGGAAGAGTTTTTTCTTTTTCTATGTTTTATAAATAAATAAAAAAAATCTGATTTAAAAAAATTTGATCGGGCATGGTGGCAATTTTTTGAAAAATGAATGCATTTCTAGTCAACGATGGGAGGATCATGCGAGAAATATAAATTGAAAAAGAAATGTGCACGCGCTGTGTCCTGGAAAGAAAAGATTCCCAGCCATGAAAACTCTTTTCTCTAGCAACATGAGGTGAAATTGAAGGCTTGGTTGGTCGAATTTCGAAATAAACGGTGGCACCATCGAATCACAAAACGCACAAAATTTCTGATTTTCTAAAGAAAAATTTGTTCAGAATGTGTTTGGCTGGCGTTACTGACTTTAATTTACCTTTTGCAGCACAACTCATACTAGGAAAGGAAGAGGTAGGATTGGGCCCCAATCAGGTACGAGGCACGCAAATATGCTAATAAACAGGTTGATAGGAAGCGAGCGCAGAATGACAGAATGAAGATCTCAGCAGTCTGCGGCTTCTCATTTCACTGTCCAGCCACAGGGGGAGAGAAGACCAGCAAGTGTTAATTAACTGCAGGGCTGTGCAGTGGAGTAGAGACATGCAAATCTTTAGTTGTATAGGAGTTCAGCTTTAACTGTTCATTTTGGTATTACAATTCATGTTAAATTAGGCCACCTGCTGTCTTCAGGCAGACCCTGTCTGATAGGCTTATAGTGAGGATTACCAGGGCCTTTAATATCTGCCCATAGTTTCAATTTAAAATCAACATACCCTGCATAACTTACCATCTTGGGCAGCCTCTGAGTGCCCCCAGCTCCTGGTAACAACCCCAGGAGGACCTCTGGGGCACCTAGAACCGTCTTTTTGTCTTTTGTAGCCACACGGTATTGGCAAGCAATGGCCACCTGGAAACAATCAAGAAATTAGTTGTGGACATAACATGCACACAATTTGAAACAATTCCATTATTTAAAGTGATACTAAAGTCTCGCATTTTTTTTCCTTTATAAAACAAACATGCTGTTATACACTTACCTGCTCTGTGCAGTGGTTTTGCACAGAGCAGGCCAGATCCTCCTCTTCTCGGGTCTCTATTCGGCGCTCCTGGCCCCTCCCTCCTGTTGAGTGCCCCCCCAGCAAGCAGCTTGCTATGGGAGCACCTGAGCTGAGCTGCAGCTCCGCGTGTCCATTCAGACACGCAGCTGCGGGGGCTTTGCCTGTCCCCTTCTCTCCTCATTGGCTGACTGACTTTGATTGACAGCCTGCTGGAGCCAATGGCGCAGTGCTGCTGTCTCAGCCAATAAGGGGACACTCCAACATCACTGGCTAGAGAAGGGCTCAGGTGAGTATTAGGGGGCTGAGAGGGGTTGCTGCGTACAGAAGGCTTTTTAATCCTAATGCATAGAATGTATTAAGATAAAAAAACCTTCCTTTACAAACACTTTAAGATGAACAAATATAAATGCATGTTTTAAAAACAGTCATGTTTACCGTCTTGCCTACCAAAGTACTTCTGCATGGCCAGTCTTATGACATACACACTTCTGATACGAAGCACAGTTAAGCAGGTGACGTATGTCTTTCCTGAACTGAACTGCTGGAGCTCTGGTCCCCGATAAGGAAGCCCCAAGTACACCGACTTGACAAGAATAGTCAAGTCTTATAGTGGAGTCTTATGCTAACTGGAATACAAAAGGGTTGTCAGTGATGACCACAAGACTGCCAGAGAGCACCAGTGCACTAAAACCGGGAATACCTACATTCATTGGCTAACCAGATAGACTTCCAGGAGTTTCCATATCTGGTCTGAATCTACCAGTAGCTGTTGGCAGAAGAAAAATTTATAGCCAAGAGAAAAGAGATATCCATTCCCCTGATACTAAGCAAAATTGTGCTGGCACCAGTGTTAATTTCGTAGACTAAAATATTTTAGTCAACTAAATAGTATTTTAGTCAACTAAAATACGACTTGGGGCCAGTTCACACCATAGAAATGCAGTCCGGATGCGTTCCAGATGCTTTTCTGCATGCGTGTTTTCGATGCGTTCCAGGTCATTTTTGATGCAGTCCAGTCCATTCCCCCCCCCTCTTTTTTCTTGACCTTCAATAAGGACAGGTGTGTTCCAGTGCGTTTATGCTTTTTACAGCGTTACAGTACAGTCCAGTGCAGGAAAAATGCAGCATGTTCTACTTTTTTTCTGGAACTGGAACTGCAAGCACTGGTGTGAACTATGCCATTACAAAACCATATAACCCTACTTCCTATGCGTTTTTGTTGCAGAAAAAAAAAAGCACTGGACTGCATGTGGTGTGAACTGGCCAATTTAGAGGACTAAAATACGACTAAAATTAAAATAGCATTTAAGTCAAAAGACTGACAAACTAAATTGAATTTATATTACAACGGCTAAATCAGTGTCTGTAGTACATGTTCAAACCTTAAAACCATAAATAACAATGTTATTCGATTTTTACTCCAGCAGTATATAAATGTTTGGTAGTTCTAAAGAAATAAACAAATTCAAATTTAACTAAACCCATTAGATTTTAGTAGACTAAAACTAAAAACTCAGATGACTAAAATACGATTAAACCTAAAATGGCATTTTAATCAAAAGACTATGTCTAAAACTAAATTTGAAGTAAAAAAAAAATTAACACTGACTGGCAGACTCAAGGGGGGCTGGCCTTCAGTTTTCTATGTACCTAGTGTCCATTTCTGCTGTAGGAGGCAGCATAGGCGGCACAGTGGTGTGGGTAGCACTCTCGCCTAGCAGTAAAAAGGGTCGCTGGTTCGAATCCCAACCTCGACACTACCTGCCTGGAGTTTGCATGTTCTCCCTGTGCCTGCGTGGGAATCCCCCAGGTACTCCAGTTTCCTCCCACACTCCAAAGACATGCTGGTAGGTTAATTGGCTTCTGTCTAAAATTGTAAATGAATGTGAGTTGGGGACCTTGGATTGTGGGCTCCTTGAGGGTAGGGACCGATGTGAGTGTGCGATGTATGTGTGGAGCGCTGCGTAAATTGACAGCGCTATATGGGTACCTTTAAATAATAATATAATAGATGAGCATCTTAAAGTGGTTGTATACCTTTTTTGTTAACTTTTACCTACAGGTAAGCCTGTAAGGCTTACCTGTAGGTAAAAAAAAATATCTCCTAAACCTGTAAGGAGATATTCCCCTCCCAATGAGCCGCTGACTGCAGCGGTGCATGCGCACAGGGGATTCTCGGCTGACAGCCCGGCAAACTCCGGAGCTTGCTGGGCAGAAGTCTCCCCCGCGCAAGCGCGGGAGTGACGACATCGCGGCTCCGGCCACTCACAGCGCCAGAGCCGCGATACCCGGAAGACACGCCGAGGGGAGATGTCAGCTCCCTCGGCGTGGACCAGATGAGATGCCGGCGCCTCGTTCTAAGGCAAGTATCTCATAATGAGCTAGTATGCCGTGCATACTAGCTCATTATGCCTTTTCCCTTGCAGGTGTAGAAAAAAAAAAAAAAAGACAGGGGGATACAACCGCTTTAATGAGACACAATGTACAGGGATAGGGACAATTGTAGACACCCACACTCACTCAGGTTGAACTGAATGGACTGGTGACTTTATTCAACCTTACTAACTATAAATTCTAGGTTTCTTACTATCCAGCCTTCTCTCTCAATGGACAATAGAGAAAAATACACAATACTTCTAAGTAAAAGGCAGAATGTGACTCTCCATATGGCAGTAGGAATAGTCATTAAGGCCCGGTTGAAGTGACTTGGAGCTTACACGGGGATTCTTAAACTCCCAGTAGTTGAATGGAGCAGTGGAGGAGTGAAGGGAAGGCAAGTGCTGAAAGTTTCTTAGGTCTTTAATATTTATTAACCAGTTGACCTCCAGAAAGGTTTTATCCCCCTTTATGACCAGGCCTATTTCCGCAATACGGCACTGCGTTACCTTAACTGGCAATTGCGCGGGTGTGCAACACTGTCCATAAATGAATTCAATTTGTCATTTTTTCCCAACTCTGTGTTTTTTATGCTATAAACAAAAGACTGACAGTTTAAAAAAAAAACAAAAAAAAAAAAAAACAATATTCTTTACCTTCTGCCATAAACAGATCCAATAAAAATAATGTTAAACAATCAAATTTCTTCATAAAGTTTGGCCAATATGTATTCTGCAACTTATTTTTGGTGTAAAAAAAAAAAAAAATAAAAAAAAAATAAAAAATCCCAATAAGTGTTTGATTGGTTTGCACAAAAAGTTATAGCGCCTACAAACTATGGGATATATAACCTGGAATTTTTACTTTTTTTTTTCTTAACACTAGTAATGGCAGCGATCAGCGGCTTATAGCGGTACTACGATTTTACAGTGGACAATCTGACACTGACACTTTTGACAGTGGAAACCATTGACACTAATACAGTAATCAGTACTAAAAAAAATACACAGTATTAATGACACTGGCTGGGAAGGGGTTAAACATCTAGGGGGATCAAAGGGTTAAAGGTGTGCCTAACCAGTGTTTGTGTACTGTGTGTGCAGCTTTTACCAAGAGAAGTGCTGGATTTTATGCCCTGCCTAGCAGGAAAACAAAATCCAGCACATCTCTGCTGACGGGGATGTTGTTTACATAGGCAGAGCTCCGTCCAGCGTTTCTCCTCGCTGATCAATGGGTGCTGGCGGACATGCATTGGCCAGCACCTGCTGATACTAATAACAGCAGAAGTGCCACATACACCCCCTACCCAGAAGAGTAGAATTTATAATAAAATATATATATATATATATATATATATATATATATATATATATATATATATATATATATATATACACATACATACACTCACACACACAGCGGCCACCCTGTAGCAGTAAATCTGGTATAGGGCAGTCTACAAGTGATTAATCTAAAGTACTATATCCTACACCCACCAAAATAAGACATTACACATCTCATTCTAGCTCAGTCTTTACACCCACCTCCAGGCCTCCTCCCAAGCACGTTCCATTGATTGCAGCCACTATGGGTTTTGGGGACTTTTCAAGTTTTTCAAACATTTTCTGACCCTCGGCAGACAACTGTGAGACTTCTTGTGCACTGTTACAGGATTCAATCATGCTGAAAGAAAGACTCAATACGTCATGAACAGAGCAACTTAACTTGCTCACAGTTTGGCAGGAACACATTACAAAGCTTTAGACGAAGTTTGAAAACTACAGCTTGCTTGAAAAAAATATGAAAGTATATCTAAAGTCAATTTTATTTAAAGTCCAACTCCAGACACTTGACCTTACCCAGGTTAAAGCAGTTAAAAAAAAATCCTCTGCCTTAAAAATCCACCTTTTTGTCACTTAGGCTTTTCTACATCTGTCAAACCATCTTGTTTACTAAGGGGGGCAGTGCAGATCTCAGCATCTAATTAGAGTGCAGATGTGAGTGCACCCTAATGCTAGCCATACACTGTACAAAAAAATTGTTCAAAACTTGTTTTTCAATAACGAACACTTGGGCATGGGAGAAAATGAGAGTGCGATCATCATTTAGATCAATAAATCGTTCAATGGACATAAATTAATCCGTTTTTTTTTTTTTTGTCCCTTTAGGCACCTTTTACGCAGTGCAAAAAGTTAAATTTTTAAACAAGAAACACATTAACCTTCCATTATATCGTTCGGCAGAATTTTCCAACCTGTTCCTTTGATTTTTCGGCTCTGAAAAGTTAAAACGGATTTTCTATTTGTGCCCATTAACTGGACAAAAAGCCAATGAACAGTCCAAATGACAGATTTTCTAACGATTTTTCAGCTAGCGTATGGCCAGCATAAGAGGAGAGAGAGAAAGCTATTACTGAAATGTGTCCCATTGGCAGATATTCCCCTATTATCCTATCAAATATTTGGTGACAACTGTAAAAAAGTGTGGATTTTTGCTACATTCTGCCCTGCTGATAGTGGTCACCAGGTCAGATATGGGGGTACTAACTATTGTTTTGAATATAAAAGAATTCTTAAAGGGCAAGAGCAAACAACGCTGTTAATGTTAAAGGAAATAAACGGTTATGCCCTGTACACACGATGGGACTTTCCGATGGAAAATGTGTGATAGGCCCTTGTTGTCGGAAATTCCGACCGTGTGTAGGCTCCATCACACATTTTCCATAGGAATTTCCGACACACAAAGTTTGAGAGCAGGATATAAAATTTTCCCACAACAAAATCCGTTTTCGGAAATTCTGATCGTGTGTACACAAATCCAATGCACAAAGTGCCACGCATGCTCAGAATAAATTAAGAGAGGAGAGCCATTGGCTACTGCCCCGTTTATAGTCCCGACGTACGTGTTTTACGTCACCGCGTTCAGAACGATCGGATTTTCCGACAACTTTGTGTGACCGTGTGTATGCAAGACAAGTTTGAGCCAACATCCGTCGGAAAAAATCCCATGGATTTTGTCGGAAAATCCTATCGTGTGTACAGGGCATTACAGTAATGGTTTGTACAAACATTTCACTGCTAGACTTGCTTTGAAATATAAATTTTGGGGTTCAGAGGAGTTTGAGGGATTTTTAAGGTGCAAGATATAGTGATCTCAAAGAATATTAAACAATATTTATTTAAACAAAGATAAAGTTGTCTAAAAACAATTATGGGAAGTACATAGAACATCGTTTTTATGGATACAGCACTTTAGATGGAGTTCCCAACATGTTTCACCCACATCCTGGGCTTCCTCAGGGGATGCTGTCCATTTGGGGTACAAGCCTTCTAATAAAGAGAAATATTTTGTGTAGGGTGACCATACAAAGATCAGATTCTGGCCGGATCTGGGCATTATCTGCAATGAATGTAGTAAACATTTCCAACTATCAAGAGGCCAAAAATTGTCAAGTCCAATAGAAAATCTTTGCGCCAACAGGCACAGATTCTTACCCCCGAGGAACACTACTTCTGTTTATGTGTTACAATCCCCAACAAGGCAGTGATGTGTTTGAGACTCGGAAAAAAAAGACACCACTGGCCTAAAAAGGAAGCCTAGCAAAGTCTAAACAACCAAATTCCACTTGAAAAGGCATCTCTCACTTGATATCGGCCCCAGCGATGAAGCAGCCTGGTTTGCTGGAGATCAGGACGGCACTTTTTACAGCATCATTGGCCCAGACTTCATTCATGACATCACCAAATTCACTCTGCACTTGCTTGGACAGTGTGTTCACCTGCACAGTACACCAAAAACAGCATTTTAGAGTGATTAGCATATAGCTACCTTATATTTTAGAACATTAAGTAGTACATGGTTTAAAAAAAAAAGACTGGTTGTACTGCAAATCAATAGATCAACTTCAGTACTACCAGCCCGCTCATATATAGATCAAAATTCGTCCAGTTCATTTGGAACCGGCTGAATTTAAATCACCTATGGCAGGCTTTACTCTTTCCTACCCAGCCTATCACACCCCTTTTATTCATTGGATTTCAGTTTTTTCCAATCAAGAAGGCTGAAGCATTACATGTGGACGTTACCTAGGGTGGTGGGCATGCAAATATAGAAATGCTAAAAAAACAATCCGAATGTTACCCAGTGTGCTGTAAATTTCCTGATACATCCTAAACAAAAATTGCCATGTAAAAATTGTCACCAGTATTGAACACTACTCTGGTGGGCACAAATTACTGCATTGTAGTGCATTGCAGGGCACTACGCCCCCCCCCCCTTCTGTTTTATTCTGTCTTATAAATTGAAAGGGAATATATTTCTACTGTTTTAAACTAGCTGTATAAAAAGTAAACTTCAATCTATAATTATAATATACTGAACTTTGTAAAATAACCAGTAGATGGCAATAAATATATATACTGCCAATACCAAGTTCCCAGCCATTAGCCTAAATAAAATCCAAGATATGGTGACATTTAACACAAGCGGGAGCCCGATTACCTTAGTCTCTGAAGGATATAAAAAAAAACTAACCTGCATGATCCCTCCCCATTCCGAAGTCCACTGATTGGTGGATGAAACGCGTCAACCAAGTGACGTCATTCAATCCGGAACTGGAGCCTGTATGCACCGATGCCGACCCACAGTCATCTGAACACTGGCATTAGCTGGGTCGGCTTTTCATTTGGCACTTGAAAGAGCAGACAGCACTATTAGTGCTATCTGCAGCAAAATCACGAGCTACTATAACAACTTGACTAATTCAGTCATCAGCTAATTGAAACAAGCATTTGAAACATGGACAAGTCGAAGCATTCATGGAGAGTGAAGCAGTAACAGTGTAGCGGAAAAATCTTCCGCAGCTTTCACTTGAATTGCTGTCATTGCTTGTTTGTTCCACAAGTATATTACAAACTATCTATACGATTGCTGCCTTATGACATCCCTCAACACTGATAGCCTACTCCAGGGGTCTTCAAACTGCGGCCCTCCAGGTGTTCAGGAACTACAATTCCCATCATGCCTAGTCATGTCTGTGAATGTCAGAGTTTTGCAATGCCTCATGGGATGTGTAGTTCTGCAACAGCTGGAGGGCCGTAGTTTGAGGATCCCTGGTCTACTCAGACACTATGGAAATTATTAACTTCATTAATAAGGAAACCACAAGCTACCGGTGAGTCAGTGAGTTTTTTTTACCACTGAACTTTTGGTTTATACCGCTTTCTTTTTTTTTTTTTGATAAATATAGAAATGCCCACTCCTCTGGACTGACACCCACCCATCAAAGCATTTTGATATTTGCATAACTCATCCCAAGAGACAACCCACTGCTTGCATCAGGGCCGAGGGCTCTTGGGAGGACTATTGAGGCAGGGTGTTGGGATGTTTTTAGGAAGAGATGTACAGAATTCTGCTGGCTTCTCCCATCTGTCATGATCTGCCCCAATTGCATAAAGAAACACAGTAACCCAGTGAGGACATCACTGGGTTTAAAATCAAATACGCAATAAATATTTCAAGGAGATGACACCATTGTAGGTACTGAATCTAATAAAAGCAGGTAGGGGGGAGTCACTGTCAAAAAGGAAGAACTTTTGTTTAAGCCGAACCACTGATTGGATGGCTCTACCTACGCACCACCTCTTCACATTTCGCAATATAACACCTGCCAAGGCTTCAACGAGCTGCCAAAGGGTAATCTGCTGCCACAAACAGTACAAGGTCCTTCAATATCCAGAAAGAGTGCAACATCGCTCAGGTTGTGGATAAGGATTTCCTCGTGGGCGCTGACCCCGGCTCACCACAGTCAATAGTAATTAAAGAAAAGGAAAAATTGGTCGCACACCATGGAAGGAAGGAAGAACTTTTGTAGAATAGTTACTGTATTGTCAAAGCGCAAAGGACGTAGACAGGACGTTACAGGAACATTGGTAGACCGGTTTCACACGGATAACTTGTGCACAACAAAAAGAGGTCTTTCAATAGGACTAGCTAATAAAATCGGATGGAAGATATAAAACGGTGTAAACTTCAATCAAAGCAAGTCCTAGATGGAATTACATTTTCCCAGTTCAGCAGGGACAGGCTGAATTTCAATCCATCTATGGCCGCTCCACCTCCACAGAAGTTGACAGAAGTGTGTGAATATGAGGTAGATGGGACCCTGCCACTTCCTCCATCCTCTGCCTGTGGCCCCTTGCAGCCAATGTGGATCCTATCAGCTGCAGCAAGGAGAGAGGAGCCCATGCCTCAACAGCTGTACATGCCCATAAGCAATATGGCCAGGGCCGTGGATAAGGGGGTGCCACTGGTCCAGTACGAGGCCCAGGCATGAGGGTGAATCTTATGTGGGCAGGGAGGGTGATTGGCAGTGGAAAGCTGGCTTCTTCTCCTCTTCCTCCCACCGGCTTTCAGCTTCTGCAGAGAGCCATACAGGGGATTGGTTCCAGTAATTGCCTCCCTGCCATACCGATCACCCTCACTCTGCACCATGATTTCCCCCTGCTCCCCAGTGTACTCCCCAGCCCCACAGTGCTGCCGGCTTCCCTCTTCTCCTTCCTGCCGGGACACAATAGGATCCTTTTGGATGGACAGCAGAGGAAGGGTCCGGTAAATATATCATTTACCAGCCCCTTCCTTTCTTGAATGATCACAATGAGTGAATGGTACCGATCACTCACTGTATTCATCCATAACTGAAGCATAGTATATCGTGTTTATTTGGAGGGGAGACTGTCGGGTTGGCTGTATGAGGCCCTGTGGTTTCTAACAGCAGCCCTCAATATGGCCGTGGTCCAACTTCATATTTTGCCATCAACGTGCGAAAGGAAGTGACATCGTCACAAAACCACGAGGATGCCAGACACAGTCCATGTGCTCCCTGCACAAGAGCCACCATTTTTGAAGAGCACTCCTGTGTTCCAGCCCAACAGGTACGCAAAAGACATGGCTCCACTCCTTACTGATAACCCCCAGGCAGCAATCTCCTCTTCCCCGAGTGGGATTGCTTGGGACAGTTTGCTGAGAGATCCCTCAGCAACCAATCATAGTAAAACGATAAATGAAACCCATACGAGCTTCTGGTGATAATGAGTACCCCCAATCCCCTGCCTTGTTTTTTTTCTTTAATACAAAAAAAAAAAAAAAAAAAAAAAAAAGGTGACAATACTCAGTAGGCCCCTGTACCCGGCATGCTGGCATGATAGCCAAAAAAATATGGGGATGTGTCCTATCTGGCCAGGAGGAGGAAACACATAAAACTGAAAACTTGGAAGCATGCCGGGACTTTTAAAGAAAAAGTTGATTATGCGTTTCCTGGTGGGAGGAGCCTCTCTCTCATGCAAGCTATGTTGGAAGATCACTTGATATGGGGGGGGGGGGAGGGTTAAAGTTTTCTAACGGAGATGTTGGAAAACTTTTGTCGATCGCTGATTATTGTATGCTGACAGGGGAGTCCTAGGCTGGCCATACATTATACAATTTTCTTGTACATTTTTCCTTTAGATTTCCCAAAACCATATAATATGAGGTCAAATCTAAACACTTTCAATTTGTATGCAATCAGGCAGGCCCTTGCACTACATAGTTCAAGGTAAATCTAAAGAAAATTGTAAAGTGTATGGCCAGCCCTACTGTCAGAATAAAATGTGAAGGTGGGGAGGATTATTTTAACCACCATATTTGCGTGAATGTGGGGGAATTTTTTTCCTTTCGTTATTTTTTTCGTTTGACCCGCTGGCTGAACAAAAAATAAAGGATTCATTTATGGGCAGCTTTAGGATCAGAAAAGACAATTCCAAATGGACAGATTATGTGGAGTGTACGTTATACCTTAGAATTTGGGGTGTTAAAGCGGACAACGGCGACATCTTTTTTGACTTCGTAGTTTACATGCGTTCTTGCTGCAATGACACAATACAGATAGTAGCATTATACAGTGAGCTGCGATTCCCTCAGAACACAAGAGAAAAAACACGGTGTGCGACTTACAAAGCATGGCGGATGATGTTGACAGTGATCGGCAGGTGAAGCCTGTGAACAAAAAAAAAAAAAACAAGATCAAACAGTGAAAAGATGTTTATAACAGAAACATATAAAACCATGCAATGGACGGAACTAGAAGTCCCATCATGGCTGAAGGACAATACTTGGACATGCAGCTCCATAATGGTTAGGAAGGTCGGTTGCAGTTTTTATTCTTCCATTAATTAACGCTCTTGCGTTTAATTTTAATATACGATTGCGACGCTTGAGCAAAACAAAAAAGAAAAAATTGACTAAACAGAGAAAATTTAGATCAGGATTCAATCTGAATAAGAATTCCTGTACATAGAAAGGCTTAGCGATGATTTCCATCGCTCCACCCTGATGCGAAAACTCTTCAGTACTACCACACCTCTACCTAAAAGACTGAACCTCACACACGTGGACTGTGCCCTGCGGCTGAGTCACATGGGAGGATCAGAGAGCGAATTGGCTGGCCGACAGAGACGGCAAAGATCACTGCCAAGTGTACAACTTTCACTGCTAGAGAAATCTGTACACCCTCTGACTGTATTACATGACTGGAGAGTCCGGCTGGGACATGATAACCAGCAACACGAGGATTAGATCCCATCTCACAGTGTACATGTACAGAACTCCTTTGTGCGGATGAACGGAGATGGATTAAAAAACACACCACACACACACACACACACACAACCTTCAGGGCCCATTTACACTGTTCACTTTAAGGCCCCTTTCACATAAAAGGTCGGATCTGGTGACAATGTCAATTTTTTTTTTCCTCAGTTTTGGCCGATATGTATTCTTCTGCATATTTTTGGTAAAAAAAAAAAAAAAAAAAAAACCAAACACACGCAATAAGCGTATATTGATTAGTTTGCGCAAAAGTTATAGCGTCTAAAAAATCGGGGATAGTTTTATGGCATTTTTATTATTTTTTTATTAGTAATAGCGGTGATCTGCGATTTTTAATCTGGACTGCAACATTATGGCGGACACATCGGACACTTGACACATTTTTGGGACCATTGTCATTTATACAGCGATCAGTGCTATAAAAATGTACTGATTACTGTAAAATGTCACTGGCAGGGAAGGGGTTAACACTAGGGGCGATCTAGTGTTCCCTAGTGTGTGTTCTAACGGAAGGGGGGAGGGGACTTTGTATGAACAGACGATCAGTCTCTTCTCCCCTCAGGGAACTGGAAACTGTTTACAGAGATCCCGGTTGTCGGTGTGTCAGTAACGATCGCGGGATCCCAGCCATGATCGTGACCGCCAGGCACTCGCATCGGCTCCGGGGGCGAGCAGCGGGCGTGCCTCCGGCAACACGCGCCTGCGCCCCTAGTAGCCACAGGGCGAAGTGATGCAACATGACGTTTTTTCGCCCAGCCGTGCCATTCTGCCACAGTACAACTGTGGTGGCTGGTCAGCAAGTGGTTAAAGTTGAGTTCCACCCACTTTTACAACTCTTCAGCATCCCTCACTAAACTGTGCACTGTAAACGAATTGGATATTTTTTTATTTTTTTTCTCAGCACCAACTGTATATCTGCTGTATTCATTTTTCACTTCCCTCTCCCTGGCCGCGGCCCATCGCATCATTTCCGGTTTGCAATGCCTTCTGGGAAGGGGCGGCAACTTCCTCTGAAACTGCCGTTGCTATGAAAACCTGACCTGAAACCTATTACACTGCTTGTGCTGCACTGAGCATGTGCGAGATCTGCAAGGATGAGATCCAGGAAGAAATACAGTCTGGCTTCAGATGCCCACACTTAAGATGGCCACGGCCTGCTGTAATTTTATAAAATAACAAACTACTGCTATAAACTAACAAAACAGACCTTAGTTTACAGACTAGCTTTACTAGAATACATTACGCTTGTGTATTATAGGGGTATTTTTATTTAAAAAGTATAATTTCGGCCGGAACACCACTTTAAGAAGCACCTTAGGACCCTTTCACACAAGTGGTCCAGCCAGGTCCACCTGTCAGTTTTTCAGGTGGACCCCCCCCCCATTCTCCTCTTTGGGAAGCCGGATGTAAACTGATTTGTGTGTTTACACACAGCTATCTCTGATTCGACAAACAAATGTAAGGGAATCTGTCCCCACCGTCTGGGCGGATCGGATCAGAGGGCAGTCGGATGTAGATGGACAGCTGGTCTGTTTACATTGGACCACTCATAAGAGGAGAGTGGGCAGTGTCCGTGTCTGCTCTGCATGAGCAGAGCAGACATGGACCTGTCATCCGGCAGCCCCGTACAGCTCAGCAGGGGATCTCCTGCTGAGCAAAACTGGATGAAAGGGGCCTTAGGGCACAGGAGTGTACCTGGCTCTTTAAAATATATCTTCAAATTTGATCTAGGAGTCAGCAGAATACCACATTCCAAAAGTCAATATCTGCAAACACTTGGGAATGCCCCTCCTTCTCCATGCTCTGGCCTAGCAACAGGTCTCTCAGGCCCCGATCGCTGCACTCTGACAAGACAAGGAATGGGAGGCATGTCAGCTGTCCCCCATACCACAAAATTTGTGGTATTTTGAAAGTTTCTTCTGCTGCTTAGGGGGGTTTTTGTGGTGAGAAGAATCCAGAGTCTTGCACCTTCTGGCGCCTTTTGTTTAGTAGCACTTTAGTTTATTCATAAAAAAATTGTAATCACAGTTTTGATGCGTCTGCTTTGTATATACATTACAGATTGAATTCAGCAGCTGCACCCAGCGAGCAGAGTACGTTGGCTGTGTGCCCGGCCTGTCACTATTTATATAGGGTAAAGGTTGAAGTCTACATACACTGATAAGTAATATAGGGGAAAGGTTTCGGGAGCTATGCAGTAAAGCGTCTGACCGTAAAATGTGACCGTTCTAGTTATGTCACTTATGTCAGTCTGTTGCTTGTTTCTGTCTGAGGAACATGTCGGCACAATACACAATACACTGCCACATGGCAGCCAACCCCGACAAATATGGAATATTACCACTGCTTTTCTAAGACACCTTTCACACTAGAGCGCTGCTAAAACAGCCGCTCAAGCACCGGTCGTTTTTTGCCGTGCTTTTCTGGTGCTAGTGGGTCGGATTTTTTTTTTAAGGTCACCTGATAACATGACCTTAAAAAACAAAACAAAAAAAAAAAAGACGCGTTTTGCAGTGCTTTTTTGAATAGCTTTGGAAGCGCTGCCCATTCATTTCAAGGGGCAGGGGCGTTTTTGGAGCACTCCAAACATGCCCCCCCCCAAAAATGCTGCTGGCAGGTGAAGTGAATGGGAGGCAGTTTTCAGGCGCTATTTTTTGCGCTAAAACGCAATGAAAACTGGCTCAGTGTGAAAGGGGTAATGGTTTGTCATTAAAGTAATATTAAAGGCAATGTTCTTTTAAAAAAAAATAAATAAATAACAAAAAAATGTCATACTTACCTGATCTGTGCCCCTGCCGGTAGTCCTGGCTCCTCCCATCTGCCTCCAGAGCAAGCAGCTTGCAATGTCGGCACCCGATCAGGCTCACTCTCGAACCGCTGCTGTGTGTGTCCATTCACACACAGCTGCGGCTCAGACACACTCCTTTGTCCCCTCATTGGCTCACGGGCTGTGATTGACAGTAGCCGGAGCCAATGTGTCAGCCAATAAGACCCCTTTCACACTGAGGCAGTTTTTAGGTGTTCTAGCGCTAGAAATAGCCTCTAAATAGTGCATGAATACCGCCTCCCATTCACTTCAGTGCGTCTTTTTACACTGGGCGGTGCGCTTGTGGGACGTTCAAAAAAAGTCCTGCAAGCAGCATCTTTGGGGCGGGTTTGCAAGTGGTGTAAACACCGCTCCCAAAACGCCCTGCCCATTGAAATGAATGGGCAGTGCTTCGGAAGAGCGGCAACGCAGGCGTTTGGGGTTAAAACCGCTCCGCTAGCGGCCGAAAAGCGACACTTAAAGGCGCCTCTAAAATGAGCGCTTACGGCTGGCGCTCGCAGTGTGAAAGGGGTCTAAGGAAGTTGAGTCCCTGGAGAGCCAAGGCTCTTGTGCACATCGCTGGATTGTGATGGGGCTCAGGTAAGTATAAGGGGGCTGCTACACACAAAAATGTTTTTTACACATAAAAAGCATAAAAAAAAAAAAAAAAAAAAAAAAAAAAAAAAAAAAGGTAAAAAAAACCCTGAGAACCATTTTAAATCAAATCTGGGGAATATTGTTTTGTTTACAAAAAGGTTTTACAGTACAAAATCAGCAATCCTACAAGGCTGAGCAGAGGGTACCCCACAAAGAACAAAAGGTTTGGGTAGATCAAAGCGACTCAACATCCTAGCTGGGCAGCAAAGCCCATAATACTATATGTGATTTTAGCCAAAAAGGTCGAGAAGCAACCTTTAACCATTCGAATATTTAGTGACCATTGTAAGTTACATACTAAGCCCCCTTTTTTTCTCTTTTAGCTATACAGAATTCTAGTAAAGTAATAGTTTTAATGGGACATTTTGTACTTTACACCTCTGTAGCACCTGCAAAACCCCCAGCATGTAACTAAATGCAGCAGTTGTTATGAAGTAACCTAAAACGAAGAACTTCATTTGTCCTCCAGAGGGCGATGTGACCCCTGAACACCATTCCCCTTCCACCGTGCCCACTGAACCAACAACACTGCAAGGTCAATTATATATCTTTGTTCTCTGGACAACTATGAACTGTGGACACAAAGAGAGGGTTTAGAAATATGTAGAAAATTCTAAATCCGGCAACTCAGATTGCAGAAGACACAAAACGGGACAGAGAGTGAGAGAGCCTTGCATATAGTAAACATCTGATGCTTAATGGCTTTGTTACTGTCGTCATTCAAGTCTGTTTATAATGACACTAAACTCTTGTTTAAGATTAAAAAAAATAATGCTGACAGGTAGGATTTTTATGACAGAAGAGGGCCCTATAGGTCCTTTCTGTAATACAGGGCTTGACAAATTTGCTTGGAATCTAGGAGCCAGCTAAAAAAGTTAGGAGCCAGGTTTTTTTTTTGGTTTTTTTTAAACAAACGACAGCTTTATTTTCAATATAAAAATGAACCAATCTTAAATTTACACAGAGACGACTAGAACGAATGTGACTGCTTTTATTTCCTGCCATGCATAATACATAAGACATAAGACCGCCATATTCCCGCTAAGGATCCAATCAGGTCCGCCTGAAAAACTGACAGGTGAACCTGATCAGACAGCCCGTGTGAAAGGGGGCCAAGCAGGGAGATGACAAATAAATTCATTTTAATTAACCACTTCTTTCCCGCAGGACGACTATATACGTCCTGTCTTTGAAGAGAAATACCGTTGTTATGGTAGCAGCTAGCTACCATAACCCCGGTATCTTCTTCAAGAGCCGGCGGTTCTCTTTCAGATAAAAGTGGTCTCTGCAGCAGATTCGCAGCGAGATCACTTTTATCGGCGGCAGGAGAGGGCCCCCCCTACCGCCGCGCTCTGGTGCCCTTCACCGCTTACCGTGGCCGTCGGTAATGGCGGAGGCGATCCGGATCTGTCCCTGGCCTGACATGGAGACGAGTGAGAGGAAGATGGCCCCCCCCCCTGCCCATCTCCAAGTCATTGCGGGGCGGAAGCGACGTCAAATCGTCACTTCCACCCATAGCTCTTGAAGGGACATTTTATTATGTTTTTTTTTCAAATGACAATTTTTTTTTTTTTTTTAATGCATTGTAGTGTAAATATGAGATCTGAGGTCTTTTTGACCCCAGATCTCACATTTAAGAGGTCCTGTCAGGCTTTTTTTCTATTACAAGGGATTTTTACATTCCTTGTAATAGGAATAAAAGTGACTTTTTTTTTTTTTTTTTAAAAAGAACAGTGAAAAAATAAAAGTTAAAATAAATAAGAATTTTTTTTTTTTTAAATGTGCCCCATCCCTTGTAATAGAAATAAAAGTGACACAATTTTATTTATTTTTTTTTAAAAAACAGTGTAAAAATAAAAAGTAAAATATATAAGAAAAAAAATTTTTTTTCAAATGCGCCCCGTCCCGCCAAGCTCGCTTGCAGAAGCGAACGGATATGTGAGTAGCGCCCGCATATGAAAGCGGTGTTCAAACCACACGTGAGGCATCGCCACGATCGTTAAAGCGAGAGCAATAATTCTAGTCCTAGACCTCCTCTGTAACTTAAAACATGCAACCTGTAGAATTTTTTAAACGTCGCCTATGGAGATTTTAAAGGGTAAAAGTTCGTCGCCATTCCACGAGCGGACGAAATTTTGAAGCGTGACATGTTGGGAATCAATTTACTCGGCGTAACATTATCTTTCACAATATAAAAAAAATTGGGCTAACTTTACTGTTTTCTTATTTTTTAATTAAAAAAAAAAGTATTTTTTCCTAAAAAAGTGCGCTTGTAAGTCCGCTGCGCAAATACGGTGTGACAGAAAGTATTGCAATGACCGCCATTTCATTCTCTAGGGTGTTAGAATAAAAAATATATATAATGTTTGGGGGTTATAAGTAAAGGGAAGGAAATGAGCGGGCAGTGAAAACAGGTAGGGAAAGCTCCATTAGCATTGATGGATGTCCTGTCATACCAACGGCCACCACCAGAGGGCGCCTGATTGCAGAAGGAACCATAGGACTGCAGTAGGCCGCAAAGCCGCGGCCTCAATTACCGGCGCGGCCCATCGCGATCGCGCCGGGAGGGGGGGTGTCGAACGGACACAGGATACCCCAGCTGTGCCGCCCCAGGCGCCAGGTCGCTAATTCTAGTCGCAAATGCGACCTGGCGCCCGGGGTTTGTCGAACCCTGCTGTAATAGACCCTTCCCCTGCCTGCCAATATTAAAGTGATTGTAAAGGATCATTTTTTTTAAAATAACATATCATACTTACCTCCACTGTGCAGCTCGTTTTGCACAGAGTGGCCCCAAACATCCTCTTCTGGGGTCCCCCGGCGGCTCCTCCCCACATCTGATAACCCCCCTAGGAGAAGTGCTCTCCCGAGGGGGTCACCTTGCGAGCGCGCTCCCGAGACCAGCATTTGCTTCCACAGACACGAATGCCGGACTCGGCCCCGCCCCCTGCATCATTGGATTTGACTGACAGCAGTGGGAGCCAATGGCTGCGCTGCTATCAATCTATCCATTCAAGAGCCGGGAGCCCATGGAGAGAGGGAGAGCGTGTCCCTGCCAAAGAGATGAAGGGGCTCAGGTAAGTAAAACGGGGGAGCTGCCAGGTGTTTTTTCACCTTATATAGGATGCCTGAAGGTGACAAAACACAAGGGTTTACAACCCCTTTAAAATTGGTTGTAAACCCCAGACATGAAATATGAACAAAGCATATCCCTCTATAGTGTGTAAATGTCTCAATCCAGAGCACTCAAGTGGCTGCTGCTTCATTCCTCTGCTATAAGCACGAGTCACTTCTGACAAGTTTTCCTGACACCAAGAAGAAAATAAAAAGTAAACAGGGGAGGGCACAGCCTGTGATTGACAGTCTTAGCGCTGTTCCTGTGAGCCGTTTGGAGGGAGGAAGGGTGTGACTCTTCCCCCCCCTCCAATCAGATCTCTCTTCATTGAGCTCTGCAGAGTGCAACAAAAGATCTCCGCCCCCTTTTTTTCCTGAACTCTCAGACAAGCTTTAAAAATTCAACATTTGAACGGATGTAGAGATGAGAAGACTGCAGATAAACAGGTACAACTTACGTAGGAGGATTATCTCTGTATCACTTAACTGGGTATGTGTAAGAGTTAAACACTTTAATATTCACAGCGTCATGAATGCACAGCTCAGCATACATTTACAGCAACCTCTGTGCCGTGATGTGATTGGCCTGCACCCGTGTGAGGATGAGGTCATTGCAGCTCAGGCCAATCCAGTCCGAAACCAAAAGCAGATGGAAGAGCCTGCGACAGCCAAGAGCACCAACACCGCACAGCAGGAGGAGATCGTTCTACAGGCAAGTCTGCCATAATGTGCTCATATGAGGTGCATTCTAATACATTATGGCATAAAGCTCCCGGGGTCTTTAGACCCCTTTCACACTGGTGCTGTGCGGGCGTTAACGGTAAAGTGCTGCCAGTTTTAGTGGCACTTTACCGTTGTTATAGCAGGCGCTATATTTCCAGCCGCTAGTGGGGCACTTTTAACCCCCGAATAAAGGGTTAATAACTCCTGTGTTGTGGCGCTGCCAAAGCTGCCCATTCATTTCAATGGGCAGGAACGGTGGAGGATCTTTGTATACAGCGCTCCAAAACCGCCCAAAAGATGCTGCCTGCAGGACTTTTTTTTCCCCGTCCTGCAAGCGCACCGCCCCAGTGTGAAAGGGGTCTTATTGTTATTTTTGTATGTGGAAGTTTAGTTCTGCTTTAACTCAAAAAAGTCCCTTCTGTTGCTCTCAGCCTCCTTCGAATGCCTTTCTTTTTTTTGCTTTTTTTTCCTATTACTTACCCTTTTTTGTGTTTAAGTGTACACTTTAGATCTTGCAGTGACTTCACATTAGTTTATATCATATATTCACTTAATTAGTAGCGCAAAGGACCTCACTTTAATTTTTTTTTTTTTTGCTGCTGCAATCCACCTTCCTGTGAGAGGGTGACTACGTTCGTTCTTCATGATCCGACTTTATATAAGGAATGTAGCAAGGTGGATATAAATCAATGATCGAGAAAATTTTTAAAAAAATAGGATTTTTTGGATTTAAATCAAATATATTTTAATAAAATGCTTATGGAGTAAAAAGATATATAAAAGATAGTTTTCTATTTAGGATACATTAATAATTTATATTATTCAGCGTGGAATGGAGCTTAAAGTGGAGTTCCACTCACTTTTCCAACTCTTCAGCATCCCTCACTAAACTGTGCACTGTAAACAAATTGGATATTTTTACATTTTTTTTCTCAGCACCTACTGTATATCTGCTGTATTCATTTTTCACTTCCTCCTCCCTGGCCGTGGCCCATCGCATCATTTCCTGTTTGCAATGCCTTCTGGGAAGGGGCGGCAGCTTCCTCTGACACTGCCGTTGCTATGGAAACCTGACCTGAAACCTATTACACTGCTTGTGCTGCACTGAGCATGTGCGAGATCTGCAAGGATGAGATCCAGGAAGAAATACAGTCTGGCTTCAGATGCCCACACTTAAGATGGCCACGGCCTGCTGTAAGTTTATAAAATAACAAACTACTGCTATAAACTAACAAAACAGACCTTAGTTTACAGACTAACTTTACTAGAATACATTAAGCTTGTGTATTATAGGGGTATTTTTATTTAAAAAGTATAATTTCGGCCAGAACACCACTTTAACCACTTCAATACCAGGCACTTAGACACCTTCCCGCCCAGCCCAATTTTCAGCTTTCAGCGCTGTCACAATTTGAATGACAATTGCGCGGTCATGCTACACTGTACCCAAACAAATTTTTTATCATTTTGTTCCCACAAATAGAGCTTCCTTTTGGTGGTATTTGATCCCCTCTGCGGTTTTTATTTTTTGCGCAACAAATAAAAAAAGACAGAAAATTTTGAAAAAAAGCACGTTTTTCTTTGTTTCTGTTAAAATTTTTTGTAAATGAGTACGTTTTCTTCTTCAATGACGGGCACTGATATGGCTGCACTGACGGGCACTGATACGGCGGCACTGATGGGCACCGATGAGGTGGCATCAATGAGGTGGCACTGATGAGGTGGCACTGACGGGCACTGATGATGGGCACTGATAGGTGGCACTGATAGGTGGCACTAATGGGCACTGATAGGTGGCACTGGTAGGTGGCACTGATGGGCACTGATAGGTGGCACCGATGGGCACCGATAGGCGGCACTGATGGGCACTTGTAGGTGGCATTAATGGGCACTCGTAGGTGGCGTTGATGGGTAGTTATGGGTGGCACTGATAGTTGGCACAGATGGGCACGGATGGGCACTGATAGGTGGGCACAGATGGGCACTGACAGGTGGCACCG
Source organism: Lithobates septentrionalis (assembly GCA_037952835.1). NCBI lineage: Eukaryota > Metazoa > Chordata > Amphibia > Anura > Ranidae > Lithobates > Lithobates septentrionalis. The sequence continues at coordinate 35,399 of JBBDGP010002858.1, read as the reverse complement.
ATGGACACTGATGGGTGGCACTGATGATTCTGATTGATGGCAGTGATGCCCCTAAGTGTGGCATTGCTGGGCATCACTGCAACATAATTGTGCCAATCAGTGCCCATTTGTGGGCACTGATTGGCACAGATTTGGCACTGACTGGGCACATGTGGATGGCCATGGGGTACATACCTGGCCATCCACATGTTTCCCTTCCCTGGTGGTCCTAGTGGCGATCCCTGGTGGTCTAGTGTGGTGATCTGCGGGGGGGCTGCGCTGATAAACAATCAGCGCAGACCCCCCCTGCCAGGAGAGCCGCCGATCGGCTCTCCTCTACTTGCGTCTGTCAGACGCGAGTGAGGAAGAGCCGATCAACGGCTCTTCCTATTGACAGCGTGATCAGCCGTGATTGGACACGGCTGATCACGTGGTAAAGAGCCTCCGCCGGAGGCTCTTTACCAAGATCGGTGTAGCGGTGTGTCAGACTGACACACCGATCCACCGATCGCCGCGATGCGCGCCCCTGCGGGCGCGCGGCGGCATGTTATCCTGAAGGACGTCATATGACGCCCAGTCAGGATAACACAACCACCGCCCGGCCGTCAATCCGCTATAGGCCGGGCGGGAAGTGGTTAATTATGTAGCATGAGGCTGTATATTCTGCAAAATTTACATTTTTGGTAAACTTATTCAATGAATCCAAGCTTTGCAAGCTGAGATAAAATGCACTACATTGATGCATTCACACAATTTCATAGTAAAAACGAGAGAAGACAAAGTTCAGGAATATTCCTTTATGCCGATGTTTTGCAAATCTTCTATGTGCACTACAAACTGTATGATTGAATCGGTTCTGATAATCGCTGTTTTACTAACCTGACAGCTTATTTTTCTAAAAAGGAAACCTTCATTTTGTTTGCAAATATTAAAGATTCTAACTATCAGCAAGAGTAAGTGCCTACATTTAAAGAGCACCTGTCATTTCTGATCCATGATGACAGCGCCTGTTAGCGGGCATCCACTCACCTGCTGCCACCACGTCCCTCACCTTGTTGTGTCACTGCCGCATCACCAGCCGTCCCATTAAAGTGAATGGGACTGTTGGTGAGTCAACAGCGGGTCAGAGGAGGAGCCGCTGAGGGACAGAGATGACAGTTGCTCTTTAAAAATCATGATTTAAATTGAGTGGATTTAAATCAAGCCTTTTTACTAGTGATAAAATCAACTTGATTTAAGGGCCAGTTCACACCACATGGAATCCAGTGCGTTTTTTTTTCTGCATCAGAAACGCATGGAAAGTAGGTTATATGGTTTTCAATGGCATAGTTCACACCAGTGCTTGCAGTTCCAGTAAAAAAAAAAAAAAAAAAAAAAAAAAGAAGAAGAAGTAGAACATGCTGCATTTTTTCTGCACTGGACTGTACTGGAAAGCTGTAAAACGCATCAAAAACTCACTGGAACGCACCTAAATGCACCAAAAATGCACTGCAACACACTTGTCCTTATTTAGGGTTAAGAAAAAAAAGAGGGGGGGGGGCACTGGAACGCATCAAAAACGAGCATGCAGGAAACCACCTGGAACGCATCCGGACTGCGTTTCTATGGTGTGAACTGGAAGGGCCAGTTCACACCAGATGCAGTTCCGTGTGCTTTTTTTTTCTGCATGAAATCCACCTTGGAATGTAGCCACCCTCTCTTGTTCGCTCCCGAGATGGACTATGGGATTTCTAGTGTGCCTAGAGCACCAACGTGCATGGCTCATTCCACAGTAAAGCGAGAGGGGAAAAAAGAGGTTTGGGAGCTCATGGAGGACATTAAGGGCCAGTTAACACCACATGCAGTCCAGTGCATTTTTTTTCTGCATCAAAAAACGCATGGAAAGTAGGTTATATGGTTTTCAATGGCAAAGTTCACACCAGTGCTTGCAGTTCCAGTAAAATGTAGAACTGGAACGCTGTAAAACGTATCAAAAATGCACTGGAACGCAGCTAAATGCACCAAAAACGCACTGCAACACACTTGTCCTTATTTAGGGCCAGTTCACACCACATGCAGTCCAGTGCGTTTTTTTTCTGCATCAAAAATGCATGGAAAGTAGGTTATATGGTTTTCAATGGCATAGTTTACACCAGTGCTTGCAGTTCCAGTGCGTTTCCAGTTCCCGAAAAAAAAAAAAAGTAGAACATGCTGCATTTCTTCTGCACTTGAACGCTGTAAAACGCATCAAAATCGCACTGTAACGCACCTAAATGCACCAAAAACGCACTGCAAAGAAAAAAGAGGGGGGGGGGGGAAGCACTTGACTGCATCAAAAACGCACCAAAAACGCATCAGAAACGTGCATGCATAAAAGGACCTGGAACGCATCCGGACTGCGTTTCTATGGTGTGAACTGGCCCTTAAGGTTAAGAAAAGAGAGGGGGGGGGGGGGGGGAAGCACTGGACTGCATCAAAAACGCACTGGAACGTATCAAAAACGAGCATGCAGAAAAGCACCTGGAACGCATCCGGACTGCGTTTTGTTTCTATGGTGTGAACTGGCCCTAAAAGGAGGCAGGAAGAAAAAAAAAAAATGAAAAAAAAAAAAAAAACACACACAAGAATCAATGTCATGAAAAATAGATTACAGGACCATCAAGTAGTGGATGTGGATGGATTCATTATGATAATCTTCTGATTCCTCCTGTATTGATTTGTAATGTAACTGTAATGTCTGCCCTCATGTTGTAAAGCGCTGCGCAAACTGTTGGCGCTCTATAAATCCTGTATACTATAATAATAATAATAAGGATATCGCTTAGGGGGCACTTTCAACTGTTGTCATTCCAAATCTTTTTAATTACTTCTCAATTCTACATTGATTTGTCCAGCCTCCATTTAGCCAAGGATGGAATTTAAACCTCAGAACTTCAGGTCACATGAATAGTACACATTCCAACCAGTGATTCTCTAAAGAGAAAAAAAAAAAAGAAGAAAAGCCTTCCAGCGTCTCGGGATCCAGCCATGTAAGCGGGTTATCTGAGGACACACAGTTGACACTACAGAGCAGCAGCAGAGCCACCACATTATTAATAGTCTACAAGATGGAAGCTGCTGAGTATATCATCTCACTGACCTAATAAGGCCTGAAGGTCATTTCATGAGAACGGCTGAAGACCGGAAGTGTCCCATCACTGCTGGGCCGTCACAATGACATCACTTGGCGTTAGGAAGTAAAAAGGAAACAAAGTATGTCTGCAGCCGGAAAATATGCCTTCGGTAATTCTGTTTTTTTCTTTCTATATCCATCCATTCCCAATAAGAGGTACTTTTTCTTAATATGAAACTAAAGTCAAATTCTGAAACCTTGTTATCGGCTGGAGTTTTATAGCCATGAAATCCATTCACACTTGTTAGGCATGTTGCTCCCCCAAACCCTAAATGGGGTCCCCCTCATGGAGAATTGTGTGCTGAACGCTAGCAGAACCTCGTCTTATGCTCTGCAGATTGCCCATATCTAAAACAAAAAATCCAGCTGGCTGCACTCGAGAATAAAATCAAACAACGGTATCTTTATTCATCAGGACAACATGAACAGAGCCCTTGCCTGGGACCTTGTGCTCTGAAGTATTTCACCCACAAAGCTGGTCTTCCTCAGGAGGTCACCTCTCTGATCCTTGTGGGTGGAGCTTGTCAGAGAAGGAGGTCCTGGGTGGGGGACTCTCTGTTCATGTCGTCCAGACAAATAAAGTTACCAGCGCTTGATTTTTCTCTTCTCGTGCAGCCAGTCTTTTCCCTTGGATTTCTGCACACTTGCTACTCTGTATGAGGATCTTCTATCTGCAACAATTTGAAAAGAGCGTGGCTCCGCCCACACAGCCGTGTCATTCATTTACAGAGCTCTGTGAACAAATGCCTACAAGCTTGCAGTTTTCAATGAACTGCGATTGGCGCAGATGAGCGCTCTTGTAGTCCACTGAGCTTCCTGGACTGGAGTAACTGCCTGCCCATATCAGAGGTACGGGGCAGACAGCCACATCTGCCGGACATTGCTTTACAGCCAAAAATTTGTAAATGCACGCATGCAAAAAAAAAAAAAAAAATGTGCGTGAAATTTTTTTTTTTTTTCTTTTGAAACAATGAACTTATCCTTTGAAATGACAATAAAATTCTGATTCTGGTACAAAAGTATTAAAAAAAAAATTATTATTTATTTATTCTTTTCAATTGTGTTAACGAGCAAACCAAAAAAAAAGTTTATACAGTAATAGTTAAAAAAAAAAAAAAAATCAGCTGGAAAGTTATATAATAGCGGTGAAGGAGACTACAGAGTTAATTAGGGCTGTTTATAGCAAACCAAGGTAATAAGTGGTTAAGAACCATTTTAAAGGGAATAAAAAAAATTTAAAAAAAAAAGACAAAAAAAAAAGACAAAAAAAAAAAAAAAAAAACACTTTTTAAAGTGAAGTCCTGTTAGATGACTTCAGGCTGACCCCTTTTGCAGGTACTGTATAGCAATGTAAAACATTAAAGCGGAGGTCCGCCCAAAAAATAAAAGTAAAAGCCAGCAGCTGCACATACTAACCAAATAACGGCGGGCACTTTTCAAGTGCGTTTGAGGGGTTAGCGGTGCGCTTTTTTGAAAGCCACGTGACTCAGAAGAACCATTTTGAGGCGCTTTTGAACCGTTTCCCATTCATTTCAATGAAGAGGGGCTCTTTTTTTTTAGTGCTTCAAACATTCTTAAAAGATGCTGCTTGCAGCAGTTTTTCCACCGCCCCCCCCCCCCCCCCCCCAACGCACCGCCCCAGTGTGAAAGCATTCATTGATTGTAATGGAAATTATTTTTTGAGCTTTTCAGGTGCTTTTTTTTTTTAGCCTCAAAGCGCCTCAGTGTGAAAGGGGTCTTAAAGGGGTTGTAAAGGTAAAAGTTTTTTCACCTTAATACATTCTATGCATTAAGGTGAAAAAAACATCCGACAATACAGCCCCCCTCCCCCCAGCCACCCATTTTACTTACCTGACCCCTCAAAAGTCCCATGCTCGCCCCCCGACATCCTCTTCCCCGCTCAGCCTGGCCGTAGATTGGTTACAGTGGATGGATTGAAAGCAGTGCTGCCATTGGCTCATGCTGCTGTCAATCACATCCAATGACGCGGCGCGCCGGGGCTGAGTGATACAGTGAGCGACTATGGCCGCCGGCTGTATCACGGGAGCGCGCCCGCAAGCACTCAACACCATGTGAGGGAGCTCGTATGAAGGCGTTGAGTCCTTGCGGAAGGGGAGCCGAGACAGCCGCCGAGGGACCCCAGAAGACCAGGTTCGGGGCCACTCTGTGCAAAAGTAGAGGCAAATATAACATGTATGTTATTTAAAAAAAAAAAAAAAATTAGATAGATAGATAGATAGATAGATAGATAGATCTATCTCTTTATATATATATATAATATATATATATATCCTTTAATTTCAGGCTCAAAGTGTATCCCTTTGAGCTGCAGATAAATTAACAGAATAGATACAAAAGTAACATTATGTTACATTGTTTCTTTGTACAATCAGCAGCTTGTTAGACAAGCTGCAGATTCTTAGAACTTCACTGCGTTTACATTGGAGACATTAGAGTGTAAGCTTCCCTGGTGCAGAGACCGATGTGGCTCAGTGTTCTCTGTACAGCAGTGGTCATCAACCCTGTCCTCTGGGCCCACTAACAGGCCAGGTTTGAAGTATTACTTTGGGGGAGATGCAGACTAGAATATGCAATCACTGAGCAGCAAATGATATCATCGGTCATGTATTTCAACCGTTCTAATAGGAGCGACCCAAGTCGCTCCGACTTAGAAAAAGGTTCCTGTACTATTTTTGGGGCGACTTCAGGCGACTTGCATTGACTTCTATACAGAAGTCGTGTGCAGGTCGCCTCGGTGAGTCGGCCTGCAAGTCGTGTTGCCCCTGTGTGAACCGGCAGTAAGTGGGCCTTGAGGACAGGGTTGATGACCACTGCTGTACAGCACTGTGGTATAGGTCAGAGCTATTGAAATGTATAACAGCGTATGACTGTGGTGGGGACATTAGAGTGTAAGCTCCTCTGGTGCAGAGACTGACGCAGTGTTCTGTGTACAGCACTGCAATATATGTCAGAGCTATATAAAATGTATGTTATTAGTGTGTGATAGAGCTGCACGATTCTGGCTAAAATAAGAATTACGATTTTTTTTTTGCTCAGAATAAAAGATCACGATTCTCTCGGTGTAACATCTTCTTTCACATTATACAAATTTTTTTTATAATTAAAGTGTATTTTTTTAAAAAAAAATTGCGTTTGAAAAACCACTGAGAAAATACGGTGCAACATAAAATATTGCAACCACCACAATTTTATTCTCTAGGGTCTCTGCTCAAAAAAAAAAAAAAATGTATGTATATATATATATATATATATATATATATATATATATATAGTAGGGGTGCAAAGGATCGTCATCGATCCGTGATCCGATCCGCGGAGGTTGACCCGTACGGGACACCTCTGTGGCCTCGGCCATAGGAAAGGCCGCAGCTTTGGCCTAGCTCCGGAGCGGCGGCCATCTTGGTACACCCGGCGGCCGTTTAGCACGTCGAATGACGGAGCGATTACTTGTAACAAACCGGCGTCATGTCATGACGCCGGTTCCTCTCTCTCTCCCCTCTGTGTACTGATCTGTACAGTGGAGGGGAGAGATCGGATGGCAGCAGTGCCAATACTCTGCCGCAATGCCCTGCCAATAGGGAAATTGTGGATATTACTGTGGGGGAGATTTTTTTTTTTTTGTTGTTGATCCGAAAATGATCCGAACCGTGACTCCTGATCCGAGGAACGATCCGAACCGTGAGTTTTTTGATCCGTTGCACCCCTAATAGATAGATAGATAGATATATCTGTTCTTTCTGCCTGTAAACTTGAGATTGTCCATGGCAACCAAAAAGTGTCTATATCTATATATCTCATGCTCGGGTGCTCCAAGTAATTTTCTAGCAGAAAATAATGATTTTTACTTGCAAGCAACAAATGTCAGAAAAGGTTTGGTCTTTAAATGGTTAAACTTCCCTCATTTACATGCCGGAGTTCTGTCCTTTGATAAAAGAACAAAAAGATACTTTGTCGCCTGTTGTAATAAAACTTGGCAGGCTGCCCAGAATTTTTATTTTTATTTTTTCCAGCTGAGAGAACTCTCTGCACTTGTTAGAAAGATGGTGACATGTTTTGAAGATCGGGAAGGGAAAAAGATTGTGATTTCAATTCTTAACGATTAAAAGTGCAGCTCTAGTGTGTGACTATATTGGGGACATTAGAGTGTAAGCTCCTCTGGTAGAGAGACTGATGTGACGTGGCTCAGTGTTCTCTGTACAGCACTGTGGTATATGTCAGAGCTATAGAAACGTATAGTAGTGTATGACTGTGATGGGGACATTAGAGTGTAAGCTCTTCTGGTGCAGAGACTGATGCGATTGGCTCGGTGTTCTCTGTACAGCACTGTGGTATATGTCAGAGCTAAACAAATGTATAACAGCGTATGACTGTGGTGGGACATTAGAGTGTAAGCTCCTCTGGTAGAGAGACTGATGTGACGTGGCTCAGTGTTCTCTGTACAGCACTGTGGTATATGTCAGAGCTATAGAAACGTATAGTAGTGTATGACTGTGATGGGGACATTAGAGTGTAAGCTCTTCTGGTGCAGAGACTGATGCGATTGGCTCGGTGTTCTCTGTACAGCACTGTGGTATATGTCAGAGCTAAACAAATGTATAACAGCGTATGACTGTGGTGGGACATTAGAGTGTAAGCTCCTCTGGTGCAGAGACTGATGACTGACGCCGTGTTCTGTGTACAGCACTGCAATATATGTCAGAGCTATATAAATGTATGTTAATAGTGTGTGAGTATATTGGGGACATTAGAGTGTAAGCTCGTCTGGTACAGAGACTGAAGTGATTGGCTCAGTGTTCTCTGTACAGCACTGCAGTATATGTCAGAGCTATAGAAATGTAGAATAGCATGACTGTGGTGGAGACATTAGAGTGTAAGCTCCTTTGGTGCAGAGACTGATGTGGCTCGGTGTTCTCTGTACAGCTGTGGTATATGTCAGAAGAACTATAGAAACGTATAACAGTGCATTAGAGTGTAAGCTCCTCTGGTGCATAGACTGGTGTGACTGGCTCAGTGTTCTCTGTACAGCATTGGGGTATATGTCAGAGCTATAGAAATGTATAGTAGTGTATAACTGTGGTGGAACATTAGAGTGTAAGCTCCTCTGGTGCAGAGACTGATGTGACTGGCACTATGAATCTCCAAGTGTTGCTATGGTGACAGAGAGACCCCCACGAAACCACAGGAGGTCTACATATACACATAGCTCCAACCAGATTAATACTGAAGTAGAATGAGATGACTGAACTCCCCCACCCCCCATAGGTCATTCATGTCCCGTACAGAGAACACCCGCCCTCCTCTCCCCCATCTGGTTCTCTTTCTCCCCCGGTCACCTCTCTGTCCCCCACCTTCCCCGGTACCTGTCTTCCCGCCCAGACGGAGCAGCGCTCCCACACTCCTCACGGCCGCCATGTTGTCCGAGGTGACACTGACAGGACCCCCTCTGAAAGCCGGCTCATCGGGCCTCACCCTCAGGGCTGTCCGCCCAACTGCCTGACTAACTATACCCATTATCGGCAGCGGTAACCCAAAAAGTACAGGAATGTGTTCAGATGGACGAGAGAATTCGTATGAGAGTTAGTGGCCTGAGAGTGTCGGAGAGGAGAGAAGGTGGCGGAATACGGAGGAAATTGAGACAGGCGCTCCGGGGACAGCCCTAGAAGGCAGAACGGGAGGAGGGGGGCCTCGTAGTGAACTTGACGCATCTGGCGGCGGAGAGAGAGAAGAGAGAGCGGAGGTGAGCTCAGGTGAGGGGCAGCTGACCCTGGGGGTGTCATAGTGATAGGAGGGGGGGATAGGGACAGTACACACCGACACTATACCACAACCCTCAGCCAAGTCATGTTTAGGCCTTCTCTGGTAATGGGAGGGTCTCCACACGTTGTCACCAGTCATGTTTAGTCCCTGAAGGTCTTCACGTTGTCACCAGTCCTGTTTAGTCCTCCTCTGGTCTTCTGGGTTCTCCACATTGCGTTCAGTCATGTTTAGTCCTCCTCTGGGGTCTTCACGTTGTCACCAGTCATGTTTAGTCCTCCGCCTGGTCTTCTGGGGTCTCCACGTTGTCATCAGTTCTGTTTCGGTCTCTTCTGGGGTCTCCACATTGCGTTCAGTCATGTTTAGTCCTCCTCTGGGGTCTTCACGATGTCACCAGTCATGTTTAGTCCTCCTCTGGTCTTCTGGGTTCTCCACGGTGTCACCAGTTATGTTTAGCTGTCCTCTGGGGTCTCCACATTGTCCCCAGTCATGCTAAGTCCTCCTCTGGTTTTCTGGGGTCTCCACATTGCGTTCAGTCATGTTTAGTCCTCCTCTGGGGTCTTCACGATGTCACCAGTCATGTTTAGTCCTCCGCCTGGTCTTCTGGGGTCTCCACGTTGTCATCAGTTCTGTTTCGGTCTCTTCTGGGGTCTCCACATTGTGTTCAGTCATGTTTAGTCCTCCTCTGGTCCTTGGAGGTCTCCACAGTGTCACCGGTCATGTTTAGTCCCCCTTTGGGGGGTCCCCACGTTTGCCTTCAGTCATGTTTTGTCCTCCTCTGGTTTTCTGATGTCTCCACGTTGCCTTCAGTCATGTTTAGTCGTCTTCTGGGCTCTCCACAGTGTCACCAGTTTTGTTCAGTCCTCTTCTGGTTCTTGGAGGTCTCCACGTTGTCACTGAACATGTGTATAGATCTACACACACACAATGGCCATTAGAGGGCAGACAGGCTGTGCAGGGGGTGGGGTGTCAGCACAAGTCTTGGCCATTGGAGGGCAGACAGGCTGTGCAGGGGGTGGGGTGTCAGCACAAGTCTTGGCCATTGGAGGGCTGGGTGTGCAGGGGTGGGGTGTCAGCACAAGTCTTGGCCATTGGAGGGCAGGCAGGCTGTGCAGGGGTGGGGTGTCAGCACAAGTTTTGGCCATTGGAGGGTATGCAGGCTGTGCAGGGGTGGGGTGTCAGCACAAGTCTTGGCCATTGGAGGGCAGACAGGCTGTGCAGGGGTGGGGTGTCAGCACAAGTCTTGGCCATTGGAGGGCAGGCAGGCTGTGCAGGGGTGGGGTGTCAGCACAAGTTTTGGCCATTTGAGGGTATGCAGGCTGTGCAGGGGGTGGAGTGTCAGCACAAGTCTTGGCCATTGGAGGGCAGACAGGCTGTGCAGGGGTGGGGTGTCAGCACAAGTCTTGGCCATTGGAGTGCTGGATGTGCAGGGGTGGGGTGTCAGCACAAGTCTTGGCCATTGGAGGGCTGGGTGTGCAGGGGTGGGGTGTCAGCACAAGTCTTGGCCATTGGAGGGCAGACAGGCTGTGCAGGGGTGGGGTGTCAGCACAAGTCTTGGCCATTGGAGGGCAGGCAGGCTGTGCAGGGGTGGGGTGTCAGCACAAGTCTTGGCCATTGGAGGGCAGGCAGGCTGTGCAGGGGTGGGGTGTCAGCACAAGTTTTGGCCATTTGAGGGTATGCAGGCTGTGCAGGGGGTGGAGTGTCAGCACAAGTCTTGGCCATTGGAGGGCAGACAGGCTGTGCAGGGGTGGAGTGTCAGCACAAGTCTTGGCCATTGGAGTGCTGGGTGTGCAGGGGTGGGGTGTCAGCACAAGTCTTGGCCATTGGAGGGCAGGCAGGCTGTGCAGGGGTGGGGTGTCAGCACAAGTTTTGGCCATTGGAGGGTATGCAGGCTGTGCAGGGGTGGGGTGTCAGCACAAGTTTTGGCCATTGGAGGGTATGCAGGCTGTGCAGGGGTGGGGTGTCAGCACAAGTCTTGGCCATTGGAGGGCAGACAGGCTGTGCAGGGGTGGGGTGTCAGCACAAGTCTTGGCCATTGGAGGGCAGGCAGGCTGTGCAGGGGTGGGGTGTCAGCACAAGTCTTGGCCATTGGAGGGCAGGCAGGCTGTGCAGGGGTGGGGTGTCAGCACAAGTTTTGGCCATTTGAGGGTATGCAGGCTGTGCAGGGGGTGGAGTGTCAGCACAAGTCTTGGCCATTGGAGGGCAGACAGGCTGTGCAGGGGTGGGGTGTCAGCACAAGTCTTGGCCATTGGAGTGCTGGATGTGCAGGGGTGGGGTGTCAGCACAAGTCTTGGCCATTGGAGGGCTGGGTGTGCAGGGGTGGGGTGTCAGCACAAGTCTTGGCCATTGGAGGGCTGGGTGTGCAGGGGTGGGGTGTCAGCACAAGTCTTGGCCATTGGAGGGCAGGCAGGCTGTGCAGGGGTGGGGTGTCAGCACAAGTTTTGGCCATTTGAGGGTATGCAGGCTGTGCAGGGGGTGGAGTGTCAGCACAAGTCTTGGCCATTGGAGGGCAGACAGGCTGTGCAGGGGTGGGGTGTCAGCACAAGTCTTGGCCATTGGAGTGCTGGATGTGCAGGGGTGGGGTGTCAGCACAAGTCTTGGCCATTGGAGGGCTGGGTGTGCAGGGGTGGGGTGTCAGCACAAGTCTTGGCCATTGGAGGGCAGACAGGCTGTGCAGGGGTGGGGTGTCAGCACAAGTCTTGGCCATTGGAGGGCAGGCAGGCTGTGCAGGGGTGGGGTGTCAGCACAAGTCTTGGCCATTGGAGGGCAGGCAGGCTGTGCAGGGGTGGGGTGTCAGCACAAGTCTTGGCCATTGGAGGGCAGACAGGCTGTGCAGGGGTGGGGTGTCAGCACAAGTCTTGGCCATTGGAGGGCAGGCAGGCTGTGCAGGGGTGGGGTGTCAGCACAAGTCTTGGCCATTGGAGGGCAGGCAGGCTGTGCAGGGGGTGGGGTGTCAGCACAAGTTTTGGCCATTTGAGGGTATGCAGGCTGTGCAGGGGTGGGGTGTCAGCACAAGTCTTGGCCATTGGAGGGCAGGCAGGCTGTGCAGGGGTGGGGTGTCAGCACAAGTTTTGGCCATTTGAGGGTATGCAGGCTGTGCAGGGGTGGGGTGTCAGCACAAGTCTTGGCCATTGGAGGGTATGCAGGCTGTGCAGGGGTGGGGTGTCAGCACAAGTTTTGGCCATTGGAGGGTATGCAGGCTGTGCAGGGGTGGGGTGTCAGCACAAGTCTTGGCCATTGGAGGGTATGCAGGCTGTGCAGGGGTGGGGTGTCAGCACAAGTCTTGGCCATTGGAGGGCAGGCTGTGTAAGGAAGCAATACAAAGAGAACAAGATAGTTTTTCATACAAATACACAGTAGAGCAGCCAGATATCAGGAATAATGAAATGTTGGGGGAAATATGATTTAAGGATATCTAAACCAAAGAACAAGAATGTAATATATCGCAGCTTAGTGGTCCCTACATTTGGTGTCTGCATTGGGTTTCTTATTGCAGGCTAAGAACATTTTCAGCAAGTACAGAAAATATTTGATCCTGCCAGAAATGCCATGTCATTGTCACTTCCTGTGAGTGGATCTGGCATCTGCACAAAGGGTTTTTTTTTTTGTTCCCTTCATGCATAGAATGCATGAAGGTAAAAATAACTTCAGCCTTTAGAACCACTTTAATGCATTGGGTAAAAAACCTTCTGTGTTCAGCTCTCAACTCCACCCCGCTCCCCCTTTATATTTACCTGAGCCTGATCTAGATCCAGCAATGTGCCTGGGAGCAGTGTCTCTTTGCTCTCTTCCTCCTCCCTGGACAAGGAAGCAGCAGCGGGAGCCATGGCAGTCACAGGAGGGGGGGCTGAGTGACGCGGTGTATATCAATGGACACACAGTGACCAGCTCAGGTCTGAGCCCGCATGAGTGCCCCCATAACAATTGGCCCTCAGAAGGGGGAAGAGCCAGGAGCTCTGGTGGGGGGACCTGAGAAGAGGAGGATCGGGGCTGCTCTGTGCAAAACCATAACACAAAGCAGATAACTGTAATATGTTTATTATTTTAATTTAAAGAAATGCTTTCTTTTGCAATCACTTTAACCCTCTCTTAGCCCCTGTTCACACCGGTGCGACTAGTTATGCGATTGGAAAGGTCCTAAGCGCATGACAAGTCGCACCCTGTTGTTCCCTATTGTCAGCAATGGAACTGTTCAAAGCCGTGCAACGCCAACTTTGCACTGATTTGGTAAAAGAAGTTCCTGCACCATTTGTGGCGATTTGAGGTGCAACTTGCATAGACATCTGTGCATGAAGGTGCAGAGATGTCAGCCAAGGTGCCCTGACATGCGGCTTTGAAATCGTGCGATTTCAGTTGAAGTTGCATAATTTTAATGTCTGATTTGGTGTAGGGGGGGGGGGGGCGGCGGCTTAAAGCGGAGTTCCACACAAAAATGGAACTTCCGCTTTTCGGAACCCTCCCCCCCCCCCCTCCGGTGTCACATTTGGCACCTTTCAGGGGGGAGGGGGGTGCAGATACCTGTCTAAGACAGGTATTTGCACCCACTTCCGGCATAGACTCCCATGGGAGTCTCTGCCTCTTCCCGTCCCGACCGCGCTGTCTGCTGGGAACACACAGCTCCCAGGAGAGAGCGGGGACCACTTGGGACGCGCAGCGCGACTCGCGCATGCGCAGTAGGGAACCGGGAAGTGAAACCGCAACGCTTCACTTCCTGATTCCCTCACATAGGATGGCGGCGGCAGCTGCCGAGAACTGAGCGGGTTCTAGGCGTCGCCTGCTGACATCGCTGGACCCTGGGACAGGTAAGTGGCCATGTATTAAAAGTCAGCAGCTGCACTATTTGTAGCTGCTGGCTTTTAATATATTTTTTTTTTTTTTGGCGGTGTGGGTGAACCCCCGCTTTAAAGCTCAACTGCAGCCAAACCTTTCTGTTCTTTTGGTTTTTTAGATATGTGAAAGGTTTAGAATGTCTGTCGGGATTATGTGACAGACCATGTCACTATTTGGGCTTTTATTGACTCGCATACACTCACATTCACTTCCTGTCCAGGTAATGGGTGTCACACAGAACAGGAAGTAAGGGGAGATACCCGACAGGGACACAGCATTGAAAACTGAGGGAGACTCTACAGTCCTGTATGGAAATATAAAGTGGTAAAAAATACTTCGCCAACCTCAAATGTAAGCAGCCAACACAACAATCAGACCGGTTGTAATGTGATATATAAAGGTGTAGCGCTGGTGATGTATATAAACCACAAAAGCCTAAGCAGAATAGAATTTCTATTCTGTGTGGAAATATATTGGGCTTGGACTTCTGATGCTGAAAGCCTCCCATTCAAATAAAGTATATATATATATATAAGCCCGAGGTGGTTTGTAGCCGTATCGGCGCACTTGCCACAGAAACAACGGAGTCCTGTCCGTGATACTTTCTATTATTTGCACTAACATACAATTTTTCAGGACAAGCTTTTTCGGGGTGTTTCCCCCTTTTTAAGGTCCCAGCAGTATATACCGGATTATAATCTACTACCTGCGTTACAGTCTGATCATGTGACTTTCCATTTGATCCAAACAAATTTATATGTGAGATTTGCTTTTTCTAATTGTGACTGTAATAGAGATCTGTCACATGATGACGATACTTTAATACCCTTGATGGGTCATAAACCTGTTTGGTGTGGCGGCATGTATGAGCTGAGGAGGTCATTGTTATGACATTGCTCTCCTATGTAATCATAGTGAACCATGTGGGTCTCAGGCCCCCCCCCCGGTGGAAGGATTGACCTTCAGGGCCCATGTGACTTGGTATTGTTCCTGCAGAGGGAGGAATCTGCTGTGATGGAATTGGGTGAAAGGTGACGGAGGGAAATGTAGGTAAAAGGTCAGCGCCTGGAGGAGTGTGTGTGACCAGCATGGTAATGATGGGAGGAGGAGGGGAGAGAATACTTCCTGTGGGAGACCAGATTTGCAGCATGCTTTCAGTTTACATTATGTATATGCTCAGGGCTGCCTGTATCCCCTCCAGGGAGGAATAAAAATAGGTCTGAAACTGGGCTTATTACACTATCTATTAAACCTTTATAATCAGCGTCTTATCCTTCTTTGTACACAGCATAGGCATTTGTATTCCATTCACACTTTTTTTTTTTTTTTTCTTCCCTGCTTTAGTTGCTTCCCTGGTTGTTCCAGACGCCAATAAAATCAGTCAATTAAAGCAGCATTAAACCCAAAATTAAACCCTTTTATTATATCGCAGCTTGCCAATTCCTGATGTGACATGATCGTAGCATTAGTTTTTCTTTTTCAGGCTTTCTTTTTTTTTTTTTTTCTATTTTCATCTACCCTGTTTCCCCGAAAATAAGACCTAGCGTGATTGTCGGTGATGGCTGCAATATAAGCCCTACCCCCCCAAATAAGCCCTAGTTAAAGTCCTTGTAGGTCTTATTTTCAGGGTAGGGCTTATTTTCGGGGAAACAGGGTAGGGCTTATTTGGGGGGTAGGGCTTATATTGCAGCCATCACCGACAATCACGCTAGGTCTTATTTTCGGGGAAACAGGGTAGTTATCCAGCCAGCAAGTCTGTTGTTTTTTTTCAAAAGAACAAGCTCTCCAGCAGAATGTATCAGTTACAGGAAATATTTAGCACCAAAAGTTTGCTCAGCGCTTTACAATATAAAGGCGAGACAATACACCAAGTGAACAATTCAATACAAGAGGGCAGGGTGGATTTGATTTAAAGGGGTTGTAACCCTTTGTGTTCACCTTAATGCATCAAGGTGAAAAAACACCTGTCAGTGACCAGACCAGAACCCCCCCCCGTTTTACTTACCTGAACCCTCAAACTTGACCCGGCGGGGACGCGTTGTCTCTCTGCCCGGGGTCCTCGGCTCTTGATTGGATAGATTGATAGCAGTGCAGCCATTTGCTCCCGCTGCTGTCAATCAAATCCAATGACGCGAGTGCCGGGGGGGGGGGGGGAGCAGGGCAGAGTCCTGTATTCAGCCTCTATGGATGCCGAATTCTGGGCACGGGAGCACGCAAACAAGGTAACCCCCTCGGGGAAGCGCTTCTCCTAGGCCAGTGATGGTGAACCTTGGCACCCCAGATGTTTTGGAACTACATTTCGCATGATGCTCGACTACACTGCAGAGTGCAGAAGGGATAGGTGGGGACCTACTAAAGTGTTTGTTAAGGTAAAACATTTTTTTTTTCTACAGTTCCCTCTGATATATAACATTAAGCTCCGCAGTTCGGCGCTCAGCTGACTACCCACTGGTCTCCGCTCCCGATGTGATTGCTGCAGGGGGAGGTGCTGGGAAACCCCCGAACGGCGCTCTGAAGTAAGCTATGCTACCGCATATTTTTATAAATGATATGCGCTGCAGAGTAGAGCTGCACGATTCTGGCCAAAATGAGAATCACAATTTTTTTTTTTTTGCTTAGAATAAAAAGATCACGATTCTCTCACGATTCTCGCGACGTAAAATCTTTCACGTTATACAAAAAAAAGAAAAAAAGGGCTAACTTTACTGGTTAGATTTTTTTTTTTTTTCATTCATTAAAGTAATTTTTTCCAAAAAAATTGCATTTGAAAGACCGCTACGCAAATACAGTGTGACATAAAATATTGCAACAACCACCATTTTATTCTCTAGGGTGTCCACTAAAAAAATCTATGTTTGGGGGTTCTAAGTAATTTTCTAGCAAAAAAAAATAATTTTAACTTGAAACCAACAAATGTCAGAAAAAGGTTTAGTGTTTTAAGTGGTTAAACTTTTTTTCACTTACAAAGGAAGTCTATTCCTTTGACAAATTGTTACAATGTTTATACTTAAGTTCAAAGGATAAAGAATGTTTTGTTTCTTGGCAGACTGCCCGGTTTTTCTCTTGCTTTCTTTTGAGCGCTGTCAGCTTCAGAAGAACAGAGAGAATTCTTTGCATAGAAAGAATTGTGAAACACTTTATTCAAGATCGCGATGACGATTAATCGCGATGACGATTCTTGTGCAGCTCTACTGCAGAGCGTAATGTTCTATATCGGAGGGAAAAAGAAAAACTTCTGACGAAGGCACGTACGGATGATTCTGGTGTCAGGGCTCAGCAGCCCTAATAGATCGGAGTCAACGTAGAGAGTGGAGGGTAGAAATTGGCAGTATCATCCAGGTATTTCAGGTGTTACAGGGAGCCAAGTACCCTGCTGTATAACATGCTTTAAGGAAACCGGATTTATTTTTATTTTTTGGGAGTTAACAAACACTTTAACCACTTGCTTACCGGGCACTTAAACCCCCCTCCTATCCAGACCAATTTTCAGCTTTCGGCGCTGACGCACTTTGAATGACAATTGCGCGGTCATACAACACTGTACCCAAATGAAATTTTTATCATTTTTTCACCACAAATAGAGCTTTCTTTTGGTGGTATTTGATCACCTCTGCGGTTTTTACTTTTTATTAAAAAAATGTAAAAAACTGAATTTTTTTTTTAAAAAAAAGTTTATTTTTTTATATTTTGTTATAAAAAATTTTAAACGGGTAATTTTTCTCCTTCATTGATGTACGCTGATGAGGCGGCAGTGATGGGCACTGATAGGCGGCAGTGATGGGCACTGATGGGTGGCAGTGATGGGCACTGATGGGTGGCAGTGATGGGCAGCACTGGCAGGTGGCACTGATTGGCACTACAGGTGGGCATTGATAGGTGGTACTTGTGGGCATTGATAGGTGTCACTTGTGGGCACTGTTAGGTGGCACTGTGGGCACTGTTAGGTGGCACTGTGGGCACTATTAGGTGGCACTTTAATTGGGCACTGATGAGGCAGATGTGCCTCTTCCACTTGGGGACCAATGTCCCTCACATCCGATCCGGTGATCGGCTTTTTTTTCTACTCGCGCTGTCAGCGTGAGTAAAAAAAAAAACCGATTACCGATCTTTTGTTTACATCATGTGATCAGCTGTCATTGGCTGACAGCTGATCACATGGTAAGGGGCCGGGACCGGCCCCTTACACAGATCGGTGATCAGCCGAGTCTCAGAGACTCGGTGATCACAACGCGCCCGGCGCGCGCAGGGAGCGTGCACAGGGGAGGCCGTCATATGACGGCCTCCCGGGAATGTAGGTCCGCGCTGTAGCCGTCATTCGGCTATAGCGCGGATGCCAAGAAGTTAAGCATTCTTGCATTTTACTAAAAGTGAATGAAACTCCTATCATCAAAATCTCATATAAGCTTTGAAGTGATTGTAAACGATCACCTTGTGAGACAACTTATTCAGTTTAATATAGAAATGAAAGGCAAAACATTTGTGTATAGATAATAAAAAACACTATAAATCCCTTTTTTTTTTTTTTTTTTTTTTTTTTTAGTTATAACATTCCCTCTGTTCTCGGATGCATAAGAGCTGGGAGAGAAGAAACAGCAGTACAGTAAACTTCTCAGTAAAAAGCTGTGGGGGGAGGGGGGGGGAGTGTCAGGACAAGTCTAATGATTGGAGGAGAGCAGTCTGAGTTCCCAGCACAGCTAGTAGAGAACTGACCACATTGCGCTCTAATAGGAAAGCACAGAGACTAACAGGCACACCACATAAAGGAAGCAATACAAAGAGAACAGGATATTTTTCTTCATACAAATATGTATGGCAGGCACATATCGGGAATATGAAATGTTGGGTTTATGTATACTTTTAAAGAATATGCAAAAGTGTGAAAGTATTAGAACCCCTGACAGGTGTTTATTGCTGCTGTCCCTGCTGAGGGGGACTGTAGTCATCTGTGTTGTTTCAAGAATTGATAGATATAAGGCATATTTCCACTGCTCCAGAGTTACCCTGTTTCCCCGAAAATAGGACCTAGCGTGATTGTCGGTGATGGCTGCAATATAAGCCCTAGCCCCCCAAATAAATCGTCCCCTGTTTCCCCGAAAATAAGCCCTACCCTGAAAATAAGACCTACAAGGACTTTAACCAGGGCTTATTTGGGGTGTAGGGCTTATATTGCAGCCATCACCGACAATCACGCTAGGTCTTATTTTCGGGGAAACAGGGTATTATGGACTCGGGAATGATCGCTTCCAGCACAAGTACCTTTTTATTTTATTTATTTACAAACAACGTTCTTTATTGGAAAAGTATGCATGTTTACAAGATATCAGTAATCATAATGCAAACACTGAACATCTACAAGGAAATACAGATGGAATCGCGAAAAGAAAAGAAAAAAACAAAGTATTCTTTGGAGAATGTTATCTTAGGAGAATGTACCTATCCTACCCTCCCCTGTCAAATACCTTTTATTTTATGACAGGTTATAATTTAAAGGGAATTTCTAGTGTATTTTTCATGGCACATGTTGATTCATAGTAAAAGGTGTACAAAAAATGTGGAAACCATTACATTTTACTCTCTACTACGGTACATTCCACATTTTATGGTTTTATTTCATATATAGATTTGCTGGTCCTCTAGCGCTGGTCTGTATGACGGACATTGGCAGTTGGCATCTTTCGCCCAACAGCTGCAGACATAAGACCAGATACATCATAAGTCACATTGAGATCACCTTGTTTTCAGACTAGCAGAAACCCCATACAACACTAACTAAAGAAGAAGTACAACTTCATGTGTAATGTGTGAATATGGCTGCCCCATGTAAAAAAGTCTAGCTTGGCCCGGCATCTTGTGTCCCTCCATCGGTCCTTTTCATAGGATCGGCAGTCTCATTGAGCAATAGTCAGGAGAGTGGGGCCAGATACAATATTTACAGGGAAAGTCGATGCATACATATACATTCACCTTTCTGTATCTGCTGATCAGTCTGACATTTTTAATAAAGGTATCTTCTGTTTAATCTCAATTTGAAATGCTCAGCTTTGCCGTACATTTACTATAAGAGGGCAGCAAATATTTATTCTTGGCTAATTGTGTACAGTAATTTTGGAACTTGTCTAAAATTCTTGCCTGACTGCTTTTCTTCTTGTTGTAGCAGAATCCAAGATGGCCTTCATGTTAAAACAAAGTGCCCGATGCCTCCCCACAACAAGCAGGCTTGGTAAGGATGAAACTACAACTTAGATTTCTGGTCTTAGCTTTACAGTTGGTGTAGTACTGTATTGTGTTAAGACGTGTGTGTATAATTAATTATATATATATATATATATATATATATATATATATATATATATATATATATATATACATATACATACACACACACACACACCTCAAAAAAATTAGAATATCATCAATAAGTTAATTTATTTTAGTAATTCAGTTCAAAAAGTGAAACTCCTATTATAGATTCATTACACACAGAGTGATATATTTCAAGCATTTCTTTTTTTTTTAAATTTTAATAATTATGGCTGATAGCTAGTGACAACCCAAAATTCAGTATTTCAGAAAATTAGAATATTACATAAGACCAATTTAAAAAAAAAAAAAAAAAAAAAAAGGATTTTTAACCGCTTCAGCCCCGGAAGATTTTACCCCCTTTCTGACCAGAGCACTTTTTTGCGATTCGGCACTGCGTCGCTTTAACTGACAATTGCGACATTGCACCAAAACAAAATTGACGTCCTTTTTTTTTTCCCACAAATATTTTTTTTGGTGGCATTTGATCACCTCTGCAGTTTTTATTTTTTGCGCTATAAACAAAAAAAAAGAGTGCCAATTTTTTTTTTTTTTTTTTTTTTTTTTCAAAAATTTTTTTTACTTTTTGCTACAATAAATATCCCCCAAAAGATTTTTTTTTTCCTCAGTTTAGGCCGATATGGTATTCTTCTACATATTTTTGGTAAAAAAAAAAAAAAATCACAATAAGGGTATATTGATTGGCTTGTGCAAAAGTTATAGTGTCTACAAAATAGGGGATAGTTTTATGGCATTTTTATTATAATTTTTTTTATTATTATTAGTAATGGCAGCGATCTGCGGCTTTTATCATGACTGCGACATCATGGCAGACACATTGGACACTTTTGACACTATTTTGGGACCATTGTCATTTATACAGCGTTCAGTGCTATAAAAATGCACTGATTACTGTGTAAATGACACTGGCAGGGAAGGGGTTGAACATTAGGGGGCGATCAAGGGGTTAAGTGTGTCCTAGGGAGTGATTCTAATTGGGGGGGGATGGGCTACAACTCACATGACAGCGATCACTGCTCCCGATGACAGGGAGCAGTGATCTCTGTCATGTCACAAGGCAGAACAGGGAAATGCCTTGTTTACATAAGCA
Organism: Lithobates septentrionalis; assembly: GCA_037952835.1. Taxonomy (NCBI): domain Eukaryota; kingdom Metazoa; phylum Chordata; class Amphibia; order Anura; family Ranidae; genus Lithobates; species Lithobates septentrionalis. Next base: position 14,253 of record JBBDGP010002858.1, on the reverse strand, counting down.
TCTCCCCGTTCTGCTGCTCCGTGACACGATCGCCTGGGAGACCAGCAGACATCGAGTCTGTTGGTTCCGCGGGCACGGTCACGCTGTACGCGCCGGGCGCGCATGCCCCCTAATTAAACAGGGCATACAGGTACGCCCATTTGCCCACCTCTGCCATTGTGCTGACGTATATCTGCATGCAGCGATCGGGAAGTGGTTAATACTGAAAAGTATGTCCATGTACAGTATAGTATGCACTCAATACTTGGTCGGGGCTCCTTTTGCATGAATTACTGCATCAATGCGGCATGGCAGGGAGGCGACCAGCCTGTGGCACTGCTGAGGTGTTATGGAATGCCAGGTTGCTTTGCTAGCCACCTTCAGTTCATCTGCATTGTTGCATCTTGTGTCTCTCATCTTCCTCTTGGCAATACCCCACAGATTCTCTATGGGGTTTAGGTCAGGCGAGTTTGCTGGACAATCAAGCACAGCGATACCATGATCATTAAACCAGATATTGGTACTTTTGGCAGTGTGGGCAGACACCAAGTTCTGCTGGAAAATTAAATTGGTAACTGTTTTTTTGAGATACACCTACCCTGTTTCCCCGAAAATAAGACCTAGCATGATTGTCGGTGATGGCTGCAATATAAGCCCTACACCCCAAATAAGCCCTGGTTAAAGTCCTTGTAGGTCTTATTTTCAGGGTAGGGCTTATTTTTGGGGAAACAGGGTACGATTTATTTGGGGGGGTAGGGCTTATATTGCAGCCATCACCGACAATCACGCTAGGTCCTATTTTCGGGGAAACAGGGTATATATGTGTTTGTGTGGTACCGTTTAGAAAAGTCCCCTTTCATGCCGTGTGGTAGGCCACTGAGGTCATGACCCTGGTAAGTAAAATTTAAGGGGTGTTGATAGGAGGAGAAATCGGAACCGTTCCGAGTGTCCCCGTCGCCCCCGCACCTCTGGCCAAATGCGGTACTGCACACCACATTAGCTTGAATTATGTCCGTTTTGCGAAACAACACTTGCAAACCGAGTCAGGATTTAAAAAAAAAAAACAGCTCGTCTTTCAAAACGCTTGTTAACCGCGTTATTGGTTAATCAAGGTTCCACTGTATTTAGTGGCAGGACTTGTGATCTGATGACTGAAGGGGAAATTATTAAAAAGCCAAGACGCAGCAGGAGAGGTGGAGGAAATGCAGATCCACAGAATGAATGAAACAGATGCATGGAGATCTTGCACAGCAGGTCCTCGGGTACAGCTTTCTCTCCAGCAATAAGCACAGTGAGCAACACAGCAGAGACCTCCAAATCTGAGAGCATCTATCTCAGGCAGCAGTGCCTTTTCAGTGATCTCACAATGCACATATGTAACTATGGGACACGGGAGTCCCTGGACATAGGCAGTGCACTGATATTTTTCAGAGGGAATTCAAGACAAAAGTAGACAGTAATCAGGACTTGTATTTCTTCCTGTGCTTTCCACTAAGGATGAGCTCATGCGTGTTCACAACTCCACGTGCCTGTGCCCACGCCAGCCAGGAAGCTGACACTCTGCAGAATTAATCACTGGTAGTGAGACACTTCCCGCTCTGCGGCTGCACAGATGCGGAAATGTCTCACTACCTGTGATTAGTGCTGCAGAGTGTCAGCTTCCTGGTGGGCGCGGGCATCGGGCACGTGAAGTTGTGAACACGCCTGAGCTCATCCTTACTTTCCTCCCCTCTGTTGGCTGTTTTACATTTTATGGCCAAAAGAGGGGTGGAGATCAGAAAAGGCCGACAGCACAATGACCTGATATGTTTTCGCTCGAATGCATCCCTCAGATTGTAATGTACACAGTGCACTGTACATAGAAAAGGAACACTACATCAACTGTTGCATGAAGCTGAAGTGGTTGCAGGTTCACTTTAAAGCTGCATAATTAAATAGGAAAACCTAAAAAAAAGGAAAACCGTAATGTGGTTATGTATTCGGCTAAGTAAACCTGACCTGGCTTAAAAAGTGCTGATTGTAACAACACTCCTGAAGTGGTTCTTGTAGCCCTCAGATCAATGCTTGTGTTTGTATGAATTTCAGCTTTATGTGAAAGCTAGGGCCCCCAAATCTTAAAGCGACATGCTGACCTTTTCCACAATTCATTACTTTATTTTGATATCTGCTGAACATTGCAGCTATCCCACCAATGTGTACTGACCTGACGTGTTACTGATAGCAAATATCTGTTCATCACTTTTTCTTTCTCTCTCTCTCTCTCCTTTTTTCTGTTGCAGTGATCAGGCAAATCAGCTGCTCCTCCCACCTCCAGTCACCAGGTAATGCCGCTAATTGGATCTCTTCTTGGCCTACTGATGTCGGTTTTTTTTTTTTTTTGCCAGGTTTTATAAGCTTATTTTAATGCCAGGGATACAAATGGAACCCTTTTATGAGTCGTGGCTCCGTGGAAATCTTCAGTTTTCTTGGAAGCGTCTTTACAATGGATGTTTGTTTTTCTCAACATAAATAACAGTAGTTTGGTATGTGCAAGTTAGTAAATCTCCACGTTTTCATTCTAGCTGTCCAGGCAAAAACCAAGAAGACACTTGCAAAGCCAGGGGTAAAGAATATTGTTGTGGTTGAAGGCGTCCGTACCCCATTCCTGCTCTCTGGCACCACGTAAGTCTCTTATACCTTCAATCTTTGTCTTGCTCATTTAAACAAATTCTGCTTCTGTTGTTGTGGAGCGGGAAAAAATGATTGTCTTGTTTTCTTAACATTTCTATTTCACGTATTGGCCCCTTTCCCTCCCACAATCTTTGTATTAAAGTGGAACTGAAGGCATTTTATAACAGACTGCAAGCAGGCAAGCTGTTATCGCAGAAGATGTGCAATGGGGTTGATTAAAGACTAAATCTGCAGAACCCCAAAGCCCCCTAGTATTTTTTTTTTTTTTTTTTAAACCCCCTATACAAACCTTTTTCTTTTTTTAAAATATTTCTGCCGGCCCAGTGACGTCGGCACACACCCCCAGCTTCTCCTTCTGGCCATGTATGAGGCAGGCATTCTTCCAAGATGAAGCAGCGCTCGCCTAACGACCAACAACCTAGTGGGGTTGATTTACTAAAACTGGAGTGCAAAATGTGGTGCAGCTGTGCTTGGTAGCCAATCGGCTTGTTCAACTAAGCTTTGACAAAAAAAAAAGACCTGGAAGCTGATTGGTTACTATGCAGTGCATCACCAGATTTTGCACTCTCCATTTTACGTAAATCAACCCCAATGTCTCTTCTGTGATAACACACACATGCCTGCCTGCTCACAGCTTTTTTTGACATGTAAATTAAGCTGCTAATGCGTAGTTCAGCTTGCATCGCCGGCTGTTAGGAAAGTATCTTTTAGTTCTGCTTTAACATTTGTGAGCATGTTACCCTATACTGAGGATTCATTAATTCATTAATAACAATTGCCCTATTGACTACCAGCTGACACGTCTACCTGTCACACCTTTCTACTGCTGACAGCTTTGCTACCCACTAACGATCAAGGACCTTTCCAAGTCATGTAAGCTCTAACGAGCAGGGCCCTCTGATTCTTCCTGTATTGAATGGTATTGTAATTGTCTGCCCTACTGTTGTAAAGTGCTGTGCAAACTGTCGGCGCTATATAAATCCTGAATAATAATGTATGTATGAGATTACTATGTTATGACGTGATCACAGGCAAGATGTTGGCTTCATTACAGAATAAATCATTTTAAGCTTCCAGAGGCCACTGCTGCCTACCGATGGCGGTGTTTCTCTGTTTGTTATTGTAATCGTTAGATACAAATATAGCATTAAAAAAATTAAATTTTAGAACAATATAAACAAAGAATTAGTGTGATTTTTATTTAGTTTTTTTTTTTTTTGTAAGTCTGTTATAAAAGACAGTGCCAGATTTCAAAAGTGTACCAAATGAAATCCTTGTCATTATTAAAAAAAAAAAAAAAATGTTACAAAAATTAGTAAATTAGTTATATATTTTTAAAGTGTTACTAAACCCATGACCCTGCATTCACTATATCTTGACTCCCGCAGTACACAGAACATGGAAATGCAATTGTTTTAGTAACTATAAACTGTTATTTACTAAAATAACTATATATAGTACTGACGCTGACATATTTGGCCTGGGCATCTAGGCTTCAGTGACCTCTCAGGTGTATAGTCATTTCGTTTTTTTTGTTTTTTATTTTTTTTTTTTTTTTCCCACTTCTACAAATATAGAATATTTTATTATTATTATAGTGTAGCAAACTTTGTTGCAGATTGTTGTTCTCTGTTCTGAGGTAATTCATTCCTTACTGCATAGCCAGAGTACATGCCTACTTTATGTTACACAGCTTGGGGAACGGACCCTTCTGTTTCCAGAACCTAGATACCAAGATGGGGCACATGTAGAGGGTGACTCCATGTTTTTTGTCTTTTAGGTTTTCAGATCTGATGCCCCACGACCTTGCCAGGACAGCATTGCAGTAAGTGTCTTGAAATCCTTCTGTGGGTAAGATGGGGTCTTCTATTATAGGAGAAAGAAATTAACCTGAATGTACCTTTTCCAAGAAACTGCTTGTGTGGTCCTGGAAAATGACCGGGCACTTTTTTGAGCTGTGTTCTGAAATCTACATCTTTGCAGCCTGAAGTTCTAATCTGCTCACTCCAACTTCACAGCCTCTCTATTTGCCCCTGAAATTCCCAGACCATGTTTTGGGAGCACAGGCTAAGCCATAGATTCAAAATGCAGTGTATTCAAGTGTTTTCTCGGGTGTAGATGTTTCCTAGGCATTCAAGAAGAAGCGTTGTGGTTAAAGTGAATTTTTTATTTTAACCTACAGGTAAGCTTATAAGAGAGCTTACCTGTAAGTTAAATAAATATCTCCAAAACCTGCACTGTTTAGGAGATATTCTAGGGAGCATCAGCTGGTGATGTCACGGCGCATTCGTTCTGAAGCAATGGCGTACCCGTGCCATTCCTTCAGTGCTGTAAACAGTGACTCCCACGCACATGTGCGGGAGTGACTTTATCGCGGCTCGGCCATTCAAGCAGGCGCAGCCCACGAACCTGCAAGGGTGAATATGGTAGCCCTGTTGGCGGTGACAGCGCACCGCTGGAGTTCTTAGTTTCAAGGTAAGTCTTTAATAATGTGCTAGTAGGCGATGCCTACTAGCCTAGCACATTATGCCTTTACCTTTACAGGGTTTTTTTTTTTTTTTCTTCATTACCGCTTTAATGTAAGATTACATGCAGTTACCTTTTATATTATCTGCTCTGATGTGCTTTTTCTTTAAAGTGTAACTCCACATTAGTTGAGAAAAAAAACATTCCCCTCTGGGTGTTCTATGTACATGCAAGGATTGTAAAAAAAATTGTTTAGCGATTCTTACCTTTTGTTATTCTGAAGCAATCCCTGTATGTTTCCCTATGCTCATGTTCAGAGTGAGTATAATGGGAGTGGTTTCATAATTATCAGCCAGCTGCTGCAGAATCAGGGCTCTGAGGAAAGTTGCAGGATCTGCATCCCTTTAGGCATCATTTTTTATTGGGAATATCTTGCCAAACATGACACTTTTGTTGCAGGGGTTGCTGAAAGTCTGACTTGTATCTTAGTGCAGACTTCTGGGAAAATCAGTAGGCCAATCACACAAGCAGAAAATTACATATCTGGAGGGCGTTCTGTAAACTGTCTGTGTACAGAACACCTCCAGGTAGCTATTGCATTGCACTTTACAGAAAATAACAGAGCTGCAGATTGAAAAGGAAAGGTACTTTTTAATAACATCCAATTACTATGTCACAATTGTATATACTAAATTTATTTTTCCCATGAAAGAGTTACCCTTTTAACCACTTTCCACCCGCGCTATAGCCGAATGATGGCTACAGCGTGTGCTTCTGGTCCTGGGAGGGCATCAATAGACTCGGTTGATCACAGAACAGGCTGATCACAAGGCCAATCGCAACGGGCTCTTTACCTCGTGATCAGCTGTCATCCAATGACAACGGATCAGGAAGAAAGCAGAAGCTGGTTACCTACTTTTTTTTTTTTTCCCCCTCATCATCAGTGTGAGAAAGAATAAAGCCGGTAACCGGCTTCTGTTACAGGGACATCGATCCCGATCTGTGCTGCTAATCAGTGTCCACCATGTGCCACCTATCGGTGCCTCATCAGTGCCGCCTCATCATTGCCACCTCATCAGTGCCCATCAGTGAAGGAAAAAAAATACCTGTTTGCAAAATTTTATATGAAACATTTCTTTCTTTATTTTTTCAAAATTTTTGCTCTTTTTATTCATTTATTTATTTTTTTTGTTTTTTTACCAAAAGAAAACAAAAAAAAACAAGTGATTAAATACCACCAAAAGAAAGCTCTATTTGTGTGAAAAAATGATATAAATTTGGTTTGGGTACAATGTTGTATGACCGCGCAATTGTCATTCAAAGTGCAACAGCGCTGAAAGCTGAAAATTGGCCGAGGCAGAAAGGGGGTTTAAGTGTCCAGTAAGCAAGTGGTTAAATGAAACAGGTTCACTTTAAATGTGGAACACCAGGAAAGCTAAATACATGGTTTAAATACGCCTGGTAAAGGTTTTACCTGTTTAAAGGATTTGATATACACATCTCTATTGATCACATTACTTGACACTGTTTGCTTCACTGCTTCCTGGGTCAGCCTTACTGCTCTTTGCTCCTTGAACAGACTTGTTGTTGCTCATTCATTGCACAATGAGGATGAGGACTTAAGCTGGCCATAGATCGATTGGAACGCGTCCAGTTCAGCAGAAACCAACCCAATGACCGTTCCTGCTCGGCAGAAGTCAATCCGACGGTCAACTTCTGTTGAACTGGCCTGTTAGTGAACTTTCATTTGATCAGCAGTTACAGCGCCCCGCTGTCAGAATACAATAGTATAGTGGGGAAGATTTCTCAATTCACCTCAATTGTGTGAATGGGGAAATCCTTTATTTTCTTTTTAATGAATCAGCCATGGCTGAATTGCTGAACCGTGGGTTATCTTTCTGGCTCTGCAGTGTGAAAATTTACTATCTTTACAATCTGAATCTGAAATTTTGCTTTAAAGTAGAAATGCCCATCCTATTTTTTTTAAATATGAGCAGGTGCCTCAAAATAAAGAGACCCTTGAATAATATAAAGCACATGGTTTTTCTCTACTTTTATCTTCTCTGCATTAATTTAGGGGTTTGCTGAATCGGACCGGTATTCCTAGGGAGGCTATTGACTACATTGTGTATGGCACCGTCATCCAGGAAGTGAAAACTAGCAATGTTGCCCGCGAGGTGGGTGTTTTTTTTTTTTTTTTCTCCTAAGTGTGTTTTTGTCATGATGTCTTAGTAGTACATCACTTATGGTTTGTTAGAGTGGGTGTTGTAGCTACTTTTCTAATCATGGAGCTGACGGGTGGGCATTTGAGACCTATTTACAAAGGTCAGCAAAGTGCTTTCATTTTGTTTGACGTAGCCACAATGTTTTTCTCTAGTTTATAAAAGTGTAAGATAGTGTTACACCATCAACAGGCAGTGGTAAGCTAGATTTGGGGGGGGGGGGGGGGGGGGGGCATGAAATGCAATGTTTGGCTGTTGAGACTTTTATGCATTTTGTTTTTCTGTGCCCAGGCTGCTCTTGGAGCCGGTTTCTCTGATAAGACTCCCGCTCACACCGTCACCATGGCATGTATCTCCTCCAACCAGGCCATGACCACAGGTTTGTATTCTGTTAGAAGATTCCTCCATCCACACAACTCCCCCCTCCTCCCCACCGCGACATTCTATTCTGACAGCAGGGCCCGCAGCTGTTAGAATACACTAATTGGCGAGGTGCATCTGCTGGTGGAGAAAAGCTTTCTTGCATGTCCTTTCGACACAAGTCAAATCAACAGATTGACTTCTGTTAAGCAAGGACAATCGCACACTGATTGAAATTTGGCTGGTTCTAGGGGCCGGCCAAATTTAAATCTGTGTATGGCCAGCTTATCCACTTGCTGACCAACGACTTAGCGGTGCGTCGCTAGACTTAAAGTGGTTATACCAGGATAATGCCTTTTTTTTTTTTTTTCCCCGTTTATTTATTTATTTTTTTTAGAGCCGGCGGTCGGCTCTCTTGTAAAAGCAATCCTAGCAGCTAACTAGCCACTTGATTACTTTTACAAGCTGCTGGAGGGGACGTCCAACTGTCACCCCCAAACCCCTTGTTACCAAGGTAATGGGAATGCCAGATTTCAGAAAGCCTGCCAGGCTTTTCTGCTCTCTGGTGTGCTTCACTGAGCTTCTGGCAGTCATCCTTGCACACACAGGTTGATTTGCTAAAGGCAAATAGACTGTGCACTCTGTAAGTGCAGTTGCACTCCTTTTCCCCAGAGCCTTAGTAAATGTGGTAAAACTCTGCTGATTTCCATCATCCAATCATGTCATGCAGTCATACTTTTTCTTTGACAAATGTTCCCAAACCCAGAGCAGGCATGGTGAGATTTGCTTGAAAAGTGCAGACACTGCACTAGGTGTCTCAGACAACCATGTTGTTGTTCAACCAAAGCTGGGGACAAGAAATGTAATGATCACTACATGTGGAAATCCCCTTTAGGCCTCTTTCACACGAGGGATCCGTATGTCCGTTTTTCATCCTTCCGTTTTCGGATGAAAAACGGACATACATTCATCCCTATGGAGCGTCGGATGTCAGCGGTGACATGTCCGCTGACATCCGACCCGCTCCGATCCGAAAGTGTAACGGAGGAAAAACCTACTTTTCCCTCCGTTATCGGATCGGATGACGACGGACACTACGGACCGTCATCATCCGATCCCCCCATAGGGGAGAGCGGCGCTCTGACAGGTCCGTCGCTGCACAGTGTGCAGCGATGCACCTGTCATCTTCCTGCTCAGCGGGGATCGGCGGAGCTATCCCCGCTGAGCAAGCGGATGTTCACGGGGCGGATCATGACTGATCCGCCCCGTGTGAAAGAGCCCTTAGCCTTTGTAATTGGGGGGGGGGGCTGACAAGACAATATTGATTCTCTTATGTCCGCTCACAGTCTTTCTCCTAATTCACAGGTGTCGGATTGATTGCATCAGGTCAGGTGATGTGGTGGTGGCCGGTGGCGTGGAGTTCATGTCTGATGTCCCATTCGTCATAGCAGGAAAATGAGGAAGGCCATGCTAAGTCTTAACAAAGCCAAGACCCTAGGCCAGAAGCTTTCTCTGGCATCCAGAATCCGTCCTGACTACTTCGCCCCAGAGGTAAGCGAATGGACACCCTGAGCTCTAACTAAAAAAAAATAAAAATAAATTACATTTGGACACCGGAATTGTCTGTATTGCCCATAACAACCAGTCCAGTTATGTGTACCATTCTGCTACTGCAGGATGGGAAGTAAGGACGCTTTACACAATTTTTAGGAAGCCGCCATATATCATGCCCTGGCTAACTGTTTTTGTGTTATTGTTTTCTTGAAGAAAAGATGTCTTGTTCCCTTCTTAAGGGGTCCTATCTTAGCTACAAAATGTGTGTGTGTGGGGGGGGGGGGGGGTGAAAGGACACAAGCCTTTTTTACCACACCGTAGTGTTGTTGATAGACCCTTGTACCCTAAGCCCTGTTCTGTTGCAGCCCTCAGGTATTGGGGTTGGGGGTGATCTTTTTCTATTATGCATTGTTCAGGCTTGAATGCTGACACATCATGGAGTCAAGTCCAACAACATCCAACATGAATCTTGTACCGGGTCTGTCTCATGACACCTGGGTTTTTCAAGTAACTCTGTCACTTAGCTCTGAAAGGGCAAAGTGAGAAAGTCTGTTTTAATAACAAGGGTTGGAACATAGAAGTAAGAGGAGTCATGGCTTAAAGGGTAAGTTCACCTTTACATAAAATCTGTAAGGTGAATCTATACTGTCCCGCTATACCAGAGTACTGTGATCCCCCGCTGTCAAGCACTAGGACGCCGTTTCAACCGTCCAGGGATTTGAAATCCTCCTGGCTTTCTCTCCTCTCCAGCGCTGACAGGAAGGTCTAGACAGATTCTGATTGGTCAGCACTGTCCATGTGACGGTGCTGACCAGTTAGGATGCCTCTTGTCTATACGCACAGGAGATTAAGCCGCAGGGATCTCAAATCTCCGGACCGTTGAAGTGGCGACCTGACAGCGGGGATCGCAGAGCTCTGGTACAGCGTGACTGGGGGGATGGGGAGGGGGGTCCAGTGTAAGTTCACCTTACAGATTTTCCGGTAAAGGTGAACTTGTACTTTCATAGCGAGACGTGAGGCTCTGTGTACAGCTTGGACATAGGATCCAGGGGCTCTGCAAAGAAGTCAATTTACATTTAAAGGTGACTGAACTTAAGCAGTATCAGTGGTTTAGAAACTTTTTAGCCCATGCCAGGGTTACCTTAAATGAGCTGATTTTATTTATTTTTTTTATTTTTTTGTGGAAATATCTGAACTGATGATTTTATGTCTTTTTATGAAACTCTTCTCTTTAATTCAGCTTCCAGCCGTTGCAGAGTTCTCTACCAGTGAGACAATGGGGCACTCCGCAGACAGACTGGCCGCAGCGTTCGACGTGTCCGGGTGGAACAGGATGAGTACGCCCTACGCTCACATTCTATGGCCAAGAAAGCCCAGGAAGCTGGATATTTGTCAGACGTCATCCCATACAAAGTACCAGGTGATTGCTGCTGTCTTTGAATCTTATAGATTTTGTTTGCAATCAGTTCCATAATGGCTGATCTGTTTTAACCCTTTTACTGCCCCCAACATATGTAGTTAATGTGGGCAAAAAATGTATCGCATAGGGGTCTTTTTGTCCCCTATGTGATGGGGGGGAGTTTTAGTTGAGAAAAAGAGTGTGAAATTAAGTTACACCCAATCATTTAAACCCCCCCCCCCCCCCCCCACATACACACAAATATGAGTGTAAATGCGTGCATTAGGGAGCCTATGTACGAAAATGTTGATTGTGTTACATATTGCAGCTCACGCCTGTACAATAATCTAGAGCCATTATTATGTGGCTCGAAACTGATGAACTGTAGGGGCTTTTAAAGTGGTCACTGTTTCTCGCGCGAGCACACAAATTTAAAGTTTTATTTTAAAGAATAATTAAAAAAAATAAATAAGAAAAAAAAAGTTTTATTCTTACCTTCTTGTGCATTTGGTTTTGATCCTCTCTCCCTCCGGTGCTTCTAGCTCCACCCACTTCCTGCTAAGTTCCCCCAATAGCAAGCTTTCCTCTAATTGGGCACTAATGGGTGCTCGCTACCAAGCCCTGCTCTGTGTATCCATTGAGACAGAGCGTGGCTCAGTGTCCTAGGGTCTCTGCTAAAAAATATATATATATATATATATATATATATATATATATATATATATATATATATATATATATATATATATATATATATAATGTTTGGGGGTTCTGAGTAATTTTCTGGCAAAAAAAATTATGATTTTTACTTTACATGTAGGAGAGGAGTGCTGGAATTTACACGGTATGGAAGTGGTTAAAGCAGGGGTCCTCAAACTACGGCCCGCGGGCCACATGCGGCCCGCCGAGGACATTTATCCGGCCCAATCCACCCAGGGCCGGATTCCCGACAATCCAGGCTCGGGCCGGGGCCAGGTCGGCTCGGCTTCGGCAGGGAGAATATCCGCTCCGCTCAAGCCGCCTCCCCACCCCAGTAATGGAGGGCTCCGTGTGCCGCGCTGCATGCTGGGAAGTGTAGTTCCCAGCACAGTTCCGCACGGAGACAGGAGGCGCGAAGAGTGACAGCGCGAGTGGAGGCTTCAAGCAACAGCTTACTAACAAGTGAGGACCCCACTGTCCCACTGTCCCCCTGTCCAACCCACTGTCCCCCCCACTGTCCCCCTGTCCACCCTGTCCCCCTGTCCACTGTCCACCCCCTGTCCCCATGTCCACCTCACTGTCCCCCTGTCCCCTCACTGTCCCCTGTCCACCTCACTGTCCCCCTGTCCACCCCACTGTCCCCCTGTCCACCCCACTGTCCACCCCACTGTCCCCACTGTCCACCCCACTGTCCCCCTGTCCACCCCACTGTCCCCCTGTCCACCCCACTGTCCCTCTGTCCCCCCCACTGTCCCTCTGTCCCCCCCACTGTCCCCCTGTCCCCCCCACTGTCCCCTGTCCCACCCCCTTGTCCCCCTGTCCCCCCCCTTTGTCCCCCTGTCCACCCTCTGTCCCCCTGTCCAACCCACTGTCCCCCTGTCCACCCCACTGTCCCCCTGTCCACCCCACTGTCCCCTGTCCACCCTCTGTCCCCCTGTCCACCCCACTGTCCCCTGTCCACCCCACTGTCCCCCTCTGTCCCCCTGTCACCCACTGTCCCCTGTCCACCCCACTGTCCCTCTGTCCACCTCTGTCCCCCTCTGTCCCCCCAATGTCCCCCTGTCAACTCGCCCCCCAATGTCCCCCTGTCCACCCCACTGTCCACCCCTCTGTCCCACTGTCACCCCACTGTCCCTCTGTCCACCCCCCTGTCCACCCCTCTGTCCCCCTGTCCACCCCTCTGTCCCCCTGTCCCCCCCTCTGTCCCCCTGTCCCCCCTCTGTCCCCTTGTCCCCCACTGTCCCCCTGTCCACCCCACTGTCCATCCCTCTGTCCCCCTGTCCATCCCTCTGTCCCCTGTCCATCCCTCTGTCCCCTTGTCCCCCACTGTCCCCCTGTCCACCCCACTGTCCATTCCCTCTGTCCCCCTGTCCATCCCTCTGTCCCCTTGTCCCCCACTGTCCCCCTGTCCACCCCACTGTCCATCCCTCTGTCCCCCTGTCCATCCCTCTGTCCCCCTGTCCATCCCTCTGTCCCCCTGTCCATCCTCTGCCCCCCTGTCCACCCCACTGCCCCCCCTCTGTCCCTGTCCACCCCACTGCCCCCCCTCTGTCCCTGTCCGTCCCCCTGTCCACCCCTCTGTCCCCCTGTCCATCCCACTGTCCCCCTGTCCACCCCACTGTCCCCCTGTCCACCCCACTGTCCCCCTGTTCACCCCACTGTCCCCCTGTCCACCCCACTGTCCCCCCTCTGTCCACCCCACCCCACTGTCCCCCCCCTCTGTCCACCCCTCTGTCCCCCTGTCCACCCCACTGTCCCCCTGTCCACCCCGTCCCCCCCTCTGTCCCCCTGTCCACCCCACTGTCCCTCTGTCCCACCTCTGTCCCCCCCAATGTCCCCCTGTCCACCCCACTGTCCACCCCTCTGTCCCACTGTCACCCCACTGTCCCCCTGTCCACCCCACTGTCCCCCTGTCCACCCCTCTGTCCACCCCCCTGTCCACCCCACTGTCCCCCTGTCCACCCCACTGTCCCCCTGTCCACCCCTCTGTCCCCCTGTCCCCCCTCTGTCCCCTTGTCCCCCTCTGTCCCCCTCTGTCCCCCTGTCCACCCCACTGTCCCCCTGTCCACCCCACTGTCCCCTTGTCCCCCTCTGTCCACCCCTCTGTCCCCCTGTCCCCCCACTGTCCCCCTGTCCACCCCACTGTCCCCCTGTCCACCCCACTGTCCCCCTGTCCACCCCACTGTCCCCCTGTCCACCCCACTGTCCATCCCTCTGTCCCCCTGTCCATCCCTCTGTCCCCCTGTCCATCCCTCTGCCCCCCTGTCCACCCCACTGCCCCCCCTCTGTCCTGTCCGTCCCCTGTCCACCCCACTGTCCCCCTGTCCACCCCCACTGTCCATCCCTCTGTCCCCCTGTCCATCCCTCTGTCCCCCTGTCCATCCCTCTGTCCCCCTGTCCATCCCTCTGCCCCCCTGTCCACCCCACTGCCCCCCTCTGTCCCTGTCCACCCCACTGCCCCCCCTCTGTCCCTGTCCGTCCCCCTGTCCACCCCTCTGTCCCTGTCCGTCCCCCTGTCCACCCTCTGTCCCCCTGTCCATCCCACTGTCCCCCTGTCCATCCCACTGTCCCCCTGTCCACCCACTGTCCCTCTGTCCCCCTGTCCATCCCTCTGTGCCCCTGTCCATCCCTCTGCCCCCCTGTCCACCCCACTGCCCCACCTCTGTCCCTGTCCACCCCTCTGTCCCCCTGTCCATCCCACTGTCCCCCTGTCCATCCCACTGTCCCCCTGTCCATCCCACTGTCCCCCTGTCCATCCCACTGTCCCCCTGTCCACCCCACTGTCCCCCTGTTCACCCACTGTCCCCCCTCTGTCCCCCTGTCACCCCACTGTCCCCCTGTCCACCCCACTGTCCACCCCTCTGTCCCCCTGTCCACCCCACTGTCCCCCTGTCCACACCCGTC